>CM033742.1:34246531-34584803 GCA_019671005.1 Hibiscus mutabilis
TACCATAAAACTGATGTTTGAGGGCTAATTTCACTTTGTGACGGGGTTTTATCAAAGATCGATCAGACTATAACAATAACCCAGATTTTCAACCATTTATAAACCAAATAAAAATCAATTCCCAATATAAAAAAGGACAACATTTTAAATATAAAAACCCTAAACCCAAAAAAGTTTCATTTACCAATTTGAACTGCAATAATTTACGGTACAGACTTGTTCCATTCAAAACCCTAGCACACAAGGAGTTCCATTAATATATTTACACTACAACAGTTTTTTGTACAGATTTGTTATTTAAAAAGACCGTAAACCAAAAGCGTTCTAATGAATCTTTTTGAACAACTAATATAGTTCTATGTACAGATCCTCTTTAGTAAGGCGATTACATTTACATACGATCATTAGATTACAGATTTTACGAATACACAAATACAAATCATAATCAAGTAATACAAACGCATGCAGTTGAGCATCAAAAGTGAAAACTACAAATACTTTTGCTCAACGAACCTTAATCGATTCGACCAACCCCTGCTTAAAATGCCCTGGAGACGGGTAAGGGAAACATCGAGACATTTTCGGCTATTTCTTTTCGAAAATCCGAAGAAATTCTCAAGAAAACTATGAATCGGTGAGCCGAGATTGTTTCAATACTCGGAAAACTTACAGATCTAAAAGCTATCTTTTGATATTTCGCTTCAAGAATGAAAACGCGTAATCTAGGCGGCTGCAACGAGGTTTATATTCTCAGATCTCTTGTCCTTAAAAGGCGAGCTTGACATTATATAGCGTGAGAAAGCTAGGGCTGGACCGACTTTACCACGTCGGCTCTTAGAAGTTTCAAATTTGATTACCGATAATGCGCTCCTCTTCGTAGCCAATTATTAAAAGTTCCCTTGGGCTTTTTGGTAACTTCACCGTCAAGTTGCGTATACAACTTGTTATTATTTTTTAAAATTCGTTTTAAAGCGCAATTTGAAGTTTTTTTGAAATATTTTTTAATCCGAGGAATTTCGTTTCGATTCGTGGACGTAGAACATGCCACGTTGACGAAGCTTACATTTGCAGCAAGAACAGGAAATCCTGGAAGTTCTGGAAACTAGGAATGGGCAGGGGTTGGTCGAGTTTTTGCCGACCCGAACCCGAAAAATATGTAATCTAAATCTAAACTCTATCCAACTTATCTTTTAAAAACTCGACCCGATCTGGATATGTATGTTAAAAAATTAAATTTTATTAATTCAATTATAGAAATATTAAATTTTAGAGATCAATTATAAAAAAATAATTTTAATAATCTAATTATAAAAATATAGAGAGGATTATTATTGCGAATATTTTTAAAAATATATAAAAAAGTGTAGTATTAATATCAGGTCGAGTATTTTTTATTCTAAACTTAAACTTAACTCAAAATTACCCTAAAATAAAAATTAGACCCGACCTTTTCTACAAAATCTAATCCGACTGGGTCGGATAAAATGTCCACGGTGGAAACTGGAATATAGAATTGAAGAAGGGTCAAATAACTAGCGGTTCTCGGCAGAGCTGAAAATCAGAGGAGGCGAGGCAGGCCACAGTCGCATCAAACAAGGATCAAAGTGCAAGAATGACTGAAAAGACGGCCCCCAAAGTGCTCAGCAATCTGAATGCGGTGTGAAATGGCCGATGCCGAGATAGCATTGAAAGTTGGGAAGAGAAACTGAAATCTTAAAAACAAAATTTTTGTTTCATTCCAAAAGCAAAAGGATGGTTCTTGATAGCAGACTAGGAGCTGGGTTTACAGCAGATGAGGTGACGTTTCTGGCCCAGACAACCAGTCTCCACCACACTAGCCCATTATTCTAAGGGATTAAACATGCCAACATAAAAAAGCTCCCTCATAGCCACCTTTATATATAACTCTTTATAGCCCAAACACATCTCGCAATTTGCAGACCCCTATGCACGAAAAATTAATTTGTCGTTTTACCAACTACAATTATGATTATGTTTAGGAAGATCAATAGTTTGATTTCTTAAATAACATTTAAAATTTAAATTATGAATATAAATTAAATTAAAATTATTTATAATAATATTTAATTTAATTTTTTCTAAATAAATTAAATATAAAATTACCGTCTTGAAACCTATCACATAAATACAGATAATAGTTTGTCTATCACATTAATGGTAATATTAACTAGTGGTTTCAATGAAAAAACGGATAATATTTATCTTAAAAAACTCAAGTTTAAAATATTTTTGTTTATAAGGTACATACGTGTCAGAAAAATTAAGAATCAATATGAACAAATACTATCGTGTAATCACTTTAAAACTATTTAATAAAATATGTGGGGTTCATTATATTTTAAATTTAATCGAACCCAACCTCTAAGCAAGAATAGAATATAATATTTTTTTGTAAAATTTAATTCTGGAAATTATATTTAAAAATATTATTTTTAGAGTAAACTATGTTGTTACTTAATTTTCAAAAACCATACTTAATTACTGAACTTTTGAATTTCAATCATTTTGGTCACATGGATGTTAAGTCATTAATGTCCGTTTATTTTTTGGGTAATTTTATGAAAAACTCTCCTGAAAATTTATTCTGATGTCCAGATTTTTAAACTCTCAGTAATTTACCGACGTTGAATTATTTTATTTCAAATTTGAGTCGAGAAGGAGGGAAAAATAATATATCTTAATTTTACATCAAACGATGAAGATTATAAATTGTATCAAGATAATGTTGAAGTTTTGATTTGAGTTTTATCGACCTCAAGAAAAACCAAACAACGAATAAGAATGTTACAATTTTAGAAATTTTTTATGAATAAAAAGCTCCAAAACACAACATCAGTGTTAAACACATATCAATTGAGTGACCAAAACGAGTAAAATTGAAAACTTAAATGTTGAAATTAAAAACATTTAAAACTGAGTCCAAAACAAAAATACGGATAATTTAAATGATCTAAAAAAGTAATTTACCCCCTTTTATCACTCAAAGTCAGTAAAGAATCAAGGAATAATTAAAGAAGTTAAATTTCTTTCTATTTATTGTTCATTTGAGAATAACAGATGAGCCGGAATTAATGGGAAACTATTATTCAGCCTTTTCAATGACCAAAAACTGACAAAACTCAACCAAGTTCTGATTCCTTCGTCTCTATAACGTCCGACTCTTTCACGTCCCAATCCACTGAATTTCTCTCTCTCTCTTAGACCCTAAACTTATGTGACTTTCTGTCACAAAATCTGAATGCGTACGTTGGCTTTGTATCTTTCTCTCGGTTCCCCCAACTCTATTTATAACCTTCCACCATTGTCTGCTTATTTCCAGTTAAACCAGAAAACCCTGAGCAACAAAGATGGCCAAGGTTTATGCCGATTAAGAAATAAGTGAAATGCCGATTAAGAAATAAGTGAAATCTCTTCTGATATCAGCTTTTTGTAGCTTTGAAACGTGCAGTTGGGGTCTTTAACTCTCTTTTTTCCCATTGTTTTGCTTTGTTCTGATGAATGGCTGTTCAAGGCAAGCACCGTTGTGTTATGAAATAATGGGTTTACCTTATCCCATTCTTCCTTCATTTGAATCTGGTCTCACCCTCCAAGAGTTTCCTTCTCAACAAAACACTCAGAGCTTGGCTTCCATGGCAGTTTCTCTTCCTTTGGATGCTCAACAGGAGATTCAAAGGCAGGAACTTGATTGTATCCTTCAGTTACAGGTAAGAAATCCATTGTTTCATTTATGCCAACACTGATCCGTATTATCTCCGGTCGTAGTTGAAAATTCTCTTCTTCTTTTTTTGCATGTTTTAAAACTCAGAATGAGAGGCTAAGATATGTTTTACGAGAGCAAAGGAAGCAACAACTGGACATCCTGCTAAAAACCGTGGAATCAAAGGCATTATATTTGATGAGACGAAAAGAAGAAGACTTGGCACGAGCAACAACGAAAAGAATGGAGCTTGAAACATGCTTAAGAAAAGTGAAAATGGAAAGCGAATCGTGGCAAAGACTTGCAGAAGCCAATGAATCAATGGTTATGGAACTCAGCAAAAGACTGGGCCAAGCGAAAGATAGTCAAAATTGGAACAGCAGTTCAGGCTCAGCAGAAGACGAAGAATCCATTTGCCGTGGCTCCTGCAACAAAGAAATAGACAACAAGATGGCCTGTAAACACTGCAACTCCAGGAGCTCATGCGTTCTCTTTTTACCTTGCAGACACCTCTCCTCCTGCAAATCTTGTGAACCCTTGCTTGTTTCTTGTCCGGTCTGTAAATCTGTGAAGGAAGGGAACATTAAGGTTGTGTGGGGTTAACCAAGAAAAAAAAACAATGTTTTTTTTCGTTTCTAGTTTGTACAGTATTGGTTTGGCGAGTGTGTTTTTTCAACTTTTTACCTTTTCTAGGTTAATTACTGTTTTTCCCTGATATGGATTGCTCCCAGAACGAAAAGGCTTTGATTTCTTCAATGGGATGGGTTTGGATTCACGAGAAATGACAGGTCTCTCTAGGTTTAACAGTGAACTGTTTGTGTTCAACTGGCGAATAAAAGATTTGATAGGTAGCTTTCCCTCGAAATCGGTATGGGATTTTCCCACCTTCGCCATTGATTGTTTTATCCAATGAAATGATGGGAGCTGTAAAAAGAGTTGAAACATGATCTGGAGTTATACAGGAGAGAAAACCATCCCCGACCAACCTCCAATAACTTATGGGAAAGTTGAAACTTGAAAGAAATTCATCCCGGGCTCCAAAATTTCTCGGTTAAGTCTTTGTTCTTTGCTTTATTGTATATGGGAATTTTGAACAAAATCTGTGTGGGAATGGATAAGTATGGTATGCCCCGGCGAAAAGGGACGGGAGACTTTTTTTTGTCTAATTATATATTTTATCTTCAGTTTTTTTTTTTAAAAAGTTATTTTATTTTTAGAATTTATATGTTTTTTATTCCACTAGTTGGTATAGTTGGAAGAAATACTATATTTCATAAGCAAAGTAAAGATTTAAATTTTATCATTATGAATAGAGCTATAAACGAACCGAATGAGGCATGTTCATGGTCGTTCGTTTAATTTTAACCGAATATGAACAATTAAACGAATATAAGTTTTTGTTTTTGTTCGTGTTCGTTTGTTAAGGATGTAGTTTTTTCGTGTTCATTCATGTTTGTTTGTTAAAATAATAAACGAACAAACATAAATGGACATATGTGAATAAATTTAAACAAACGAACATATGTGAATAAATTTGAATGAACATAAATAAATATAAATGAATAAATTACCGAACGTTCACGAACGTAAATAAATGAACGAGTCATTTGTTCGTGTTCGTTCATTTAATTAAATGAACAAAAAACGAACAAAGAATCTTGATCATGTCGTTCGTTTAATAAATAACCAAATATAAACGAACTTCTCGCCGAACAGTTCTAAATGGAGCAAATTATGTTTGGAGGATCGTCCATAATGGATCTATACAATACTCACTCTAGATTAGTCAACTAATAAGTTAAATATCGATAATTATACAAAAAATAATAAATTTTATATTTTTCTCTTTTTTTATAAATTTTAATATCCCAACTCCAAATATAATTTTTCAACTTTTTTAGTATTTTATTTTATAAATATTTTTAAACTTCTTGTTGAGAACGAAATAATATACGTCAATATTTGATAAAATAAAATTAGTGTTAACTTAAAAAAATCCTTTACTTTTTTATAATTAATTCAATTTGATAAAAGAAAACTAAAAGTTCAAAATTAAAATGATGAAAAATATTTTAAAAAGTTTAGAGGACAAAAAAAATGGGTAAAGCATACAAATGATCATTAAACTATCTCTAAAAATATAAAATGGTCACCAACCTTTCAACAGTTACATAATGATCATTAAACTTTAGTTTTTATTACAAAATGGTCACTAGGCCGTTAACTGTCGTTAACCGAGAAACGTGACAGTTATAAAAACTTGTACAATAACATATTTAGTCCTCAATATTTATACATTCAATCAATTTAAACATCAATAAAGATGATTAAATTATGAATAAATTGATTGAATGTGTCAATATGGATGACACTTTTGAACAAATCTGGAGATTATAAAGTCTTTAACCACTTCAATTCTTACGCTAAGTTAAAGACTAAGATGTTGGAAAAACTTTATCTTCAACATTCACAACTCAACAAGTCAATCTTAAATTCATCACGACTTGAGGACACTTTGAACAAATAAAAAATATATAAATATATATTTTGATATTTTAATTTGATTTTAAAATTTAATTTGATTCTTAAAGATATTTTCGGTCCAAGCAAATACTTAAACTTGATTTTAAGGTTTAATTAGATATTTGAACTTAATTTTTTATTCAAATTAAAACTTGACTTTGATTTATTGATTCAAATTAATTAAGAAGAATACCAAAAAACCAAGCTTTCGCATATTTCTTTTGTTCAAGCTTTTGCATCTTGACTGATTGTTGTTGCAGTGATCGACATTGTTGCCAAATGAAAAAAACAAACAAGGGAAAAAAATAAAACTTATCTTTACTTTTTTAGCCTATATAAAAAAAATATGAAAATTTGTTATAAAAAATTCAATGCTAAGTGTAGAGATGAATGTTCGATCGAGTCGAGTTAAATAAATTTTTAGTTGAGTTTACGAGTCTTATTTTACGACTTAAATATTCTTTCAAACATTTTTTATTCGAATCGAGCTTATGAATTTCGAGTCGAGAAATTTTTTTGAGTTTCTAAATAAATTTAATTTTAATTACTTACAATATTATAATACAGATAAATTCAAATTTAAACAACTTTTTATATCTATATACAATACACATATTTCTTTACATTTTTCATATGTCATATATATATACACACCAGACAAAAATAAGAGACTCGACTCGAACTTAAAAATAGATTTACTAATTATTAAAAAATTCGAGTTATTCGAATTTTTATTTTACAACTTAAACTTTATTTGAGGTTTTTCAAATCAAGTTAAGTTTTTTCACGTCGAATCGAATAAAAACTTTAATTTTTCAAGTTGAGTTAAATTTTACTCTCCCCTAACTAAGTGACACGAATTAATTGGTCTTTTTCTTTTCTTGTGTTACCTTCAAGAGCCTAAAAATATAACGGAAGATAACTTTATGAGGCAAAACGCGTAAAAGAACAAAATGAGAAAAATTATACTTTAGGCAGTTTAAGAGTAAAAAAATCTTTTGGGTTATATATATATATTTTTTGGTTTAAGCTAAGGTATCCACCGCCGATAGCAGTGACTAATCCTCTCGTCGCGGGGCTCTCACTAAGAGATAAACATCTAGCGATAAAATGTAAAAAAATATAAACCTTAACACATTTAAACTATAAAAAACTGTAAAAAAATATTTATACACCTCAACACATTTAAACTATAAAATCCTTGAATCCCTAAACACTAAGCTATAAACCTTAAGCCCTAAATTCTAAACCATACAACATAAATTCCTAAATCTTAAACCCTAAACTAAACTCTAATAAACTTATAGAAACTAAAGTTTACCCAAATTTATATATATAAATATTTTTCAATTTTTTAGTATAAGTAATACTTTCTCCTAATAATTAATCTTGCAAAAACATAAGTGTGCAAAATTCACCAAATTTTACACTAGTATAAGTAATTCCTTCTCCTGATGATTAATCTTAAAAATAAATACTCCAAACACATTCATTAACAAAACCTTTACTTAATTATAACTACTTAAAAAATGTTTAATTTTTAAAAGTTGAATTTCATGTATTATTAAATCCAAGCCCACCAGGCATCCAACGACCAACAGCCATCAATGCCCAAGAAAACATAGGAAAATATACCTGTGAAGAATTGTGCTTCAGCGTGAGGCAGGCAACAAACAACAATACCAAAAATAACTGGAAAAAATAAACTAAAATGAATACTAATTAATGGGACTTTCCTACCCCAAACTCAACCAAAAAATTAAAAGAAAGAATTGTTCATAGCATAATAATAATAGCAAAACTGTACAACCAAAAGGCCTCATTATTCTTCCTCAGTCATCTCTTTCTTTTCTTTTCTTTTTCCAATGTTTCTTCACTTTCTCTATGTTTCAAACGATAAATTTATGTATCTTATTGTTTGCCTCTAATCGCCACACCATATCACCGTCAAAACCACATAAGGTGATAGGCGAAAATAAAAGAAAAAAGGTGTCCAATTCTTTCCGATGCAGCCTCCACTTCAGCCAAATCAAAAAATAAAGCACAACTTCCTTACCGGATTCTGCTTTCTGGCGGCAGAGATTCATCAGTTTTTGTCCAGACAAGGGTCTTCAAAACCTTCCACGTTCGAGAGTGATGGATGTCTTCCTGAAGTATCCTCAGCATGAGTAGACCCTTTCCTTATCGTAATCTGCTGAAAAGAACTTGCCAGCATTTCAAGATTTGATCCGCCTGGAGACATTGATCACGGCACTGTTGAAATCCGAGAAGGTATCCATTTCCTCCAATCATTACGCCTCCTCACTTTATCATCCTACAGATATTTCAGTAACAGTCAAACTAACACGGAATATAAAAAAAGGATTTCTCAGAAAAAGCAGAATTTGTAAGGCATTTCTCTTTCAAGGATAATCGCAATGCTGAATTTACATCTACTTCCACAATAGTTGAACTTCGTAATGAATCCACTATCAGCTGAATGTTGCTCATCAAACTCTTAACCTGCAAAATAATCATCATAGAACAAACTTAAATTAGAAAAACGAGTATCTGACACTACAAAGTTTACAGAAAAGACCTTGGTATGGATCATAAGGAGTTGCTATTTTCCTTGATTATAGCCATGGAAGTATCTCTTGAAACCAACAATATAAAGAATCTCATCAAATAACACAATATAAAACTCATGCGTAGAAAATGTTGTGCAATTTCAAGCTGGTATGGAATTACTTCTCTATACATGTGTTAATGCATGTCGGGTGCTAATAGAGAGAAAGATAGCTAGTTCCTAAAAATCCAATGCCCAAACAAAGAGTTGTTATCTAATAGATGGCACATAACAACAGTAAAAGGATTATATAATTAGCTAAGGATGGAAGGACAACCTACAATAGGGGAACAATAATAGATACTCCTACATTGACAAATAGGAAATTTAACAACTAATGGGAGAAGAAAAAGAGACGATTAAAGAGTTACAATAGCGCAAAAATGAATTGCTCAAAGCTTGTTGGAAAAAAAAGGTAAAGGGAACTACTATCAACTTATTCTCACTGTTATGTATCGGTCCCAAACACTTCTGTGACCCATCATCATGACCAAACATTTCAACCTAAAGCTTTACCTGACTTCATTTTCAACTTAAAACCTACCCCCTCTACATCTTCAGCTGATCGAATGGTGCCCTGTAATCCATAGAGTCTTTCACTTCAGCACAACCAACATTCTTTCATTTATAAAAAGCACCATTAGCTTATTCCTATAAAAGTGACAAATTAAGCTAGATTCCAAGAAAGAAGCCAAAATAATCTCAACAAATCATAACTAGAATAGAGCCTCCTTTCCAGTGATCTTTTAGCCTGCATGCAGTAAGTGGGAAAAAAGAGCATACAAAGACTACGTGAAGAAATATAAGAGATTATTCTATAGAACACAAATGGCTTACTCTGGGAAATCCTGCTATTAAAGAAATGGCTACCCAACCCTGATCATCCATATTAGACTTCAGATAGTCATCTTTAACCAAATTATCATTACTGCACAAAAAGAAAAGAACATTAAATAATACAAAGTCAGCTCACTATTAGACAATTTATTTTAAAAAATAACTTGTTGAGGTATACGGACATACCTGAAATAATAATCAATTTGATGTAATAACAACGCAGACAGAGGAGGATCTGGAACAGGCACATACATTGTGGGGTGGGCAGGGGCAAATGCTGCCATGCCCATAAATTGCTCCACAGTCAAATACATACACTCTGAGAGCAGAGAAAAGTTACTACCACGCCAACATAATAAAAAGAGCCAAGATGTTAAAATTTGAACATACCAGGATATCCTCTTGTGGGATTCATAAATGGATCCACAGGCTGAGGACGAACAGAAGGATGAACTGCATGAGGTGAAGGTCTTGGGAAGCCCCTTAGGGGAGCTCTCATAGGTTGCATATAACCATCTCTTGTATTCCCATAATTTCCAAGGTCCTGATCACGCCTCCCCCAATTATTATAGCCACCATCCCCACGTGAACCATAGTTGCCTCCCCTTCGAGAAAAATGCCGATGATCATTGTGCGACTGTGATGCAAACCCTCCAACTGGTCTGGTTTCCCAACTATTGCCCCTGTACCGAGGGTCTCTCGGTATATGATATGGCACTGTTGGAACAACATTAGTTGGAGACATCTGTGGCTCAGTAAATGGCAGTGGCAGTGGTGGTGGCCCACTACCGGAGCTATTGCCACCACCCAGAGCTATTGCCACCGCGCTTAGAAGACTTTTGCCGATTTACCATTGATTGGTTCGGTGTTGAATTGGGGTTAACATTATTAATACCTTGTCTCTGAGTTGATTGGAGTACCAATGGACCCTATGATTGCCACAAAATACAGTCAGTTTTTTTATTATCAATTTACCGATTTATTTATGAATAACTAAAATAAGAATCTACTATACATTTGGTTGCTTAACCTAAAATAAAAAGGCAAGTCCAGAGATTCCTTTTTCCTTCCCTATTTTCCAGATTATGTTAATTCAGAATTTAAATTAATAGAGGAACACAAAACGAGATAGATAAAAACCTGAGAAGTAGAAAGCGATCCGGCAACAATAGTCCTGGAAGAAGGCCGGCTAATGATCTTTGGGGACCCTTACCGGATTTAGATAAAACAGGCCACCCGTCTTCCGTTTCAGAATCCACCCCAACGACGACGCCGTTTGAAGGATTGTTCCAAGCCGGCTTCTTGGAGCTTGAAGAAGCAATGTCGTTGGTATTAGAATCAAAACCACCTTCAGCGGCGGCTAAAGAAATACCCTGCGGCGGAGGCGGAGGCGGGGACGAGGAAGAGGAGGAAGCCGGTTGCGAAGGGGGGCAATCGGAAAAACTTGATTGCCCCGGCAGGGAAGCGACGGGAGAAGGAGAGTGATGGGCAGCAACAACTTGAGACCAAGGCTGTTTAGAAGGAGAATTCTTGTGGCGGAACTGAGGGCTCTTGAGATTGTCGCGCGGGGAAGAAGAATCGGCCGTCATAGCCATTCAAAGAATTCGGATTGTGTTTTTGTAAACTCCAAGTCAAAGGTTTGGGGAAGAAGGGAGAATCAATGGTGTAGAACACAGGAGAGTGATGTTTAAATTGGGGGAGAAAGGAGAAGGGGATTAGGGTTGGTTAGGGAAGAATGTAGGGATCGGGAAGACGGATCTAACACGTGAAACGCACGAGAGAACCGCCGAACACCCCCCCCCCCCACAAAGAGGAACCCAAGCCAGGCGCTGTGCTTCCTAGGTTTCTTCTTCTCTCCTCGTTTTATATTTACTTTGCATTTTATATTTATTAATTAATAAATTATCAATTAAAATCTCTATGTGTTTTCCTATTCCTTTTGGGCTTTTGTTTTCAGGAGTTTGGTACATCTCTAAATTAACCTAAACACTGCCTCCGCACGACACCGTTTTCCACCTTCTTTTCCTATTATTATCATCATCGCTATTATTATTTTTTTTATAAAAAAATCATGCATACTAGGTGAAAATTCTATCGGGTCAAAAGATTTTGAGTTTGTGAGTCTTATTTTATAATTAAATTTTATTTAAAGAAATTTGAGTCAAATTGAATTTATAAAATTCGAGTTTAGTCAAGTCGAGTTGTTCGAGTTTTTGTTTAAATTTAATTATAAATATCTTATAATTTTATGTTACTAATTGATTGTAATTTAAACGGTTTTTTATAACTATATATTATAAACACATATATTTCATCATATATGATGTACACATATAAAGCATAGTTGAAGACTCGACTCGAACTTAAAATCGAATTTAATTTATAACTAAAATTTTATTTGAATTTTTTTTCAAATTTATGAAATTATAATTCAAGTCAAGTTATATTTTCTTACATCAACTCGAGTCGAAAAATTGAATTTTTTACAAGTGAATTGAGTTTTGTTCACCTTAATGCATACTAATATAAGTTTTGACATTCAATTAATTTTTTTATTTTTTATTTTTTTATTATTATTATCAAAATCTTTTAAAAATAAAAAAATTATTTAGTTATTACTAGGCTTGAGTGTTAAGTCTTTGTATAATGATTATGTTTTATCTTTAATTCTTTTCAAGAGTTTATCCAACATGTTTATACTTGTAACACTAAAAAAGGCGGGCCAGTTATAAGTGGAGCACCCTGAGCCTAGAGCCCCTAAAATTTTATTATTTATATTTTTTAATTTTTAATTTATCAAATAAATATATTAATTTAACGGTAAAAAATCATCTTTCCTAAATAAATTAATTAATCTAATAATGAAAATAATGTGTTTGAAATATTAAATTAATTGTTCAAAGTAATGAGATGAATAAAAATTCTTTATCCCCTTTCGGTGCCCATTTCTATGCCCAACATTAAAAAATTAAATTTTAAGCATTAACCCTAATTTTTTATACTAAATCCTAAACTATGCACTCAATGCCTTAAAACTCCAATCCTAAATCATAACCTTAAATTGTAACCCTAAACTCTATGTCTAATTTTTTTACTGTTGGGGCTTAAATATGGGTAGAGAATTTCTATTTGTAATGAGATATGTTTTTTTATATAAATGTCCAATTTTAATTTTCGTTCAGGGCCCCGAAAATCTCCAAAACGGCCCTGAAAAAAAGTTATATAATATGATTAAACTTAGAACTCTTTGTTAGTGTATATTTAATAAAAATAAAACATTTATTATTAAGTAAAAAAAATAGACTCCAATAGTGTCCAAAACTTATTATTATACCACAATCGAACCAACACTTGAACTTAATTATTAAAAATAAAAATCAATTAATGGTTGTTTGGGTTGGATTTTAACCAAATTAAAATACTTAAAAACTTAAAATTCATTTTTTATATCAGTTGAATTTTAATTCAATCAATATTGTTACAATTATAACAATATAAAAAAATATATTAAAGTGTGTTTACATGTTAATTTTGCTTATTTATACTACAAAAGGACACGAAGCCAAAAAATACCATTTCGTTTGACTGAATAGTCATTTTGGTTCATATATATTTTTTGAATTAATTTAACCCCAACGTTTCATTTTGGGTCAAAATAGCCCCTATGCGGATGAAAACTTTTAGTTAACTAACGGTAAATGGCTTGAAATGATGTGACAAGCCTACATGACAGTGTCATATAGATAAAGATGTTGACTTGAAAAATGCCACATAATTTATAAAATTATATAAAGTATAAAATTATTTTTCTGTTGATGTGTTATTATGTCCAGTCATTTTAAACAGATTATCGTTAGTTAACTAACAGTTTTTATCTGTAGATTGGCCATTTTGATGGGTTAAATTGGTTCAAAAAATAACAAGGGTTAAAATGACTATTCAATCAAACCGTTAGGGGTATTTTTTTGGCATTATGCCTATAAAAAACGTATAATTTAAACATTGCATTAAAAATATTAACCTTCACAAACACTTGCTAAAATCTATTTTTTTCGGTATAATCATCAATATCCAAATCATTGACTAACGAATTTAGATCGAATACCGAAAAAAGCTATATTCTTCTAACCTAATTTATTCTATATAATACTATAATTCAAACTTTTAACCTTATTTAAAGAATTTAATACATCGTCCCATTAAACTAACTAAAATATATGCATGAACTTCCTTTACTCTCCAAAATCCTATCAAAGATTAGATTTAAAACAATTTTAATTTTTATCATTTATATTTACACTATTAATAAATTAATTGAAAGAGTCTAGTGTCACCGATTCAAGTAAAATTTCAAATAACAAAATCACATAAAAATCTGGGTCATGTTATTTTTAATTAATTTTATTTATTAAAATATTCGTGTATGATTTAAATTGTCCACCTATTTTTTAGTTATATTTCATGTTTTTTCTGTTTTTTTTTTCTGTTGTGTATGTTTAGAATTTATTGTTGTTACTTTCAACAATATATATTTAAAGTTAGAAATTGAATTTTCTCATTAAAAATATAATGTAATTTATCATTACGCTATATCAAGGTCGATTTAATGATTTAAAAGAATTTGTACAATTTATTAAAATGAAGTATTCAATTGAAAAAAAAAACTAAATATTTGTAGTGCGTGAGCCAGATTAACTTTTGAATAAAAAATAAGTCTAACAATACTCAAACACATGAAATACAACAACAATGCACTTTCTTTGTGCATTTTCCGCTAGCATAAAATTAATCTTTTTATTTTTCTCTTGCAAACATTTAATTTAACCCTATATGTTTGGGCCCTTTTATTGGAGGCCTTGTGTCATCGCTCTCATTACATGTGCCTATAACTACCAATGCACCCAACACTCATATAAGTTATCTTTCACTTTGATCATGTTTGACAACTATTAGATAGATTGTCGATTACATTAGCTGACAACTGATAGTGGATTGCATTAATTGATTACGTCAATTGATTGTATAAAAATGTTTTAGTGAAATTAACTGATAGTTGTTTGGTTATTTTGAACAAGTAAAATGATATATAAGGACATTATTATATCCAATATTGTTGGTTATATTATGAACATCAATGTTTTTAATATAATATTCCTAATCATATCTGAATGATGTATGTATTAATTCCTTATTTATAAAATCAATTTGTATACATTTGGATTAATTACAAAATTCAAATGATATTTGAAGTATATGTATTAAACTCATTTATTTTAAAAATAATTATTTAAATTATATACGAGAATAAGTTTTACTTTCAAAAGTATGTGTGAGTTATTTAAATACCATAGAAATTTGTACGAAAAAATATTAATTTACAAATGCTAAAGACAAAAATATATTTACAACTCTTATGTCCAATACTCTAAACATAAAACACTGCTTGTCAATGGCGAACCTAAAAAAAATCAAGGGTCGAGACAATATAAATAGTAATAGAAATTTATCTAGCATAATTCATATATATAGTTAAAATTTTATAATTTTAATCTCCAATAATTTTAAAATTCATTTTATTATCTACATCTTTATTTAAATAAAATTAAAGTATTTTAAAAAAGTTTAAAGATTTTATCTATAAATTAATTGATTTGTAAACAACATAAATCATAAAAATATGAACTTAAATTTCTATTTAAATATTAATTTCTCTCACAAGTTTGAATAAGAATAACTGCGATATATCTTACATTTTTTCCATCTTTTACGTTATATTTTTTTTAAAGACATTGGAGAAGAATTATAGGCTTATGCTAAAAAAATATTTTTAAAATTTTAATTTTGTTTTGTTATTTATATTTTATCATCATTATATATTATGGTTTAGATAGGCCTAAGCCCATATTCGTTCATGTTACTTTAACAACTTTTTTAATTTTAGAGGATTCACACTAATCCACTCTTGTAATTTTTTTATTTACTAAATAATCAAATTAATAAATCTAACCGATCACGACTCTAAAAATAATATAATCCTCCAACTTTAATTCAAAATTCTGTTTACAGAACATGTTTTTATATTAGTAAAAGAAAGTAATAGAATCGGGGAACTAAGGAACGAAAGAGTTAAAAACGTTTAAAATTGATATAACTGAAATGTTATTAAAAGGTATAACATTTTTCGGTTGTAGGTGGATAATATTTCAGTTACATTGTAAGATAACATTTAGATTGTAACCGAAAATACTATAAAAAAATATAAAATTTCGATTATGTAGTAACATTTTAAGTTGTGTTTTCTAGCATCTCAGTTGCGACCGAAGTTATAACTCGTACCAACCAAAAATATAACATTTTTTATAATATTTCAATTGTACCACTTTTAACCTTAAATTAAGTTGTTGTAACACAGACTTACCTAATAAAATCCAATAATAAAAAACATACTGTATAAATTGCATGCACGTCAAAGTCTAATAAAAGCAGTTTGTGGTCTTTGAAGTAAAATCCTATGTGTTGTCAGTTGTATTTTATGATATAAAATACTAACATTTAATATATATGGTATACAGTTATTAATACCTGAAAAAAAGAAAGAAATGTGGCTTTAAGAAACTCGAATATGACATACTTATGATACACAAAAACATATAATCTAATTAAATAAATATAATAATTAAATTAAAGTTAACAATATTTTGTATATATTTTAAATTATAGTTTAAAATTTTAATATAATTCGTGAATTTCTATTCACTAAATGAAGATTAAATCTCGGTTTATCAGTTTATTATAATTTAAAATATATACAAAATATTGTTAACTTTAATTTAATTATTAGATTTATTTAATTGGGTTAGATGTTTTTGTGTATCATAAGTATGTCATGTTCGAGTTTCTTAAAACCACATTTCCTTCTTTTTCCAGGCATTAACAACTGTATACCATATATATTAAATATTATATTTTATATCATAAAAATATGCTTGTTCCAGTGGCAAGCATACACTACCTTACAATATAAGGTCTTGTGTTTGAATCTACCATATATATTTACATGTGTCACCACCTAATTAAATAATCAATTTATTTTATTAAATTAAAATTAGGACCAAATTAATTAAATGTGTAAATAACGAGGACTAAATACGTAATTATACAATTTTCTTTTAACTGCCACGTCAGCCTCTCCGTTAGGTTTTAACGGTTGGTAGCTATATTGGAACCATATCAATAGTTGAGTGGTCATTTTGACAAAATTAAAAGATTGATGGTTATTTCAACACCAACCCTAAAAATCGGTGGTCTCCCTATAGTTTACCCAAAATTAAATATATAGAAAGATATGATACGCAAGAATTTGGAGAGTGCTAATTTTGGACTAATTACAAGGAAAGGGTCCGATGATTTACTTAAATTCGGCAAAGTTTGTTCTGTCTTTGCGCGTATTGTTTTGTTATATGGAGTGTTTCTTGTAGCCTGTAGGGGGAAATGTCCTTCAACAACTCAAAACAACTTCTCCAAAACAACAAAACACATCTAAATTCAAGCTTTAAATTGTTAATCTCTTGGATTTGGTTTTGCTGTTTTTTCTTTTAGTTTTTTAGGTAAAATTTATAAATGGTCACTGAACTTTGTTAAAAAAAATTAAACGGTAATTAAACTTTCAAATGTTATAAAATGACAATTAACTTTATGTTTTGTAAAAAAATAATAACTCGGCTGTAAAAGGCTGTTAAGTGGAGTAATGTTGCAATTATAAAATTTAAATAATAGCACATTCAGTTCTATATATTTATATATTCAATTAATTTAGTCATATTTCAAATAAAAACACATAATCACCAATACTCATCTGAAATTTGTTTGTAATCTGTTTTTGATCACCTTCAAAAACACATAATTCACATTCAGTCCTATTTTAAATAAGAATTTAAACAAACACGAATTGGATATGAATACCTTCAAAAACAAATAAACGAACATGAACAGAGCCTTTTTCGTTGTTCAAGCTCGATTCATTTACACCTCAATCGGTATATATAATGTTTTTAAGTGAACAAAGGACGAGGAAAGGTGGCAGTGGCTGTTCCATCATCCATGAAGAACATCACAACGGTTAAACAAGCGTGTCCAAGTTTTAAACTTTTTCAAAACCTGTCTATAAACACCGATTCTTAAACTAGAAACACTAACCATTGCAGCTTTTCTTAGCTTCTTTAACTTTCTCCCGATCTTTAGTTTCAACCTACACAATCTGATTTGTATGAACGATGGTTTTCTTCTGGAATCTGCTTGCTCCAGCCATTTGTATATCAAAAACTGAGCTCGTCGATGAATTATCTCGCCTGGGTCTTCTTTATCACCTTTGAGTAACCATATGATCTCTTCAAAACAGACATGGTTTCCTTTTTTTCTGCACTTTTTTTTGGGGAAATTTTTTATTTGAAACAGGACTGAATGTGGATTATGTTTGTTTAGATTTTGAAGGTATTCAAAAACAGATTACAAACAAATTTTGAAGGCGTTCAAAAACATATTACAAAAAAAAAGAGACTGCGGCAAGAATTTGATGAAAACTACTGGGCTGAAATGTAAAGAACAAAAAAAAAATGAAATTTTGAGAAGTGGGTGATGGGTAGAATACAAGACCAAGTGAAAGTGAAATGAAAGCTTCATTGGAGCCAAAATGAAACAAGTTTCAGCTTTGAAAAACCAATTTTCTTCTCTCTTTCCAGATTTTGTTTGTATGTTTGTTGTTTTAACTTTAAGAAAACGATGAATACATTTATAGAAATTAATGTATGAAGATTCAAACAAGAAAAGGTTAAAAGGCCGGTGAGATTAAAGAGGGGAGCAAGATGATAAACACAACCGGCGTGAGAAGTACGGGGATTATGTGTTTTATTTGAAATAAGACTAAATTGATTGAATTTATAAATATATAAGACTGAATGTGCTATCATTCAAATTTTGTAATTGCAACGTTACTCCACTTAACCGTCTTTAACAGCTGAATTACCATTTTACTATAAAACATAAAGTTTAATTGTCATTTTGTAATATTTAAAAATTTAATTGCTGTTTTATTTTTTTAATAAAGTTTATTGATCATTTGTAAACGTTACCCTAATTTTTTTGACAAAAAGAGAAGGAAATTTATATTAAAAATAATTTTTGAACCAATATCATATAAATATTGGATTATTATTTGAGCTTTTCTCCGTAAACGGCTTTTAATCTACCATTTTGTTTTTTAATTGATATTTAAATTATAAAGTAATATCACATGAGGATTGATTAATGTCCAGTTATGAAATAAATCATTTATCGGTGTATCAAATAATTATTTATTTATTAAATTGATTTTTTGTTATATCATGCCTATGAATTGATGGATTTTCTTAGAAAGATTTATATATATTTTTTAAAAAAGAAATCAATTAATGTCCAGTAAGATTTATATACACTTTCAGAAAGTCAAATGATGATTGGATTTGTTGTAATTGCACAAAATATGTTTGATTAATCTTTGTAATTGCGGATTCTGTTAAATTGAATATAATTAAAGAAATCAATTACATTTTTTTGTTAAATAGCGATGTATTATATTCTCGAAGTAAATGTTGGGATTCAAACCTATACAAGGTGAGACGAAAAATTATTATTTTTTAATATGAGTACGTCAGTTTTATTAGGAAGGAAAGATCAAAGATAAAAGTTTACAATGCAGGTAAACAACCTTGACCCGGACATATTTTTTAAAATACGATAAACTAACGTCTCTAGATCATAAACATGACCAAAGAAAGAAAAGGTAAAAAATCTAATTCAAAGACTCAAAACAAAATAGATATAAAACATCACCAAAGCTCGACGATGAAGGTAAAAACTATCAACAAACAACATTAAAAAATTCATGTTACAGAATTGGGGCACATTGACAACACGTTTATTACCACATCTCAATCGCGAACAAGAGCGGTGACTAAGCTTGTATCTAGATCATGTTTGAGGGTCCAAAACAGGGAGATCAACAAGATAATCAAAAGAGCTCCATCTTGATCAATCGTGACGACATCAAATTCAACTCTGAAATAAGAACAAATAACAAAAAAACGTGCCAAGAAGCAGAAAATAAGTAAAAAAAAAGAAAAAAAACGTGTCATAAAGATAAATTTATTAAATTAAAATGATTAAAATAAAAAAAAACGAAACAAAAAAGATAAAAGAGAGTGACCAGCGATTGACAACCAGCAATAAAGCTAGTGCCACGTCCGGCCATAAAAATTAGACAATAATAAAAAAAAAATGATGGTGGCACTGAAAAAAAAAAGACAAAGCGCTAGAGTTCCCAACAATTGAAAAAAAAATTATATAAATTTGTGAGACAACATGCTTTTTAATTTTATATTTAACATGATTTTAAAATTTAAATTTATATAATATTATAATTACATTTTTTCTATCAAACATGACATAAAAATTAAGATGACGTTACATTTTGCGAGTCAAATAGTCTAGATAATCTAATTGTGTTGCTGATGGGTTGGCTTAAAAAGGAATATTGAGAGCTTCAGACATGAACCTTTTTGGCTCTGCCCCTTGAGCGTCTGTTGCTGTGTTCAGTTGCTTCAGTGGTGTTTCCTTGTCTTTTTTGAGTTGTGGTCAGTTGTCAAGTGGTTTTGTTCTAGGCTCACAGTGTGTTAGTATGTAAATTGCAGTATTTCGGCATAAAACCGATACTCTTTTGCTTCCATTTAAGTTGTAAGAAATTTTTTTAAAGGAGCTCGTTTTGTTGTCTTGCTATAATTCGATTCATTAATAAGAATCCCACCTTTAAAAAAATTGAATATAATACTATTATAATTCCATATGTAGTAACATCAACAAAGATTAATAGTTTTAAATAAAGAAGAATTATTCAATATACATGTTTTAGAGTACACAATCTTTATGTTTTAGGAGTTTGATATTCAATTTAGGGTTTACGAGTTTAATTTGTAAAATTTATAATTTATAGTTTAAAATTAAAATTTAGAGTTTAAATTTTTATAGTTAATTTTAATTGTTATAGAGTAAATATGCAAAGTTGTATAAATTATTTTACACATGTATATTAAAAAATTACCTGATAAGAAAAATGGTTATCATTTTTAAATAAAATATTTAAACAGTGGTGTAGTCAGGTGTTGGCAGGATACTATAATTTCCCTTTAATCTTTTTAGAAATTATAAAAAATATAATTTAATAAATAATAAAATTACATAAAGCCTAGAAAATTTGTATCCGCACCCCTAAATCTACACAGCTTAATTTATTTAATTGTTTTAAACCAAGTTGGTGTTACTTTATCTGTCACTCCCCGGATAATTTTATAACATATACTAATGTTTGAATAAAAATATATTAATACAGAATCCAACCAACAAGTGGTTTTAGTGAAAATAATCGCTTTGTCTACGAAGTGTATGTATATTGTCAAAAAATTAAAAATTCGTATGAACAAATATTACATTATAATCAACTTTAGACTATTAAGAAAAATATATATTAATACATAATAATTTTAAAGCATCCTTAAAAAATAAAATATTCAAATTCTTTTATTTGAAGCACACGAAAAAGTCATACATATCCGGATATATTTGCATTAAATGTGTGTTTGAAAACTCATTAAGTAATTGTATTTGATTACAATTTTTAAAATTATATTGTGTGACATATTTTAACAACTATTATAATTCGTACATCTGATTAAATTAAGTAATTAAGACGTTTTAATTCTATTTTTAAATCTTTATGAAAATTGAGAATTAAAAAATTATAAGAGTAATCGACAATACTTTCTTACAATTATTCTATAAAAGATCGTCATACATGATACTCGTAACTCCAACTTTTAAATTAGAGACAATTATATTTAAGCATACTCAAATTCATGTCCTCCTTAATATTATAATAATGGTGTAATAAAATTAACGTTCAATCGACATATATTCTTTATTTATTTAATTTTTTTAATTGAAATAATAATAATAATAATTTTAAAAATTATAATTTGTAAAATCTAAGAAAAAAGCTTCAACTTGAAGCCTAAATGAAATAATGGTCAGCATCTTCAAATGTAAGTCTAGAAAACACGTTTATCTAACAACTTATAGGTTTAGACTTTAATGCATGATTTACCAGGAAAAAAATAATTTAACAAAAACGATTAATATGTATTTTGAAATGGATAAATAAAAAGAAAATTGGTAAAATACACTAGAGGTCACTTAGTTATAGGTTTAGTAATAAATGTGGCATTATTCTTCTAAAAATAACAATCCAGCCACTCAATTATAGTTTTAGGAACAAAAATGTTACTTTTCTTTTAAAAATAACAATCCAATCACTAATTATAGGTTTGGTAACAATCAGGTCACTAAAAATAAAATTTTGTGGCAAACATGTCTTCCTGTCATTAAAATTGAAACAAGGGTTTGGTATAATAACAATTTTAATACTTAAAACTTATACATTATATCAATTTGGTCCTAATTTAAAATAGTTCAATAAGCTTAATCCTTCATATTTAAAAATTTTGACCCTGCACAAACCTGACACAACCTCCTACCAATTTCTACACTCCATGCTATTGTCCATTAGTCCGATAATCAACATATGTGATAGCTCGACAAACACAATTATTTCACTACTAGACAACTGATATTCTAATGGAATAGACTCATTAAGACATTAACGTCGTCTACTAGTAGAAATAATCACTTCACTAATGGAATTTTTAAATATGAAGGGTTAAGTTTATTGAATTATTTCGAATTATGACCAAATTAATATAATATATATGTTTCAATGACTAAAATTGTTATTATACCAAGCTCTTGTTTCAATTTCAATTTTAATGACAGAGCGACTTGTTTTTTACAAAATTTTAATTGAGTGACATGTTTGTTTCTAAACTTATAATTGAGTGACTGAATTGTTATTTTTAGAAGAAAAGTGACATGTTTGTTCCTAAACCTATAATTAGTTGACTGAATTGTTAATTTTTAAAAAAAAAACTATAATTAAGTTGCATGTAATGTAATTTACCCAAAGAAAGTTTAGACAAATTAATTGCGTATGAGCAAACATCAAAACTCGCAACCTCCGAGCTTTACTGTTCTACTTTATGATAAGAGCAATTCCCAAGCCATTAATTTTACACGTAGCTAAAGAACCGTGACGAGCGACGCTATCGTGTGATCAAAGCTACTATAAAGCTTTTGACCCTTCTGAATCTGATTCAACTGCCATTTGTTCATATTATTATAACCTCTTCGAACCCTTCAAGTCATCGAACTCTATATATAACAAGCAATCAAAACCTAATCTGTTTCATTCAAACTGTTTTGATAAGAACATTTTAAAAAACCAGAGGGGAAAAAAAGCTTGATGAAGATGATCTGTTTCCCAAAGCTAAGATCAGGTCAGTTGATTTATAACATGAAAGGATTTCTGGGTTTTGTTTGTTTTTCACAGTTTTTTGGGATTCAAAACTTGATTAGATTTCTGGGTTTTGTTTGTTTGTTTGTTTCAGGCAGATCAGAGATAGAGAATGGAAGTAGCTTGGGTGACAAGACAAATGTTAGTGAAGAATACAAGGAAGCTTTTAGAACAAAATCCTATGTCAAAATGTGGAGTCAAGTTCTTGGCTTTGATAGACAAACTTCAACTTGTCCGAATTCGATTCCGGACCGTGATATGAACTTGTCCGAATTCTTGCTTAAACTGAGGCAAGAAACATTAGACAAGATAGGGAGTTTGAATGTTCATCACCTTTTTCTGGAGTATTTCGAAGCCGGTTTGGAAGCTTGTAATCTATGCGATTTACTCCTTAAAGGCATCCACCAGACGCGAGTTTATTATCAGAGGATTAGAAAGGTGATCAAGTTAAGCAAGGGGATTCAAGATTTTTCAGATGAACAATGCAGCGTTATACTCAAGGAGCTAACTGGATTTGCATTGCTTAAAAATCCGCTGTCGATTGTTACGCTGCCGCAGTTCCAGAAGATTCATGAGAATAATCTTGATTTGTTCCGAAAACTAACGTCGAAACGCGAAAAGATAAGACGGAAAGCGAAATCCAAAAGGATCTTCAAACAGATTGGGGGTCTTTGTTTAGTAATTTCTAACACAGCTCTTGTGATTGTATTGCTGGTACTTGTATTCAACAGCATGTTTGGAATTATTGTAGCACCGGGGCTTGCCGCCTGGTTGGTTTGCAATACGAAGAAGAAGAAAACCGGGTCATCGTCTCATCAGCAAGGGCTTAAGACTAGCTTGCTTGAAAGACTCGGAGAGCAACTTGATATCTCTGCGAAAGGGATTTACATTTTGATCAACGATTTCGATACCATAAGCAGACTGGCCTGGAGACTGCACGACGAGATCGAGCACCGTAAAGCTGTTGCTAATATGTGCATTAGAAATGGGAAGATTGAGGTACTGAAGGAGGTTGTGAGAGAATTCCGCATGCACGATTCGAGCTTCTTGGAACAACTTAAGGAGCTTGAAGAACATACGAAGTTATGTTTTCACACGATCAACAGATCGAGACGGCATGTTATAGAAGAAATAGTTAATTCACAGCCATAGTTAAGACATTTATCAAGGTAAAAGACATTGACTGCTATAGAGCTTAGACATTAATAGTTCTTTTACAATTTTGTCTCTGTAAATGTAAACATTCATTAATCATTTGAATGGAGTTATACTCACAGACGAATTAAGCAGCTCTGGTTGTTTGATTAATCTTCCATTCACTTCCAAAAGAGAGCCGTTAACACAACACCTGCCCGAAACTGCTATTCGTTTCAATACGATAAGAAGGGCAAACGAGGGAAGGGAGAGTTGCTGTGCGAAAATAACCATATCCACCTTACAATATACGGATCATTGTTGGCGCAAACCATGCACAAAGCTGTATTAGACTCGAAGTGTTGAGCATTCTACAAGAGCAGCATATTTAACTTTGATTAGTTTTTGTCTCGGGGAGCAAATGAACAGAGTTTGAACGAACAAGACTTTTTCGTGATCGTCTGTTTATTTTTGAAGGTGTTCATGCTCGGTTCGAGTTTGTTTAAATTTTTGACTTCGTATTCGTTTGTTTATTTTTAAACGTGTTTGTTTGTTTAGCGTTCGCGAACATGTTCGTTTAATGTTTGCCAACGTAGTCGTTTATATGTTTGCCAAAATAGTGAAATTATGCCACTAGTCATTAAGCTCCCTAGGCTTCACAGTTCGCCTCCAAAATTCACCATGTGTTCAATTTAGTCCCTACTTGTACCAATATTTTAAATAAAAAATAGAAGGAAAAGGAGAATCAGGAAAATGAGCTTATAAACGAGTCGATAAACGAGCTTGTTTGTGAACATAAATGAACCGAACACACCTTTATTTGTGTTCGTTCATTTATTAAATGTACATTAAAATTTATTCACTCATTTATTTAGCTTAATAAACGAACATTGTACGAACAGTTCATTGAAAGCTCTGTTCATTTACACCACTAACTTTGTCAAGTTACTGATCAAAATTCCGTAAAAGAAATTATCCTTTTCGATCTCTTAATAACAAGTGATTATACATTTTATGTTTATTTTCATAATTAAAAGAATTACCAACAAATAAGATCACATTGATAAATCTCTTTAAACCTCTACAGTGGAATTTCAATTGTAAAACAATAATCAAACACTTCTCTAATCAATTACAGAAATAAAAAGGAGACACCTTCCTTTTTTTTCCAGTAACTTTCATACCACTTCGATCGGATTTCCCGACATTGAAATCAACAATAGTGATCTCACTTTATCCTTAAATGCCAAGTGAGTTGAGGCCAAGTCAACTACACATAATCTAAAAGTTCATATCGTCATAAATTTGATTAGAGGACTCAGAACTCTAAATACAAAAGAATGACTATACAGTGTCATTTTCACTTCAACCTATGGATAGAAAATCATGAATAATGTTTTTTTTTCTCTTTGCCTGTCTCATCCACTTACTTTTAAGAGTTTCTCTTTTAACCAAATAAGGTTTTATAAAATAAATAAATAACTTAATTCAAAACCCCAAAAATAAGA
This sequence comes from Hibiscus mutabilis, assembly GCA_019671005.1. NCBI lineage: Eukaryota > Viridiplantae > Streptophyta > Magnoliopsida > Malvales > Malvaceae > Hibiscus > Hibiscus mutabilis. The sequence continues at coordinate 34,272,352 of CM033742.1, forward strand.
GAAGCTCGTACAAAGATAAAATCCCGAGTCGATGTAGACTAAAAATCCAACCTAGCAAATCACATTCAAAAATACTAAAAATTATAAAACTTTAATTAATAAAAACAAAATTAAAGGAAGACAACAAAGAACACAAGAAATAAAAAAAAATAAAAAATGTATTTTAGAGTAAACGATTTGCATTAATCAGATAATGGTAGCTACAAATAAGGTAGAGAAAACCTCTATTTATAGTCGATTCCGCTTACAATGAATGGTTGAGACAACGGTTTAGATAAAGTTCATCTCTTTATTACTTCCCTTAAAGTCACATTCACGTAGATGTTCACATTGGTAAATATATTTGTCTTTTAAAATATTTTTTGGTTGATATACATTAACGGCTTAGATGAAAGTTCATCTTTTTATTATTTTTCTTAGTGTCACACTCACATGGATGTTCACATTGGTGAATATATTTTTTTAGAATATTTCTCGGTCTATTAATTTATCATGTCTAATTTGATCGAACTCTAGCATTCTCTTAAAATCATGTCAAGTCAGGTGGTTTAAACAAGTCAAAATATTACAAAAAGTCTTTTAAACAACTTCTTATGCATGTGTCTCAGTCAATAACTCGTTGGTTAACCTTAGATCAATAACTCGATGGTTAACCTTAAATCTCCTTCAGTACCTTGACTTGTTCCTAACTCAAAATCGGACTTGATTGTCCCCCAAAAAGTACTGCTCTCCATAAGGGAAGCTCGACTCGAGCTAACTTGTACCGCGAAAGAAAAGGGAGAAGAAGATGCATATCAAGTAGTCGATGAATTTGACTGAAAACCCCCGAAGAAAATGGGGAAGAAACTCGAGATAAGACTAGCAAAATGAAAGAAGTACAGAAGACAATTGACCTCGGTTTTAGTGATCCAATTCTTCACAGTCGATCAAAAGTTATACAAATTCCTATAGATACAGGATGGTTTAAATTCCTGACAGATGCTGACAATACAGCTTGACTGTATGGGGTTGAACAAATAATGGGAGTCCTTTGTTTAAACGAAAGCTTAGTGCAGACTGAAGTGTCACCGCTCCAAACCATTGTTTAAAGTGTCATTTTCGTCAGCCTAGCAAGTAACAGAACCATCGAGTCTATAAGTTGGGTATAACATGATTCAATGGCCACCTTCATTACATTTGCTGAGAACTCAATGCACTTAAAATCAAATAGAATAGATGCACTACTTTCCTTGTGTAGTGGGAAAAGGGGTAAAAAACAGCAAGAAGTAACAAAACTCTTAAGATAAATAATAGGGGGGGATTCTGTTTACAATTGTTCAAAACATCTAAGCTAAGGCTACAAAATAAACCAAAAAAAGACGACCTTCAGCCTCCTTTAGTGTGAGGCAGCCGATGCACTTGTAGAACCCGAAATGCAACTATTCTAAATCTACTCATGAACATCGACACCAACTTGCACTTGAACGCAAACACATCCTAGAGTTAAACTGCTAGTGATTAACAACGGAGAAAAAATTGGCCAAACCTAATGCTATAAAAGAAATAAAGGACGCGCAAAAAAATCATAAACGTATGACTGGATATGAATACGACACCGACATTTCCATATCGATCAAGGACTGCCACAAACCACCTCATGCAGCTGCATGGATTGGCCCATTAGATCTAAACCCACGGCCCCTTCCGCGATATCCCCTGCCACGGCCACGACCTTCAAAAAGCAAATCAAGGACCATCAGAAACTATATTCTTTACTCATTCACTGCATTTCTTCTTAAAGCTATAAGCATAATGTTTGTTTATTGTACTTTAACAGACGATAGAATGTTCCGGGCTACAAACAAGTCAATAATTGCATCTCCTCATTAACTTCTATTTAGTGCCACATCATTTTATTTGTTCTCCAAGTGCACTTTGATTCTTCATGTTCAAGATAGTTCAAATTGCATTATGTTAACAGGCGTAAAAAAGAACAATATTAGTAGTGATTGTAGACACTCATACCATTGTGCATGTGAAAAACTATTGAACATGTTAAAATTTCTAAAACTGAAAAATAAAAGAGAACTCACCACGACCACCTTGGGGAGGGGCTTCATAATTGTAGCCATCATCTTGCTGCCTATCGAACTGGGGTCCATTGTATCCTCCACGCCCACGGCCTCGGAAACTACGTCCTCTTCCTCGACCTCTACCCCTAGCATAGCCACGAGTGCGGTCCCAGCCTCCATCCTCATACTCAGCAGAGACAAAACCATTCCCTAAAGAAGAATACAACTAAATATTTGCTTAAAATATTTCTCACATTACATTAAATAACATTCAAAGCCATGGCAAACCTTCCCCTAACACAACACAAAAGAGCATCTAACAGGGTGCATCCCAATACTCAAAAAATGGAATTACCTCTACTTCTTGGCCTTCCTCTACCACCACGGCCCCTACCGCGGCCGTTAGGAGAGCCCTCTGCCAAACAAAAAGAAATTAAAAAAAAAACAAATATAGGCCAGGCCTTTGACATCACCAAAAAAGAAATGGCAGTGTAGGTAATGAAATGCATTCCTACCTCCTTCATGATCAATTTCTGTGGACGCCTTCACCTGATCAGCTGGTAATGGAGGCTGGTACCTGTACGAAGAGGCAATTCATGAGTCACTCTCATGTCAAATAAAACATCAAGCCACAACATTCAGAGAATAAAACCTTCCGTATGTTAATATTCTCAACTTCACAACATTCATAAAAATGTAATTAATCTAGCACGAACATATCAAAGCTAAAGCCAACTTGCTTCATATTAACAAAATGAACCCAATTAAACAAGTATAATGAGGAACAATGTACTTCCATTAGTAAAGGGAAACAACTGCAGGAACTTACCCGACAGAGGATGTATCCAATTCCTTTTTCGAAAGGGTTATAGTGATCATAGACACATGCCTAGTGGTCTCCAATCTGTAGCAATCAAACAAAGATTACTAAAATTCTCTAAAGAAACACATTAAGTACATAAAAATGAACACTAAGAATGATATAGTTCTTACGGAAGGAGTCCTTCCTCAAGAGGCTCCCACATATCTGTTATATCCATGGATCCAATTGATGTAATCTGATGTAGACCAACAATTCTTCTCTGCATTACAAGTACACGGAGCACACTATCAGCCACCCTAAAAACAACCAATGAATAAGACTATTCACATAGAATATAAATAGCACCTTAATTAACTCCACAATAGTCACAGTCTTGTTAATGGCTCTTCCCATTGCTTTAAAAACTATTTGATTCGATCCCTTTTCCTATCAAAAGTGTCCCAAACACTTAAGAAACAACACATTCTCGAAAAAATCGAACACCCAAATCTAATAAAGGTATAAACATGCAGAAACGAAACCCCAAACCTGGAGCAGAGTCATGGCGTAAGTGATATAACTACGCATCCTGCCTTGACTGGTAATCCGAATCTCATTCTCGTCAATGGGTGTCTCTGCTTTCGGCTTCTCCACTCTCTGATAACGATCCATCTTGTTTTTCCAACGCCAAAACAAAACAAAACAAAAAATAAGGATGAAAATCAATAGTTCAAAAGCAGCACAGAAACAAAGATGGAAATTTCAGATGAGAATAATGCAGAAACAGAAGTGAAAAGCGAAACGGAAGCATGGGATTTGGGATTAGATCTGGGAAATTACCTGAAAATATTGAGTTAAGGGGAGTAGTGAAGGGAAAAATGGGGGGAATAAGCTGAACCAATAGAGAACCCTCTTCTACGGCTTGTTTTTCTTTCCTTTTACGCCCTAAAGCCGCTCTCTCCAGATATTTCTTGTTACTTTTATATCTTCTAAAACTGCCCTAACCGACTCCTTTTATCCGGTTCACCCGATCCTATTCTCTTCCCTTAAACCGTGACACTTTTAACGAAGCCACGCACGCCGTTGTTTAAGTGTTTTGTGTGACCGAATAAAAGACAAAGTTATAATTGTAAATATAGTCCCTGTATTATGCAATCATTATCATTGTGCTCCAATTTGATAAGTTTAATCTTTGTACTTTTTTTGTTTTTTAAAATTTATATCCTATACTAACAAAAACGTCAATATTGTTAAATAAGATAATATGGTATTTTTGTATAAATATCGAGATTAGATTTATTAATAGATAAAATTCAATTATGAGAATACACTTTTAATTTAATTTGTTTCATTCATAACGTTAAAATTCGAACATCACATCTTGTTTAAAAATTCTAGTCTCATTTCGCTTAACAAATCAATAGTTGATATGGGACAGTTTTCTTTGCATTATGTGAAAATATAAAGCTGATATGGCTTGACAAGGTGTCCACTAGAACGAGCCAGTGATTAATTATTACGCATTCTGTTGGCTCATATAGGTCACGGATTCTGGTCACACGTTTTAAAGCTGCTCTATGCATAGGGTGAGAATTGGACGCTGAACTTCAACCACTAATTAAGATAAAAGAGACATGTACCATCTAACGTAAGCCCCGTGATTGACTAGGTCATTTCTCGATACTCTCTTCTGCAACTAAAATTCAAAATCTATTTTTTTTTCCTTTCATATATTATATATTAACGATTTTGCTTTTTCTGGAAAGTTTATAGCTACCATCTTATTTATTGTTTGAAATAGGAAAACATGTGTTAATTATGTTTTTGTTGAGAAATAATCGAAGTTAGAGTTTGTTGCTCTCTACTCTTGGAGTTCTATATATGTTTTTAGCTTTGTTGATATAATAACTTTTGAAGGAAAGCCGATGATTCAGAAATATTTAAACCGAGATCAGGTAATATTTGAGGAACCTCGAACACGTTAAACCTTAACATTAAATGCAACAGGCTTAATAGTTAAAAATGTGCTTAACCTATATATTTTTTCCAGTTTGGTGCCTAATATTTTTTTCAGGCCACTTTTGGTGCCTAACATTTCATTTTATAACTTAAATTGGTATTTTTCGTGAAAGACGTTAAAAAAATTTCGTTATCTAATAAAAACACGATACGTGGCATATTCTGATATTTTTTTAATTTCTATTTTTCTAAAAATCATAAAATCTTTAATTTTATAAAAAAACCCCAAAATCTTTAATTTCTTTAAAACCCCAAACCCAAGCCCTAGATACCTAAATTCCTCTTCTCCTACCACCGATTCAACCACCATCGACCACTCTTGCCTTCGTCGGCCCCTACGACTGAAAGCCTCATGATTCCGTCGTCGAAAACCGGCAAATAAACCATCTATTGCTATGTCAACGAACATCTAAAAATGAAGAAAAAAGAGACCGTTTGGACTTCTAATCGACGACTAGAGAGTGGAGGATGTTGAACGGTGAGATACCCGACGCTTGGGTGGTGAACGGTGAACCATCGGCGTGTGGGGATGCCGAACGGTGAGGGAGAAGTGATTTGAGGGTTTGTTTGAAAGAAATTAAAATTTTGGGGGTTTTTAAGAAATATATAATTTTAAAGTAATTCAAAAAATAAATAAATAAAACAGGCCACATGTCATGTTATAATTGGTTAACAGAAAATTTTTAACGGCCGTTGACGAAAAAACTCAATTTGAGTTACAGAATGAAACGTTAGGCACCAAAGTGGCCCGAAAAAAAATGTTAGGCACCAAATTGGAAAATGGTATAGGTTGGGCACCTTTTTGACTATTAAGCCAATAGAACAAAATGAGTTATAATTAATTAGAGGGCAAACTACACAAATGAATCATTTTAATTTTAGGGTATTTGTATTTTGGTCACTTAACCAAGTGACATGAATCGTCGTCTTATTTAATGACATTTTATTCAAAAATGGTATGTGAAGACTTAACTAAGACATCTTTAGGAGTTTAATGGTTGAGTGATCAAAATAAAAGTATTCTTTAATTGATAATTAAAATTAAATTTTTTTATATAAGTGACCAAAGTGTAAACATCCTAAAAAATTAGGTAGTCCATTATGTCACGCCCGTAGAAACTCACAATCTCGAACATGCGGCCTTAGACGCTCTTGCACGATGCAACGCCTAAGTTAGCCTGAAATGATCAAAACTTAGAAAGCTAAGATCCTTGCGGAAACAAAGAACAACTGAAAGCAAATAGCAAACAAAGCTAGGCAAGGAGAATTGAGTGAATGCTCAGTTGTATTCCTCAAAACTGAAGCGAGAAAATGAGGTAGGGGTAAGCCTCTATTTATAGTTAGAGCCCCCTACATCCAACGGCTATGCCTAGAGTACATCGACGATCAAGATTAAACAAGATCAATACAATCCCTTAATCTAAGGAAAACTAGTCAAACATTCCAAAGATAAAGAGATTACAACGGATATAGAAAGAATCAAAGGGAATATGCTAAATGAGATGTGCTACTTGCCATATCCATCATGCATGACTCTTCAACCCCAAGTGATGGGCCAATTCGCTTGGGTGCTGATAGGCCCAAGATGCTGTGGAGTGCTACCTCGGCAGCCTGGTGCGCGCTGGGCTCGGACCCTAGGGTGCGGTCTGTGACATTCTCTCCCACTGGTTCTGGCGACGCCCTCGTCCCTTAGCTAAGATGGTACCGACTCACTTGGTCTTTGAATTGCCATAGGGCCTCGACTGGTTCCCAACCCTCCCACTGTCGGGAAGTCCCTTCCACTGAACAAAATATTCTTGCCTTGGCTGATAACTTGGTCGTCGAACGACTCTTTCTCCTTGGATGTCTCAAACTTTATTCTCATAGGAGACCTTCACTCTGACTGGCACTCGGTGTGACTTGCCTCGATCCAGATCTGACTCATCTTGATGGTACAGCTTGAGCAAACTGACATGGAACACGGGATGAGCTCAGATGGTCGATGGCAACTCCAATTGATAGGCCATGGTGCCCACCCGTTTCATAACTTTGAACGGACCCTCGTATCTTTGCACAAGCCCTTTATGCACGGTTGGGTTGCATAAGATCCCGGTCGGCTTGGTAAGAAATAAATCACCAACTTGGAAGTTTACATCCCTACGCTTTTTGTCCGCCCACTTCTTGGTATGTTTCCCCGCCTTGTGTAGACAAGCTCGGGCTAAGTCATGATGCTCTTGCCACTCCTTGGCAAACTTGTGTGCTGCTGGATTAGGCCCCTCATATTTGGTAGCAACTGCATTGGGTGTGAACGGTTGCTGCCCAGTCACGATCTCAAACGAACTTTGGTTGGTCGCCTCATTCCGTTGCAAATTATAAGAAAATTGGGCCACATCTAAGAGATTTGGCCAGTTCCGTTGTGTGACACTCACATAGTGTCTCAAATAGATCTCTAATAAGGCATTCACTCGTTCGGTTTGCCCATCCGTCTGTGGATGAACACTAGTAGAGAAGTTCAGGCTTGATCCCATAATCTTGAAAAATCGGTCCAGAACCTGCCCGTGAACCGTGTGTCCCAGTCACTGATGATCGTCTTTGGCACTCCCTAATACTTCACCACATGTTTGAGGAAAAGACGAACCACCTCATCGACTGGGAACACCTTCGATGCTGGAATAAACGTCTCATACTTGGAAAACCTGTCAACAACAACCATGATATACTAGACAAGCCGTCAGTGTTGGGAAAACCGATAATAAAGTTTATAGAAACACTCTCTCATGGTCGCTCAAAAATGGGCAATGGATGCAACAGTCCCGCGGGTCTCTTCATCTCGATCTTGTCTTGTTGGCACACAAGACAAGTCCTCACATAGGCTTCAACTTCCTTGCCCATGCGTGGCCAATAGTAATGCTCTGCAATGAGTGCTAAGGTCCAGCTCATGCCCGAATATCCCACCCATTTGGAGTCATGACACTCTTTCATGACTTTCTTGCGTAACTTCTCGAACTGAGGCACATAGAAGCGATGTCATCGAGCATACAACAAGTCCCCCTCGAGCTAGAACCTTCTGGTTTTTCCTTCTTTGGCATAATTGATCAGCATTCTGGCCGTTGGGTCATGTGACAGCCCCTCCTTGATACGCTCCAACAACTGTCTCTTTGGCAAGCTCATAACCTTAATGTTGTACCTCCAGCTTAAGGCATCGACAACGAAATTGACCTTTCTCAGCTTGTACTCTATGGCAAAATCAAATTCTGCAAGAAATTCTTGCCAACGGGCCTGCTTAGGAGACAATTTTCCCTGGGTCAAAAAATAACTATTGGCAACATTATCAGTGTATACCACAAACTTAGACCCAAGTATGTGGTGTCGCCAAGTACATAAACAGTACACCACTGTAGTCATTTCTTTTTCATGGACCATGTACTTTCTCTCGGTCTCATTGAGCTTCTGACTTTCATATGTAACCGGATATCCCTCTTGCATAAGGACCCCTCCAATGGCCACATCAGACGTATCTGTATAAATCTCAAAGGGCTTGGTGTGATCTGGCAACACCAACACTGGCTCACTCGCCATGGCCTGCTTTAAGGCCTCAAAAGCTCTCTGACAGTCGGGGCTCTAATCTCACGCCTTGTTCTTCTTTAATAACTCGGTCAAGGGGTGGCGATCTTGGAGTAGCCTTTGATGAACCTCTGGTAGTAATTGAGTAGCCTCAATAATGATCTCAACTTCATCACCTTGGTTGGCGGCTTCCAATCTACAATGGCTCGAACCTTGGCCCCATCCATCCAAATCTTGCCACTTTCGACAATGTGTCATAGGAATATAACCTCTTCTTGGGCAATTGAGCACTTCTCCTCTTTGACATAGAGCACATTCTGTCGTAGGAACTCGAACACTTTCCTCAAATATTCAACATGCTCCCCAAGGGTCTTGCTATATATCACAATATCGTCAAGGTAAACTACAATGAATTGATCAAGAAATGGTTGTAATACCTTGTTCACCAGGGTACAGAAGGTAGCGGGAGTATTCGTGAGGTCGAAAGGTATCACAAGAAATTCATACGAATCGTAGCGCGTCACACAAGTTGTCTTCAGTTCATCATCTTCGACAATTCTGACTTGGTAGTATCCGGACTACAAATCCAGCTTGGTGAACCACCTTGCACCACCAAGTTGATTGAACAAGTCAGTAATGAGTGGGATCAGGTACTTATTCTTCACGGTGAGCTTGTTTAAAGGCCGATAGTCGATGCACATTCAAAGCGTTCCATCATATTTCTTCTAAAAGAGCACTGGTGCTCCATAGAATGCCTTTGACGGTTGGACACATCCCGCATCGAGGAGTTCTTTCAACTGTCTGTGCAACTCTTCTAGTTTGGGTGGAGCCATTCGGTAAATGGCTCGGGCTAGTGGCTCCGCATTCGGTACAAGATTAATCTTGTGGTCTACCTTCTACTTTGGTGGGAGATGTTTGGGCAGCTCGGTAGGCATCACATCTCTAAAATCTGCCAAGACTTGCTTCACCTCAATTAGGACTTCTTCGGATATGGTTAGCCCATCATGGACCAATGTTGCCAAGTAAGTGTGATTCTCTTTGCGCACCCCCTTGCTAAACTGGATGGCTGAAAGCATCTTGGCCCCAACTCTAACCTCTCAATTCACCAGAACCTTGCATGGATGTGCCAGGTTAAGTATGCACAAACAATCAGCAAATGAAACGGGAACGCATTAATACGGTCAAAGAAGCTAAGCCCAATCACAAAATCAAAATCATCAAGAGGGATTACCTTGATTGCTTTCTTACCAGTCCAGCCACCAATGTTGAGCTTAACTCCCTTTGCTATGCCCGTAATTGGAGCCTCTTCGAAATTCATGGTTTTGATAAACCCACTTACCTTCTCAACATGAAGGTCAAGTTTCTAGGCAACTCAGTCTGACATGAACAATTATGAGGCACCGGTGTCCACAAGTTCGCTCATCTTTTGGCCTGCTACAACGATGTCCACGAATATCAGGCCTTTCTTCTAGAACCCTTCTTAATCTCCATAGAACTGATGATGGAATTAAGCTTGAGGGTTTCCTTCTTTTCACCACTATTTTCTTGAATGCAACAACCTTCACGAGTTTGGGGCAATCTTTCTTCATGTGGCTACCTCCACAGTGGAAGCATCTTAAATTTGTTGCCCAAGGAGTTTGGATTTTATTGCCTCTGTTGGATGGCTTCTCGGACCCGTTCTTGGCATGCCTATCCTTGTCCTTCTTGTCGTTGCCTTTGTACTTTGGTTTTTCTTCAGAAGGTTCTGACTTTTTGTGTTCAAATTTTGCAAGGGAGTTGGCTGCGGCCATCACTTTGGAAAAGTCTAGGGCCCCCATTCAGTTCAGTTCCATCTTTTCCCAACGTTGTAGCCCACTCTTGAAGGCAAAGAGGCCGTCGGTCTCACCTATGCCTTAGATTTAGAGCCTAAGTTTGGTGAATCGCTTGACACACTATAGGATAGAGCCGTCATACTTTAGCTGATGTAGCTTCTCTCGAGCCTTCTCTTGAGCATTTTTGGGGTAGAAATGCTCCTTGAACTGGAATTCTTTCCACGTCTTGACGGGAAGGGTCTCATCCTCCGCTTGGGAGCATCTGTGTCGCCACTATAAGAGAGCGACATCTGTCAAATAAACAGAAGCTGTGTTTACCTTTGTGGTCTCATCATCGATGCCCATGAGTCGAAAGTATTGCTCTAACCCCCAAATGAAGTTGTTCACTTCTTGGGCTGTCTTCGCCCCTTTGAACTCTTTCGGCTTTGGAACATCGATCCTGAGCTTAGCTGCAGTTGCTTCGCCCACCATGCTAGACAATACGGCATTATTATAGAATGATAGCTCGACAGTGAGCTTTTTTACCTTCCCCATCAATTTCGCCTTCATTGCCTCCATTGCAACTTGAAGGGAATTGTCTCGCTGGTCCAACTTCTCATACATCCCGTTGAGAACCTCTTGGACCTCCTTGGTGACTTTCTCTTTGAGGGAATCCACCTTCTCGGGGAGTGACTCCGCCTCCTCTTGGGTCTCCTGGACATTGCCCATGGCTTCCTCTAGTCTAACGACCCTCTTGTCCAAGGACGAGATGATGTCCCTTGAACTCTTTCGCTTCTTCCCGGCAGCTGCAGCACGAGTCTCTCGGTCAGTTGCTGGAACCTCGCTAGTGCTTTGTGGCGCCATTTCTCTCGGTCAAACTCACTTTGGTGCCACTTGTCACGCCCGTAGAAACTCACAATCTCGAACGTGCGGCCTTAGACACTATTGCACGATGCAGTGCCTAAGTCAGCCTGAAATGATCAAAGCTTAACAAGCTAAGATCCTTGTGGAAACAAAGAACAATTGAAAGCAAATAGCAAACAAAGCTAGGCAAGGAGAATTTAGTGAATGCTCGGTTGTATTCTTCAAAACTGAAGTGAGAAAATGAGGTAGGGGTAAGCCTCTATTTATAGTTAGAGCCCCTTACATCCAACGGCTATGCCTAGAGTACATCGACGGTCAAGATTAAACAAGATCAATACAATCCCCTAATCTAAGAAAAACTAGTCAAACATTCCAAAGATAAGGAGATTACAACGGATATGGAAAGAATCAAAAGAAATATGCTAAATGAGATATGCTACTTGCCATATCCATCATGCATGGCTCTTCAACCCCAAGTGATGGGCCAACTCGGTTGGGTGCTGATAGGCCTAAGATGCTATGGAGTGCTGCCTCGGCAGCCTGGTGCGCGCTGGGCTCGGACCCTATGGTGCAGTCCGTGACAATTATCTTTAGCATTTATAAGCCCGTTATGAACCCGCTTTGGTTGCGACATCAGCTTTAGCATTTATAAGCCCGTTATGAATCCACTTTGGTTGCGACATCAACTTTAGCATTTCGACAGAGGCGGAACGTAAGCATGGCCTTTGGGGCCATGGCCCCTCCTAAATTTTAAAAAATTGTTAAAAGGCCTTTAAAATTTTAATTATTTTTATTTAACCCCTTAATATTTTTAAAATATATATATATATATATATATATTAAGTTTTAAATTTTTAAATAATTTTAATTAAATTTTCTCTTATAATTTTTTAACGTTGTTATTAAATCTCTTAAAACTATTAAAAATTCTAGTTAAACCCTCAAAATTTTTGAAAAAATTAGTTTAAACCTCCATTTTTTTAAAATTTTAAGTTGCCCCCAAACTATTACTCTAAGTTTCGCCACTGATTTCGACAACTCCAAACAACTTCCTTCTCTTTTTTTTATTTGGATTTTTATTCAGTCCATTATTAAGAGTGAACATAAATCGTTGTTAATACCCAATTTTGTTGGATCAATTGAGTCAATTCTACAAAGATTAGATTAGATTTAAGTTTAAGGTTTCAATTGATTGATATGTAATAGGTCGGATTCCATGGATAGTACATGTATTATGTATAAGTCGTAGATCTGGTTATTGTACTCTAATTTGATCAATTTTTAATATTTTTATTTTTAAAATTTTTTAATATTCAACCTAGACTCAAAATAATACAAAGAAAATATAACAAAATTATATGATATAAAATTATCGCATTGAAGAACCTGAACTAAATATAAAGCTAACATATAATATATGGATTGGAGGAAGAGTTTAATTTAACAGATTTTACAAGTATTGTTCGGATCAATACCAAATTAATCAAATCTAACTAAAGAAAAAACACAAACCTTAAAACTTGTAACAAATGATTAATTCAAAAATTAACTGAATTAACCAAATTTTTATCGGTTTAGTTAATAATTTTCAAATAAATTTCGGTTCGATTAACAATTAAAAAAAATATTTCGATTAATTTGGTTTCGGTTAATTCGGTTCGGTCGATGACTGAATTAACCAATTTGGACACTACTATCAACAATAACACATAGTGTTTTTTTATCGTGATTCTAAAAAAATCAACATATATTGCACTTTGTTGGCATTTTTAGAATACGACCAAATTGAAAACGTAGAGGGCTAAATTCATTATCATATCAATAAAAATCTTATAGGAATAATGAACAACGTTAACACTATGATTGATCGTCTTTGATTTCTCACTTTTGAAACTCACGAGACTACATTTCTCTTATTAACACTATGATTGATCGTCATATTTATAAACCAGGGCGAAAACTAGATATGTTGACAGGGGATGCTGTGATATTCATATAAATTAGTGGATAGGTCTATAATGTGCGGCACACAATCACTCATTTTTTCCGAATTTTTAGTATTATTAATATTATTGTAATAATAATATTATTAAAAAAAGCAAAAAATAATAAATAATAAATAAAAAATAAAGGGGAGGGGAGGGGAGGGGAGTGGAGCACAAGGCTCCACGTCACCCACCTCACCCCTCACTTTGCCTATAAAAAGGGGCGTGGGGGGCATTTGAAGAGGGGGCCGGCAGTGGTGCCCAATAAGAGAGCCATGCTCTCGGGCTGCCAAGGACCGGGGCAATGCCCTCGGTTCTAACCGGTTCGATCGGAGTCCTATTTTAGATCTGATCTAGTTAATATTTTTGGAGAGATCGTGGTAGATCTCGGTGGAGTTCAGTCGGGGTTCGTCATTCGAGCTCCTAGTTAGGTATATTTTCTTTCTTTTTTATTTGTGTTGTAATTTTTATGATTTAATGAAGTAGTAGTTAATTTAAAATTGTGTTTTTTAGTTTGTATGTTTATTTATGTTTTAGATTAGTATTTATTATGTTTTAAATTTATGTTTTATATTAATCTTTTATTTATGTTAAATTTGTTTTTATTTATGTGTTAGATTAATATTTATAAATGTTAGCATTTTATTTATGTTAGATTTATTTTTATTTATGAGTTAGATTAATATTTATGTATGTATGTTTTAGATTAGTATTTTATTTATGTTAGATTAGTATTTTATTATGTTAATATTTATTTGTATTTTTATTGTATTTAAATTATTTGCCATATTTTATATTTTGCTCACTAAGATTGCATATCGAGATATATAAATTGTCACCGCGGTGCCCTTTTATCCGAGCATAAACGGGGCCAGTATCAGGCGTAGTGATGGTGGTTGGGCGTTTACTCTTTGATAACGGGGCCTTTAAAATCTACTTGTACTTATAACCAAATTTTAAATTAATCGTCACTTTAATCGGGAAAGTCTAATATTAATAAAACGGTAATTATTAAAGTACCAATTTTGGGCCGTGTGGGGTGCTAATCCTTCCCCGTCCGTAAACGACTCCCGAACCCAACAAGTTTTAAAAATCTCTGGTTTTATGGTGTCCGGCCTACCTAAGTGGCCGGTGGCGACTCATCTTTTAAAATAAAATACGTTTTTTAAAAAAACCCACGGAATAAACAGTTTTAATACCCGAAATACCACAAGCACTTCAAAACCCATCGAAACCTTGTTTTTTAGCGAAAGAAAGGGCCATCGCTACAGATGGCGACTCCGTTGGGGAACATTTTTTGTTTTTCAAAAAATAAAGAGAGCCAAACTTTTTTAATAATAATTACCGCTTTATTAATATTGGAAGTTCCGAATTAAAGTGTCTATTAAACTAACATTTGGTTATGATTGCGCGTTTATTTTAACGCATTTAAAATTTGGCATATAAACTCGTCCTTTTTAAGTGGGGGAAAATGCTAATGCTTTCGTGAGGATATCGTTCCTCCGTGTAGGCCTAGCAAGTACCTTCGGGGCTCGAGTACCTTATGCTTTCGTAAGGATATCGTTCATTCGTGCAGGCATAAGCGAATGAGTCTCCTTGAATTGAACCCGGTTGAAAAGAGCCTATAATGGGTGATGATCGGGGGCCTTGCTACTCTTAGTAGAGGACAGCAAGGACAATTCGGGTACCTTCTAGCACCAACACTGCATATAGAGAACATATAGAAACCCACCCCTTTAGAGCCATGCAGATAAGCTTAGGTGTTTTAGACAGGATAAATAGGGTTGTTTTGTTTATTTACCTTATTTAATTTGTCCTTTTATTTATGTATTTATTTTTTTTATTCGGTACTAACTCATTTATTTTTGTGTTTTATTTTTATTTTACACATACATTTGTTGCATTATCATTGCATCCACATTACATAGAGGCGTTGATTCAAGTGGTTTGCCCGATTAGAAAATCTTTCATCATGGAAAAAACGTGTCTTAAGAAGGACGACATCGATCCAGTCGTGCGACATTGGTCAGAGATTAATCAACAGATCTGAGGTAACAATTTGCCGAGCAAGCGTGTAGTGCCAAAGTATACACACGAGACCCTGATGATGGACATACAACGAGTTGCAAGGCGTGAGAATGACTTAGCTACCGAAGCCGCGGCTCTCCGACCTTTCGTAACCCCGGACATGGTAGAAGCACCAAGATTTATCAAGTTGCTCAGAGCTATCGATGAGCTAGGAGGTAGTGCTAAGGCTTATGTGTAGAACTTTGTTTTGTAATTAAGACTTTTTGTAATAGGGACTTTTTTTGTAATGTGGACCCTTTTTGTAATCTGGACCCTTTAATTCCTATGAAAGTCGTTCGAAAGGGTGATTACCAGCGGAATCAACGCCTTTATTTGCATTCATTCTTGCATTTGTTGATTATTGTTATGATTTTTACATTTCGTACATTGCATCACCTCGGAAGCACGTGCATGCATCTCATTTGCATAAAATCACATACCAAAAAATTCTTTCACAAATTATTTTTAAGAAAAAGGTAAATCCTTTTAAGTACATTTTTTAAGAATGAACTTTTATATTCTTTCAACCAAATTTCTAAATCCAACCCTTTCATAATGGCGATTAAAAAAAATAAACATTTCAATTTGTTTTAACAAGTTCTTAGTTCCAGTCCCTTCACAAGGACATTTTTGAGCTTTTTTCATCCTCCCACGAGAATAAATATTTTTTAGCAAAGTTTTTTCAATCATTTCACAAATACACTTGTTCAGTCATTTCATAAGGACATTATTTCAAAAATAATAATAAGAGATTCTTTTTCGATCCTTTCACAAGGACATCTTTTAATATGAGCCTTTAATTTAGTCCTTTCATAAGATTATTTTTCAAAGGAAATATTTCTGAATTAAATCTTTTCATAAGGATATTGTTAAAAATGGATTTCTCAATTCTTTCCTCTCTTAAGATTTTTCTTTTTCTTAAAAAAGAGGGGAAGAATATTTCTCAAAAACAAAAATTTTCAATCATGTCCTTTCTCAATGATCGTTTTTTTTCTCTCTCAAAAATTTCTTAAAGATATTTTAATCCTACCAGTCTTAAGAACGTTTTTCATAGTTCTTAAGAAGTTTTTTTCTCAATTCTATCTTTTTAAGGATTATTTTCTTGAAAATAAGACAATTCCTTAATTTTATCCCTTCTTAAGGATGAAATAAGAAAAGATTTTTTTTTAAAGTTGTTTGTGAGCTTTCATGCTCACAAAACTAGAAAGAGTTCAATAGAGTTTAACAAGTCCGATGAAATGTTGGCATAACGTGGTTAAACATCTGTAAAGTTTAAGACAATGGATAATTCAAGTATCCATCGAAAAGCCATTTTTACGAATGGTCAAAGGAAAATAATTATTTTGGAAAAATCCGATTTCATAATTGGTATAAACTGATTGTACTCAGGGGAATAGTACAACTAGCCCGGAGCAAACGGCTACCAGTAAAGGTAACTCAAAACCGTTGATCCCTGTGCATTTGGGAAAATGCAAAAGAAATCTATAAACAAAGCTGTAAATTAAATTTTCACCAAAAATCCATTTTCGAATGGTCAAAGGAAAATAAATCCTATGGAAAAGTCCAATGTCATAATTGGTATAAACTGATTGTATCCAAGGGAATGGTACAACTAGCCCGGAACAAATGGCTACCGGTGAAGGCAATTCAAATCCGTTGATCCCTGTGCATTTGGGAAAAATGCAAAAGAAATCTATAAGCTAAGTCATATTTTGTTAGAATGAAGTTATTTTTGTCGTAATGAAATTTTCATTTATTCAGAAAGCATATTTGCATTCTTTGTTCATTGTTATGGGATAGTTTTTTCCCCATACACATATACACATATTTTTGAAAAAGCATACACATTGTACATACCTTTTTTTATTAGGTCATTGCAAATGCAAGTATCTGCTAGTCTATTTAGGCCGATAGAGGAACAAAACAAGTGTGTAGATAATAGGCAGTTCCCGTTTTAGGAAGTTTTCTTCTCAGACACTTGTTGTTTAAGATCCTTGAATCGAGTGTTGACCCTAAACTTCTACCATCTGAAGACTATTTTGATATCCATGTATGGGATGATGAATGGCATTCCTTCAATCCCCTTCGCGAATAATATAAAATATCCATTTGTTGTCCCCCTTTGAGCTTGTTCGTTTCTTTTCATTTGAACCCAAACCAAGGATCACCCCCTTTGGGGCAAAGAAGAAGAAGATTTTGTTCAAATCGCCTTGATTTTGACTGCATTACAAAGATGACGTTCCATGAATAAGCGAAAGAAATGAGAATCAATGTCCTAAACGCGAAGACCAAGAGAAATATCAGAATAAGACAGTAAAATAAATTTTTGCTCAAAAGGACTGGCTAAACCAAATTGAAAGTGTGCCAACAAGAAGTTTGAAACAATGAAGATTAAAAGCACCATCGTAAAGTGCAATAAATGATAACAAGAGAATATTTGATTACATGTGAATACGAAATGCATCAACATTCATTCAAGATGCAAGATACATATTCCAAAGCTACAAAGAAATAAATAAACTCTAGGGTGAAAACCCAGTAAAATGGGCGATCTAGAGCGATCCAAGAAATAAATCAAAGAAGTTTTTTATTTGAGCACATTCTGATCAACAAACGCATAGAAGATATTTTAACCAGAAGAAATGATCATTGGTTTCATCACCCTTAAATACTCATTTTGGGCCTATATATCATTTCTTTCATAACCATGAACCATAGCCTATATTATAAGCCTACAAAGACCATTTAGATCATATGTGGATATCTAAGTTTGATAAGTTTGTCTTCATATTACATTCCACATATAAGGGTTAACCTTTCTTCAAGGAACATCAAACCTCGAAGTGCCTGATCGACACCCAAATGAGGAGAGGATGTGGGGCATAGTGAGTGGTGAGATCAAGAGAGCCACTTTGAATGGGTTAGAAATTAGGTATGGGAAACGTTCATCTCGAAAGCCTAAATGGACTAGGTGAGACCATACATATGCTTATATCGCCAAAATAGGCAAGATTTTATAAATAGACAAATTTTCTAGTGCATTTGTTATTTTAGGATCGAACATTAATTGACATTTTTGTCGATTCTTTTAATCTTTATTATTTATTCCAAACATTAATTTTTCAAAAATGTTTGACAGTTTTCGAATTTCAATTTGTTTAATACTTATCGTTTACTCCAAACATTCATTCACTTTTCAAAATGTTTGGTATTTTCCTCTTTACCATTTCTGTCTAAACATCAATTTTTAAAGATGTTTTGCATTTTTTCCTAAATTTCTCAGTTTATTTCCAAAATAGTAACCTTTTTATTATAGGGACCAAGAGTTAGTTCTCGCGAGGTGTTGCAAGAAGATTAAAGATGAGTTCATGGCGTGGGGTATTTTGCCAGCCCTAATGATAAGATAGATGAAGACTATGTAGTGTCAAAAAAAAATGCGATGAGTTGAATCAAGATTGAGTGGGGCATCATTGAATCAAAGGCGAGTGGGGCATCATTGCCCATAAAATAGAAAAGGTCTCATGCGTATGGGAGTTCAAATTAGAAGAGACCGTAAGTGACATAGAGATGAGAAGATTTGACTAATGAAAAAGTCAAAGATTTTTTTTGCGAAGAGTTGATATCGACCGAGGTCACTTGGCTGGAAGGTTTAAACAGAGGAGGGACAATAAAGTTTTAAAGGCAAATTTTATCGGGCATAAGGATGAGGAATGGTTGTAGTCACAAGATGAAGCCTACCTACCCCAAGAAAAAAAGAAAGAAGAAGAAGAGAAGAAGAAAAAAGAAAATTTTGCACCTTTGCATCATAAAATGTGCTCATGCATCATCTGTATCATAGGACTCCGTGCATATTTGCACCTGTTAAGAAGACACGCACTCGAATGTTAGAAGAAAGAAAAAAGAAAAGAAAGAAAAAGAAAATGAAGGAAAAAGAAAGAAAAAAAAAAAGAAAAAATGAAAAAATGAAAAAGAAAAAGAAAAGAAGAAAAAGAGAGATTATCTCACGATTTCAAATCAAGATTTTGAATTCTCGAGTCATCACCTTTGATGGATTTCTTTTGATGTCAAGTTGAATCGAACCGGGGCATCATTTTAAAAGATATTTTTCTTAAAATCATTTCTCAATTTTATCCTTTTATAAGGATATTTTTCTTAAAACCAATTTCTTAATTTAATATTTTCTTAAGGATGTTTTCTTTAAAATGAATTTCTTAATTTTATCCTTTCATAAGGATGTTTTTCTTAAAACTTAGATTTCTTAATCTAATCCTTTCTTAAGGTTGTTTTTTCTTAAAACTTAGATTTCTTAATCTGATCCTTCTATAAGGATGTTTTTCTTAAAACTAAATTTCTCAATTTTATCCTTTCATAAGGATATTTTTCTTAAAACCAGTTTCTTAATTTAATCCTTTCTTAAGGATGTTTTCTTTAAAACCAATTTCTTAATTTTATCCTTTCATAAGGATGTTTTTCTTAAAACTTAGATTTATTAATCTAATCCTTTCTTAAGGATGTTTTTTTATTAAAACTTAGATTTCTTAATCTGATCATTCCATAAGGATGTTTTTTTTAAAACTAAATTTCTCAATTTTATCCTTTCATAAGGATACTTTTCTTAAAACTAGTTTCTTAATTTAATCCTTTCTTAAGTGTGTTTTCTTTAAAATCAATTTCTTAATTTTATCCTTTCATAAGGATGTTTTTCTTAAAACTTAGATTTCTTAATCTAATCATTTCTCGAGGATGTTTTTTCTTAAAACTTAGATTTCTTAATCGATCCTTCCATAAGGATGTTTTTCTTAAAACTAAAATTCTCAATTTTATCATTTCATAAGGATATTTTTCTTAAAACCAGTTTCTTAATTTAATCATTTCTTAAGAATGTTTTGCTTAAAATTGAATTTCTTACTTTTATCCTTTTATAAGGATGGTTTTCTTAAAACTTAGATTTCTTAATCGATCATTTCATAAGGATGTTTTTCTTAAAACTTAGATTTCTTAATCGATCCTTTCATAAGGATGTTTTTCTTAAAACTAAATTTCTCAATTTTATACTTCCATAAGGATGATTTTCTTAAATCTCTAATTTTATCATTTCATAAAGATATTTCTCTTAAAATTCAATTTTATTTTTTTCTGATCCTTCCATAAGGATGATTTATTTTAAACAAATTTCTTAATATAATCATTTCGTAAGGATGTTTTCTCAAGACTAATATTTAAGTGTATACAGGTCAAAGAGGTGGCCGAGGAAGAGCGGAGAGTTCCAGAAGAGCTCGTCATTCTGAGACCACAAACAGGAAACCTGAATAATTCGTCCGAGAAAGTGCGGAAGATTCTAGAAGAACACGTGATTCCAATGTATCAGATAAAGAAGCAGTGAGATCATTGATACCCGCGTCACCCAAGAACGGAATGCCCATGTTGAAGGGGAAGAGTTATATATAGGAAGGACTTGCAGCCCAAAGACTTTACCGAAGAAAATTTGTTTTTTCCAAGAAGCCCGTCAGAAGAAGAAAGAACAGTTCTATATAGGAAGAACTTGCGGCCTCGAACTTCTGATTTGAAGATTTTGTCTTCCCCAACGG
The DNA here is from genome assembly GCA_019671005.1 of Hibiscus mutabilis. Classification (NCBI taxonomy): domain Eukaryota; kingdom Viridiplantae; phylum Streptophyta; class Magnoliopsida; order Malvales; family Malvaceae; genus Hibiscus; species Hibiscus mutabilis. The sequence goes on from CM033742.1 coordinate 34,293,061, forward strand.
ATTCTCCGTTTTGAAGACTCAAGTTTGAAGAATTGGCCGAAGAAGAACAGAAAGTTCCAAAAGAGCCTGTGATTCCAAAGTCAAGGACAAAGAAATAAGACAAAATTGAGTGCTTTTGATCTTTGCTTTGTTCTCGTTTTACAAGAACAAGCAAAGAGGGGCAACTGTAATCACTCATTTTTTTCCGGGTTTTTAGTATTATTAGTATTATTGTAATAATAATATTATTAAAAAAAAGCAAAAAAATATTATATAAGAAATGATAAATAAAAAAAAGGGGAGGGGGGAGTGGAGCACAAGGCTCCACGTCACCCACCTCACCCTCACTTTGCCTATAAAAAGGGGCGTGGGGGCATTTGAAGAGGGGCCTAGTGGTGCCCAATAAGAGAGCCATGCTCTTGTCGCCAAGGACCGGGCAATGCCCTCTGCCCTAACCGGTTGATCGGAGTCCTATTTTAGATCCGATCTAGTTAATATTTTTGGAGAGGTCGTGGTAGATCACGGTGGAGTTCATCGGGGTTCGTTATTCGAACTCCTAGTTAGGTATATTTTCTTCCCTTTTTTATTTATGTTGTAATTTTTATGATTTAATGAAGTAGTAGTTAATTTAAAATCGTGTTTTTAGTTTGTATGTTTATTTATGTTTTAGATTAGTATTTATTATGTTTTAGATTTATGTTTTATATTAATATTTTATTTATGTTAAATTTGTTTTTATTTATGTGTTAGATTAATATTTATGAATGTTAGCATTTTATTTATGTTAGATTTATTTTTATTTATGAGTTAGATTAATATTTATGTATGTATATTTTATATTAGTATTTTATTTATGTTAGATTAGTATTTTATTATGTTAATATTTATTTGTATTTTTATTGTATTTAAATTATTTGCCATATTTTATATTTTGCTCACTAAGATTGCATATCGAGATATATAAATTGTCATCATGGTGCCCTTTTATCCGAGCATAAACGGGGCTAGATCGTCGGCGTAGTGATGGTGGTTGGGCGTTTACTCTTTGATAACAGGGCCTTTAAAATCTACTTGTACTTATAACCAAATTTTAAATTAATCGTCACTTTAATCGGGAAAGTCTAATATTAATAAAACGTAATTATTAAAGTACCAATTTTGGGCGTGTGGGGTGCTAATCCTTTCCCGTCCGTAAACGACTCCGAACCCAACAAGTTTTAAAAATCTACGGTTTTATGGTGTCCGCCTACCTAAGTGGCGGTGGCGACTCATCTTTTAAAATAAAATACGTTTTTAAAAAACCCACGGAATAAATGATTTTAATACCCGAAATACCACAAGCACTTCAAAACCCATCGAAACCTTGTTTTTAGCGAAAGAAAAGGGCCATCGCTACAGATGGCGACTCATTGGGAACATTTTTGTTTTTCAAAAAATAAAGAGAGCCAAACTTTTTAATAATAATTACCGCTTTATTAATATTGGAAGTTCAATTAAAGTGTCTATTAAACTAACATTTGGTTATGATGATTGCGTTTATTTTAACGCATTTAAAATTTGGCATATAAACTCGTCCTTTTTAAGTGGGGAAAATGCTAATGCTTTCGTGAGGATATCGTTTCCTCCGTGTAGGCCTAGCAAGTACCTTCGGGGCTCGAGTACCTTATGCTTTGTGAAGGATATCGTTCATTAAATGCAGGCATAAGCGAATGAGTCTCCTTGAATTGAACCCGGTTGAAAAGAGCCTATAATGGGTGATGATCGGGGGCCTTGCTACTCTTAGTAGAGGACAGCAAGGACAATTCGGGTACCTTCTAGCACCAACACTGCATATAGAGAACATATAGAAACCCACCCCTTTAGAGCCATGCAGATAAGCTTAGGTGTTTTAGACAGGATAAATAGGGTTGTTTTGTTTATTTACCTTATTTAATTTGTCCTTTTATTTATGTATTTATTTTTTTTATTCGGTACTAACTCATTTATTTTTGTGTTTTATTTTTATTTTACACATACATTTGTTGCATTATCATTGCATCCACATTACATAGAGGCGTTGATTCAAGTGGTTTGCCCGATTAGAAAATCTTTCATCATGGAAAAAACGTGTCTTAAGAAGGACGACATCGATCCAGTCGTGCGACATTGGTCAGAGATTAATCAACAGATCTGAGGTAACAATTTGCCGAGCAAGCGTGTAGTGCCAAAGTATACACACGAGACCCTGATGATGGACATACAACGAGTTGCAAGGCGTGAGAATGACTTAGCTACCGAAGCCGCGGCTCTCCGACCTTTCGTAACCCCGGACATGGTAGAAGCACCAAGATTTATCAAGTTGCTCAGAGCTATCGATGAGCTAGGAGGTAGTGCTAAGGCTTATGTGTAGAACTTTGTTTTGTAATTAAGACTTTTTGTAATAGGGACTTTTTTTGTAATGTGGACCCTTTTTGTAATCTGGACCCTTTAATTCCTATGAAAGTCGTTCGAAAGGGTGATTACCAGCGGAATCAACGCCTTTATTTGCATTCATTCTTGCATTTGTTGATTATTGTTATGATTTTTACATTTCGTACATTGCATCACCTCGGAAGCACGTGCATGCATCTCATTTGCATAAAATCACATACCAAAAAATTCTTTCACAAATTATTTTTAAGAAAAAGGTAAATCCTTTTAAGTACATTTTTTAAGAATGAACTTTTATATTCTTTCAACCAAATTTCTAAATCCAACCCTTTCATAATGGCGATTAAAAAAATAAACATTTCAATTTGTTTTAACAAGTTCTTAGTTCCAGTCCCTTCACAAGGACATTTTTGAGCTTTTTTCATCCTCCCACGAGAATAAATATTTTTTAGCAAAGTTTTTTCAATCATTTCACAAATACACTTGTTCAGTCATTTCATAAGGACATTATTTCAAAAATAATAATAAGAGATTCTTTTTCGATCCTTTCACAAGGACATCTTTTAATATGAGCCTTTAATTTAGTCCTTTCATAAGATTATTTTTCAAAGGAAATATTTCTGAATTAAATCTTTTCATAAGGATATTGTTAAAAAATGGATTTCTCAATTCTTTCCTCTCTTAAGATTTTTCTTTTTCTTAAAAAAGAGGGGAAGAATATTTCTCAAAAACAAAAATTTTCAATCATGTCCTTTCTCAATGATCGTTTTTTTTCTCTCTCAAAAATTTCTTAAAGATATTTTAATCCTACCAGTCTTAAGAACGTTTTTCATAGTTCTTAAGAAGTTTTTTTTCTCAATTCTATCTTTTTAAGGATTATTTTCTTGAAAATAAGACAATTCCTTAATTTTATCCCTTCTTAAGGATGAAATAAGAAAAAGATTTTTTTTTAAAAGTTGTTTGTGAGCTTTCATGCTCACAAAACTAGAAAGAGTTCAATAGAGTTTAACAAGTCTGACAGAAATGTTGGCATAACGTGGTTAAACACTGTAAAGTTTAAGACAATGGATAATTCAAGTATCCATCGAAAAGCCATTTTTACGAATGGTCAAAGGAAAATAATTATTTTGGAAAAATCCGATTTCATAATTGGTATAAACTGATTGTACTCAGGGGAATAGTACAACTAGCCCGGAGCAAACGGCTACCAGTAAAGGTAACTCAAAACCGTTGATCCCTGTGCATTTGGGAAAAATGCAAAAGAAATCTATAAACAAAGCTGTAAATTAAATTTTCACCAAAAATCCATTTTCGAATGGTCAAAGGAAAATAAATCCTATGGAAAAGTCCAATGTCATAATTGGTATAAACTGATTGTATCCAAGGGAATGGTACAACTAGCCCGGAACAAATGGCTACCGGTGAAGGCAATTCAAATCCGTTGATCCCTGTGCATTTGGGAAAAATGCAAAAGAAATCTATAAGCTAAGTCATATTTTGTTAGAATGAAGTTATTTTTGTCGTAATGAAATTTTCATTTATTCAGAAAGCATATTTGCATTCTTTGTTCATTGTTATGGGATAGTTTTTTCCCCATACACATATACACATATTTTTGAAAAAGCATACACATTGTACATACCTTTTTTTATTAGGTCATTGCAAATGCAAGTATCTGCTAGTCTATTTAGGCCGATAGAGGAACAAAACAAGTGTGTAGATAATAGGCAGTTCCCGTTTTAGGAAGTTTTCTTCTCAGACACTTGTTGTTTAAGATCCTTGAATCGAGTGTTGACCCTAAACTTCTACCATCTGAAGACTATTTTGATATCCATGTATGGGATGATGAATGGCATTCCTTCAATCCCCTTCGCGAATAATATAAAATATCCATTTGTTGTCCCCCTTTGAGCTTGTTCGTTTCTTTTCATTTGAACCCAAACCAAGGATCACCCCCACACTGGGGCAAAGAAGAAGAAGATTTTGTTCAAATCGCCCAGTTTTGACTGCATTACAAAGATGACGTTCCATGAATAAGCGAAAGAAATGAGAATCAATGTCCTAAACGCGAAGACCAAGAGAAATATCAGAATAAGACAGTAAAATAAATTTTTGCTCAAAAGGACTGGCTAAACCAAATTGAAAGTGTGCCAACAAGAAGTTTGAAACAATGAAGATTAAAAGCACCATCAGAAAGTGCAATAAATGATAACAAGAGAATATTTGATTACATGTGAATACGAAATGCATCAACATTCATTCAAGATGCAAGATACATATTCCAAAGCTACAAAGAAATAAATAAACTCTAGGGTGAAAACCCAGAAATGGGCAGTCTAGAGCGATCCAAGAAATAAATCAAAGAAGTTTTTTATTTGAGCACATTCTGATCAACAAACGCATAGAAGATATTTTAACCAGAAGAAATGATCATTGGTTTCATCACCCTTAAATACTCATTTTGGGCCTATATATCATTTCTTTCATAACCATGAACCATAGCCTATATTATAAGCCTACAAAGACCATTTAGATCATATGTGGATATCTAAGTTTGATAAGTTTGTCTTCATATTACATTCCACATATAAGGGTTAACCTTTCTTCAAGGAACATCAAACCTCGAAGTGCCTGATCGACACCCAAATGAGGAGAGGATGTGGGGCATAGTGAGTGGTGAGATCAAGAGAGCCACTTTGAATGGGTTAGAAATTAGGTATGGGAAACGTTCATCTCGAAAGCCTAAATGGACTAGGTGAGACCATACATATGCTTATATCGCCAAAATAGGCAAGATTTTATAAATAGACAAATTTTCTAGTGCATTTGTTATTTTAGGATCGAACATTAATTGACATTTTTGTCGATTCTTTTAATCTTTATTATTTATTCCAAACATTAATTTTTCAAAAATGTTTGACAGTTTTCGAATTTCAATTTGTTTAATACTTATCGTTTACTCCAAACATTCACTTTTCAAAATGTTTGGTATTTTCCTCTTTACCATTTCGTCTAAACATCAATTTTTAAAGATGTTTTGCATTTTTTCCTAAATTTCTCAGTTTATTTCCAAAATAGTAACCTTTTTATTATAGGGACCAAGAGTTAGTTCTCGCCGAGGTGTTGCAAGAAGATTAAAGATGAGTTCATGGCGTGGGGGTATTTTGCCAGCCCTAATGATAAGATAGATGAAGACTCTGTATGTAGTGTCAAAAAAAATGCGATGAGTTGAATCAAGATTGAGTGGGGCATCATTGAATCCAAGGCGAGTGGGGCATCATTGCCCATAAAATAGAAAAGGTCTCATGCGTATGGGAGTTCAAATTAGAAGAGACCAGAAGTGACATAGAGATGAGAAGATTTGACTAATGAAAAAGTCAAAGATTTTTTTAAGCGAAGAGTTGATATCGACCGAGGTCACTTGGCTGGAAGGTTTAAACAGAGGAGGGACAATAAAGTTTTAAAGGCAAATTTTATCGGGGCATAAGGATGAGGAATGGTTGTAGTCACAAGATGAAGCCTACCTACCCCGAAGAAAAGAAAGAAGAAGAAGAGAAGAAGAAGAAAAAGAAAATTTTGCACCTTTGCATCATAAAATGTGCTCATGCATCATCTGTATCATAGGACTCCGTGCATATTTGCACCTGTTAAGAAGACACGCACTCGAATGTTAGAAGAAAGAAAAAAGAAAAGAAAGAAAAAGAAAATGAAGGAAAAAAGAAAGAAAAGAAAAAGAAAAAATGAAAAAATGAAAAAGAAAAAGAAAAAGAAGAAAAAAGAGAGATTATCTCACGATTTCAAATCAAGATTTTGAATTCTCGAGTCATCACCTTTGATGGATTTCTTTTGATGTCAAGTTGAATCGAACCGGGGCATCATTTTAAAAGATATTTTTCTTAAAATCATTTCTCAATTTTATCCTTTTATAAGGATATTTTTCTTAAAACCAATTTCTTAATTTAATATTTTCTTAAGGATGTTTTCTTTAAAATGAATTTCTTAATTTTATCCTTTCATAAGGATGTTTTTCTTAAAACTTAGATTTCTTAATCTAATCCTTTCTTAAGGTTGTTTTTTCTTAAAACTTAGATTTCTTAATCTGATCCTTCTATAAGGATGTTTTTCTTAAAACTAAATTTCTCAATTTTATCCTTTCATAAGGATATTTTTCTTAAAACCAGTTTCTTAATTTAATCCTTTCTTAAGGATGTTTTCTTTAAAACCAATTTCTTAATTTTATCCTTTCATAAGGATGTTTTTCTTAAAACTTAGATTTATTAATCTAATCCTTTCTTAAGGATGTTTTTTTATTAAAACTTAGATTTCTTAATCTGATCATTCCATAAGGATGTTTTTTTTAAAACTAAATTTCTCAATTTTATCCTTTCATAAGGATACTTTTCTTAAAACTAGTTTCTTAATTTAATCCTTTCTTAAGTGTGTTTTCTTTAAAATCAATTTCTTAATTTTATCCTTTCATAAGGATGTTTTTCTTAAAACTTAGATTTCTTAATCTAATCATTTCTCGAGGATGTTTTTTCTTAAAACTTAGATTTCTTAATCTGATCCTTCCATAAGGATGTTTTTCTTAAAACTAAAATTCTCAATTTTATCATTTCATAAGGATATTTTTCTTAAAACCAGTTTCTTAATTTAATCATTTCTTAAGAATGTTTTGCTTAAAATTGAATTTCTTACTTTTATCCTTTTATAAGGATGGTTTTCTTAAAACTTAGATTTCTTAATCTGATCATTTCATAAGGATGTTTTTCTTAAAACTTAGATTTCTTAATCTGATCCTTTCATAAGGATGTTTTTCTTAAAACTAAATTTCTCAATTTTATACTTCCATAAGGATGATTTTCTTAAATCTCTAATTTTATCATTTCATAAAGATATTTCTCTTAAAATTCAATTTTATTTTTTTCTGATCCTTCCATAAGGATGATTTATTTTAAACAAATTTCTTAATATAATCATTTCGTAAGGATGTTTTCTCAAGACTAATATTTAAGTGTATACAGGTCAAAGAGGTGGCCGAGGAAGAGCGGAGAGTTCCAGAAGAGCTCGTCATTCTGAGACCACAAACAGGAAACCTGAATAATTCGTCCGAGAAAGTGCGGAAGATTCTAGAAGAACACGTGATTCCAATGTATCAGATAAAGAAGCAGTGAGATCATTGATACCCGCGTCACCCAAGAACGGAATGCCCATGTTGAAGGGGAAGAGTTATATATAGGAAGGACTTGCAGCCCAAAGACTTTACCGAAGAAAATTTGTTTTTTCCAAGAAGCCCGTCAGAAGAAGAAAGAACAGTTCTATATAGGAAGAACTTGCGGCCTCGAACTTCTGATTTGAAGATTTTGTCTTCCCCAACGGATTCTCCGTTTTGAAGACTGAAGTTTGAAGAATTGGCCGAAGAAGAACAGAAAGTTCCAAAAGAGCCTGTGATTCCAAAGTCAAGGACAAAGAAATAAGACAAAATTGAGTGCTTTTGATCTTTGCTTTGTTCTCGTTTTACAAGAACAAGCAAAGAGGGGCAACTGTAATCACTCATTTTTTTCCGGGTTTTTAGTATTATTAGTATTATTGTAATAATAATATTATTAAAAAAAAGCAAAAAAATATTATATAAGAAATGATAAATAAATAAAAAAGGGGAGGGGAGTGGAGCACAAGGCTCCACGTCACCCACCTCACCCCTCACTTTGCCTATAAAAAGGGGCGTGGGGGGCATTTGAAGAAGGGGCCGGCAGTGGTGCCCAATAAGAGAGCCATGCTCTCGGGCTGCCAAGGACCGGGGCAATGCCCTCGGTCCTAACCGGTTCGATCGGAATCCTATTTTAGATCCGATCTAGTTAATATTTTTGGAGAGGTCGTGGTAGATCACGGTGGAGTTCAGTCGGGGTTCGTTATTCGAACTCCTAGTTAGGTATATTTTCTTTCCTTTTTATTTGTGTTGTAATTTTTATGATTTAATGAAGTAGTAGTTAATTTAAAATTGTGTTTTTTAGTCTGTATGTTTATTTATGTTTTAGATTAGCATTTATTATGTTTTAAATTTATGTTTTATATTAATATTTTATTTATGTTAAATTTGTTTTTATTTATGTGTTAGATTAATATTTATGAATGTTAGCATTTTATTTATGTTAGATTTGTTTTTATTTATGAGTTAGATTAATATTTATGTATGTATGTTTTAGACTAGTATTTTATTTATGTTAGATTAGTATTTTATTATGTTAATATTTATTTGTATTTTTATTGTATTTAAATTATTTTCCATATTTTATATTTTGCTCACTAAGATTGCATATCGAGATATATAAATTGTCAATGCAGTGCCCTTTTATTCGAGCATAAACGGGGCTAGTATCAGGCGTAGTGATGGTGGTTGGGCGTTTACTCTCGGATAACGGGGCCTTTAAAATCTACTTGTACTTATAACTAAATTTTAAATTAATCGTCACTTTAATCAGGAAAGTCTAATATTAATAAAACGGTAATTATTAAAGTACCATTTTTGGGCGGTGTGGGGTGCTAATCCTTTCCCATCCGTAAACGACTCCCGAACCCAACAAGTTTTAAAAATCTCTGGTTTTATGGTGTCCGGCCTACCTAAGTGGCCGGTGGCGACTCCTCTTTTAAAATAAAATACGTTTTTTTTTAAAAAAACCCCCACGGAATAAACATTTTTAATATCCGAAATACGACAAACACCTCAAAACCCATCGAAACCTCGTTTTTTTAGCGAAAGGAAGGGCCATCGCTACACACACTATTATATACTGCTACTACTACACATCGATATGCATCATTAATTTTCTTTAATGATTTTTGAATAAATATTAAAATTCTTAATGACTCAACATGTAACTAATTATATTTTAAAATAAAGTTCGAATTTGAATTGAGTAACCCATTCATATTTTGTTTATTATTATTATTATTGTTATCTTTAATTTAAAATAAGTGTTAAATTTTCCATCTTCGCAAACCATAAACTCGTTACATAGTAAAATTAACACAGAACGATCAGAGCCGAATAACAGGTTTATCCTTAACTCTATTGTTCTTCACGGTAAAATTTAAAGCCGTTGTAATGGGGTAGTTGTAAGGTGAGACATCTTACAGTATGGCTAAAATAAGATAATTCTACATAAATTCTTACTCAGTTGGTAAGAATTTGTGTAATTACACAATTTTTTACATATAGTGCCCTTTTTCGAAAACCGCTGAAAATAATCTAAAATTTAAGATTTAAAAAATATAAATTTGAGTTTTAATGAAAATGTTTTTTTTTGTTTTTTACAACATTTGATTATTTTTCTTTTTATATATATAAAAATGAGGAAAATGGTTTAATCTAAAAAAATTTGAAGATATTTACAAATATTTAAAAATGGGGAAAGTATTTAAAAATATTTAAAAAATGTTTGGAAAAGTTAAAAAAATGGGGAAAAATGTTTAAAAATAAAAATGATGGAGTCGCCATCGCTCGTTTTAAATGTGGTAGACCGGACATCGAAAACAAACCAGAGATTCTAAAAAAAAGGGTCTGGGAGTCAGTTATGGATGAGAAAGGATTAGCACCCCCATTCCGCCTAAAATTGGTACAAAAAAATTAATTACCACTTTTTAATACTGAATTTTCCAAATTAAAGTGACATTTAAATCAAAATTCGGTTATACGTGCGAGTACATTTTAAGGGTCCGTTTATTTGAGAATAAACCGAAGAGCTACCATCACTGCGTTTGATACTAGCCTCGTTTATCCTTGAATAAAGAGACACCGCTTTGACAGTTTAGTAAGTCAGTGCAACTTAAAACACGAGAAGAATACAAGAATGATAAGAGCACAAATAAAGTTAGAGTAACAAATAAAGGTACCACATAACATAAGGATTATGATTCTTTTTAACAAAACAACCACATATAAATAAAAATAAAAAAAAGCCTCTTTAGAATATATATACTGTTTATGAGAAAAAAAAAAATATATATATATATATATAGTATCTAGAAAACGATTCAATTTTAAGATGCAACTTCACAAAAATAAAGCAATATATATCATATTATAAAAACCTAATAACCTACATACATTACAAAACTATTCTTTATGCGTATATTTTGTGAAACAAACTAACCTATGCACATGTGATATATATTTAATATAAACATATACACAAAAAAGGGAAAAAAAACAACGAGCCATCAAGGAAACCAAGATAAACACACAAACTAAACACGAAATGAACATGTATATAGATGAACAAACAGTGAAGGACTGAAATTCAAAGAAAGTAAAATGCAAGGCTAAGAGTTAAATATGCAATGTGAACAGGGGTGCAAATGGGATAAAATCAAAAGACCGGGGCTAAGTTCGGGTTTAAAACATTGGAAAAGAGACTGAAATCAAATGAAACTGAAATTTCAGGGGCTAAAAGGGTCATTAACCCAACAAAAATCTAATTCTGGAATTACAGGGACGAAATCAAAATGCATTGAAACTTTGAGGGACCACGGGTTGAATTTACAAAAGCGGAAGGGCTAAAAAGATGTTTTGAAAACACGAAAGGGTTTGGAAGCAATAAAACCATTAAAAAGTGAAATATGAGCGAGAGAAGGGATGTAATTGAAAAATATTGAAAGTTTAGGGCGACTGATGCAGCTATTTTCAAAGGCGGAAGGATCTGGTCTGATAATACGACAGGGCGGAGGGTTTTAAATCGTGAAAAAAACCATTTTTAAAATCGGAGTCAGTATAAGATATGCATTTCAGCCAAAAAGAAAGCTTTTTACTCAATTTTGAAACCAAATACCTTTAAACTCTGCCCAAAATTCCCGATCCTTCTCTGTTAGGGTTCATCCCTTCCCAAAATGATTTCTCCTTCGCGTTAGCCGCTGTCAGGCGACGCCGACAGCCCTAAAAAGGACCAGAAATATCCACTCCTCCTCATCCTTTAAAAATAAATCTAGGGTTTGATTTTTGAAAAAAAATGAATAAACCACCATTCTTCCTTTTTTTTTAAAAAAAAACTCTTTTTGTTTCAATATAAGACGGACTCTGATTCTCCTTTGCCAGTTCACCACGCTGGCCCAGAGGCCTCAGGATTATCGCTGACGAGATAAGGACGAACGAGCGGCTGGAGAAGGTGAACAGCCCGAAGGTAACCTCAAAAAACTCTCGATCTCTCATTTATTTATGCATGCCAAGGAAAATCAAGTACCTTGAACTATTTTTTCTTTTGTATTTCTCTAAAAAATCCCCCGAATGGTTTACAATGATTTTTTTGGCTCCGTTTATATAGACTGAGTATTACATGTATTTGAAATAAAATGAAAATTTGGCTATTGGTTGTCTCTGATATTTTTTGTCTTTGTTTCACTTGCAAAACTGAGGATGTCGGGTTGCATGCCTCTGAAATCTCTGGCTTTTTATTGTTTTGCATGTATTGGCCGAGGAGAGGACCACTGGTGACCGACAATGGCAGCTGGAGAGGACAGGTCTCATGACTTGGAGCTGATGTATGATCACAATCGAACGCGTGGGCTCGACGGATGAGATGAATCATCGTGCGTGTCTTACACGTGCGCATGAAAAAGCACGAAAGCCGGGCGCATGAGCGCGTTGCAGTTCTTGAAGGTTCGTTCGCATTCAACCTGGACCGTTAGATCCAATCTGGATTTAACGGCTGTAACGTGGCTGCACATAAAGGATGTGTTAGGGGTTTAGGCAAATTAGGGTTTAGGGCTTATTTGGGCCCCTCGAGCCAGATGATATGTGTTATAATATTTTTGGGTTTCCATGTAATTGGACTATTATATTATATGAACTTGGACTTTTATTTGATTAATATACTATTTAATTTTTTACTTTTCAATTTTATTTAATAATATAATAATATACTGTTTAATACTAATAATAATAGTAATATAACAATATAAAAGTTTTAATATAAAGTAATATAATAATAATCGTACGTAATAATATAACGTAATATGATAATATAATATATGGGATAACAATAATATTAATAGCTGTGAAACATAATAATAATATAACTAATATCTATACCATCAAAACGAAAATAAAAGTAATAAACAATAATACATAATAGTGTTTTGGGTTTTGATAATGATAATAAGTAAATAATAATATAATAATTAAAAACAACATATAATACTATATTAATAATATATAATATAAGAAAAAATAATAGTAATAATAGTAACTAAGCCCAAGTTATCAAATTAAAAAGAACCCGAACAAAATTAGTGATTACAGCTGCCCCTCTTTGCTCATTCTTGTGTTAACAAGGATAGAGCAAAGACTAAAATCACTAATTTTGTCCTACTTCCCTGTTCGGAGCTCGAATCATCATGCACTGAAGGTCTTATTGATGGTTCGAGAGATAAATGGTCAAGCACTGCAAGCTTTACAGACAATGCAAATCACCACGCACTAAGGGTCTTACTAATAACTTGTACTGAAAGTCTTACTAATGGTCTGAATCACCAAACACTGACGGCATAACTAAGGATTCAGATGATTAAAGATCGAGCACTGGAGGCTTAATGGATAGATCAAATCATCAAACACCGGAGGTCTTACTGATGGCTTAGGGAATCAGAGTCACGCACTACAGGATTTACAGACGGTCTGGCTCACCATGCACTGGAAGTCTTACTGATGATCAGACAAGAAAGGTCCAACACTAGAGGATTTGCGGAAGATCTAGCTTACCATGCACTGGAAAACTCATTGATGGCTAGAAAATGAGGTCATACACTAGAGGGTTTACTGACAGTTCGGGTCACCATGCACTGAAGGTCTTACTGATTCTCAAAAAAATAAAGTTAGGCATTGAAGGTCTTACTAATGGTCTGGCACATCGAACACTAAAAGTATTACTGATGGCTGAAAAATAACGTCAAACACTGAAGGGTTTACTGATAGTCCGGTTTACCATACACTGAAGGTCTTTCTGATTTTCGAAATAATAAAATTTGAACAATTAAGGCTCTTGATGGTCTGGATTATCATACACTGGAGGTCTTACTGATTCTCAAATAATGAAAGTCAAGCACGAGAGGCTTTGGTTAACATCTGATACTGAAGGTTGATAGTCTAGAAATGAAATAGTGCATTGAAGGCTTTGGCGTTGATCCTGAAGTAACACCTGGAATTTTGCTGGATGAGCTCTTCTTGACGGGAACCCTTGATTCTTGCTAGATGAGTTCTTCAAGTTGAGAACTCTTGATTCTTTGTTGTGATCCATTTTTCATACAGTCATGTATCGAAATCTTGGCTTGGTTTCATGAAAGCATGAATTAGGATCTTGCTGAAAATCTACTTCTTCCATTGCGAAGTTGCAGATTAAGATCTTTGTGAATCTTGAAATACCTGTCAAAAGATAAAATGATTGGATGCATGTGTTAGCATGCCCCCTAAGCTAGGGATGTCTAGCTATGTGATGCATGCATGAATGAATGAATGAATGCCAATTGAGTACCACTTGAGGGGGTGTGGTTCTTTAAGGAGGTTGATTGAAAAAACCGTGGCTTGCTTTTTCGCTGGGGCTCCACTGCGGCTGGAATACCTATCTTACACTCAGGTTCAACCTTCAAAGTGTTTCTTTAGAGCTACCATTCTAGATTGTTCTTATCAACCTTTGCTCAATTGGTAAATTTGTGTCTTGGGGGTGTTTCAACTGATTTATCGTCTTCATGCCCCCAACAAAAATTTTGCCCCAAAAATTTTGTTGCTTACTCTTGTTATCTTGTTGCTAGCGAATTTTTCCTTTTTCATCAAGAAACTAGATTAAAGGTCCTCTCTTGTCTATTCTGACTCGAAATCTCGAGTTTTAAAGTTCTTGCTATCTTGTAGATAGAGTTGTCCTACTTTCTTCGAGAGACACCTTATCGCCTACAACCCCTTCATGTTTGGGCATTGTCACCCTTTGTCAACCCAAGATGGTCATTTGCATCAAAAGCCTTGCGGGTTTGAAATTTTTGAATAAAAGAATTTTTTGTTTAAAAGGGTATGTTTTCTAATTGATACTTTAATGACTGATGCATTTTTAAATTGATATGCAGGGCTTGGAAACCTAAAAATTTGAAAAGAAAAAGAATAGGATTCCTTGGATATCCAATACGATAGTGTCCTAGATTCACCCCTGGTGACCAATGGCTTACCTTTGAATATTTGGCTATACTTGAAGTTGTCATTTCTTTTTCAAGTGGCTCAGTTTATCCTTATGATTATGGTATTTGCTTGATCCATTTGAAAACTACTCCTTCTACTTCCCAATATTTTCTCCTTTACAATTATCCTTTTGAGAATTCAGGGTATAGGCGTAAATTAAAAATTAATTACAATTAGGATTATGCCAGTGTCTTCAAAGATCCATCACTGACGTTATGGTATTGAACTAGTGGAATCTAGTTCCTTATTAGATTTGTTCGCCCCCCACAGCTCCATCAGAATGTTCCGAGACTTATTCAATTGTTTATTGATTTTTAAAGATTTATCTCTAATGCTGGGGTAATTAACTGGTGGAATCTAGTTCCTTATTGGATTTGTTCTCCCCCACAGCTTTATGTTTCATTTCCAGACAGATTTTTTTAGTGTGTTAAAGGAATTTTCAAATTCAAGCAACTTCGTCGGTCTTTTCTCGGAGATTTTTCATCATCGAACATTATCGAAGGAGTAGTGGTCTTGCTTCTCGCGCTTTACCGACCTGAGCGTGCTGAGCAAGAAATCATACTTCATCGTGATCACAACATTCGATTAATTTTTACGTTCGAATCAATGTCACAGCAGGCATGTGATATCTAAGAACCTTCGGAGGTAAGAGAAGATATACATATATACTCATGATTTAACAAAATACATCTTTTTATTGAAGTAAAAACTTGCAAACATGATAAGTGCCCTTTACAAAAGTCATTTCTACTTTCGGGCCAAAAATAGCAAGGTTGATTTAAAATAGAAAAAAGAAAAACCGAAATGCAAGGACATTCATGCAATCTGACGTCTAAGGAAAAAGAAAAAGATAAGATACATCTAAAGATCTCGGCAACTTGGGGTTGATCTTGACTTCTTGACTTCTCGGAAGAACCTGACCCTTTAGTGGCCACCGTGGTTAGGCAAATGATTGGTTGCCACATCCGGTGTGTCAAGCTGCAGAATTCCAGTATTAAGCAAATTCTAAACTACTCTCTTAAAGGCTTTGCAGTTGTTAATGTTGTGGCCGGGGATTCCCGCGTGGTACTCACACTTAGCCTTAGGGTCGAACCATGATAGATAAGGAGGTTGCATCGGAGTAAGGTGATATGAGCGAACCAAATCTGCCTTGTAAAGCTTGGGGTATAACTCACTATAAGTTATAGGTAACGGAGTAATTACTTCCTCCTTCTTAGGCTCCTTTCGGCCGGGCCTTTGTGAGCTTGTTGCCACCGATCTTGGTGTGATCATGACATTGCTCGGGCGATGAGTACTCACATGGATCACCTCATTGTCTCTTTTTTGGGTACTGTTTTAGACTTTCCCCCGCCTTGATCTTCCCGCTTTTGAAAGTAGTCTCGATAGATTCCGCCGTATTCACAAATTCGGCGAATCCCAATGATACATTGCTGATTGTTTTCTCAAAGAGTGGACATTGCAGTGTGTCCACAAACAAACGGGTGATTTCACTCTCCAAAATGGGCGGCTGAACTTATGTCGCGATGTCTCTCCATCTTTGAGCATACTATCTGACATTCTCATTTTCCCCTGAGTTAAACCTTAAAACGATATTCTATTCAGGACCATGTCCTTCACGTGCTTGTATTGCTCGATAAAGATTCTTGACAAATCTTTCCATGTTTTTACATTGGTACGGCTTAGCTGAGTATGCCAACGAGCAGCTGCCCCGGTCAAGCTATCTTGGAAGCAAAAAATGAGGAGCTTTTCATTCTTCAAGTGTGTCGCCATCTTACAGCAATACATAGTCAAGTGGGGTGAAGGATAAGTGGTTCCATTATACTTCTCGAAGTTCGACACCTTAAACTTTGGTGGGATTTCTAAATCAGATACCAGACTCAATTCATAGGTATCAATTCCGTAGTCATCGGTCACTTGTATCGAGCTGACTTTCTCTTCCACTTAGAGGCGTTGCTCATCAAACTTATTCTCAAACCCCCTTTTCAATCTTGTCTCTTTCTCATTCATCATATTTAAATCTGGGATATCCGCATCAACGTCATTCTCAAAACTATGCCCCACATCAACTGGTTGTTAGCAGATGCCCCGACTATGTGGACACTCTTTAGAACAGACCTTTCTGGTTGAGCCTTCGTGTGATATGTGTTTTCGCCTAAGTTCTCCACATTAGAACGTTCATCGACAATGTGGGCTTTCCCTTCCCTCATTTCTAGCAGAGCAGTGACACTGGCTATGATCTATTCTTGAGATTTTTCGATCCTTAACTCAATACTGTTCAAGCGTTCCTTGATGTCCCTTTGCGACTTCTCAACAATAGCCAATTTATCTTCTATGACTCTAGTCTGAGAACGTGTGCCATACGAGTGCAGAATGGTTGCGATTTGAACTTACTGCCATGAGATTCCCACTATTAATCATATGGTTTTATTTAATTCATGCAAAATATATGATATGAGATGCATGGAAAAATAAAATGCAATGATGTATGCAAGTAAAGGTGTTGACTCCTTTTGGTGGTCACCCTTGAGCAACTTTCATGGGATTGAAAAGATTATCGCTAAAAAGGAGGTAGACAATCTTTCGAGTCTTGAACCTATCTTCGAATTCTTCAAGGGCTCCAAATAGTTATGGGTGATTTGATGTATTCTCCGACCCCCAAGTAACGAAATGATGAAATGGCTTCCATAGCTAGAGTTTTTATACACCGGGCTATCTCTTGAGATTAGATCGTCGAAAATGTGTTGTACTGATCTTGATCTTGAATGAGTTGGCTAGGATCGCGAAGGCACCTAAATAGTCCTGAATCGTAGCTTCAAATCTGATTCCGGCTGGCTTCAAAGTAATATCTAACTCTGGGCTAGTCTTCTCATTTTTAAGAAACTCTTCTTCCATAATGAAATATCTCTAATTTGATAAACCACCCGAACCAACACCTTTATGTCATGCAATGTTAATGCAAGCAATATATGTGCAAAATGAAACACAAAGTAAAATAATTAGTGCCGGATAATAAAACAGAGAAACAAAGCATCAAGCAGGACAAACCTATTTACAGATCTAAAGCACCTAGGTTACATGCATGGCTCTAAAAGGAGTGGGCTTACTATGTTCTCTACATACAGTTTTGGTGCTAAAAGGGTACTCGAATTGTTCTTGATGTCCTCTTCTAAGGGTAGCAAGGTCCCCGATCATCACCCATTATAGGCTCCTTTCAATCGAGTTCAATTCGAGAGGACCCATTTGCTATGTCCATACAGGGAAACAATAGTCCCATGAAAACATAGGGTTATCGAGCCCCAAAGGTACTTACTAGGCCCATACGAAGGAACAATACCCTTACGAAAGCACTAGCGTTTTCCCTTCACTTAAAGAAATGAGTTTTAATGTCAGATTTTAATGCGTTAAAATAAGCTCGCATTTATAAACAAATGTTGATTTAAGTGTCACTTTAATTCACAACTTTCGTTATTAATAAGCGGTAATTATTTTTTTAAAATGTCAGACTCTCTTTTGTTTTTTTAAATAAAATCGTTCCCCAACGGAATCGACAGCTGTAGCGACCGTTTTTCGAAAATCACTGAAAATAATCTAAAATGTAAGATTTAAAAAATATAAATTTGAGTTTTAATGAAAATGTTTTTTTGGTTTTTACAACATTTGATTCTTTTTCTTTTTATATATATGAAAATAAGGAAAATGGTTTAATCTAAAAAAAATTGAAAATATTTACAAATATTTAAAAATGGGGAAAGTATTTAAAAATATTTTAAAAAATGGTTGGAAAAGTTAAAAAATGGGGAAAATGTTTGAAAATAAAAATGATGGAGTCGCCACCGGTTCTTTTAAATGTGGTAGACCGAACAACGAAAACAAACCAGAGATTCTAAAAAGAAGGGTCTGGGAGTCGATTACAGATGGGGAAGGATTAACACCCCCATTCCGCCCAAAATTGGTACAAAAAAAATTAATTATCGTTTTTAATACTGAATTTTCCAAATTAAAGTGACATTTAAATCAAAATTCGGTTATACGTACGTGTACATTTTAAGGGTCCATTTATTCGAGAATAAACCGAAGAACTACCATCACCGCGTTTGATACTAGCCTCGTTTATCTTTGAATAAAAAGACACTGCATTGACAGTTTAGTAAGTCGGTGCAACTTAAAACACGGCAAAAATACAAGAATGATAAGAGCACAAATAAAGCTAGAGTAACAAATAAAGGTACCACATAACATAAGGATTATGATTTTTTTAACAAAACAACCACACATAAATAAATAACATAATAAAAAAGCCTCTTTAGAATATATATATTGTTTATGAGAAAAAAAAAGAAATATATATATATATATATATATTATCTAGAAAAAGATTCAATTTTAAGATGTAACTTCACAAAAATAAAGTAATATATATCATATTATAAAAACCTAATAACCTACATACATTACAAAAACTATTCTTTATGCGTATATTTTGTGAAACAAACTAACCTATGCACATGTGATATATATTTAATATAAACATATACACAAAAAAGGAAGAAAAAAAACAACGAGCCATCAAGGAAACCAAGATAAACACACAAACTAAACACGAAATAAACATGTATATAGATGAACAAACAGTGAAGGACTGAAATTCAAAGAAAGTAAAATGCAAGGCTAAGAGTTAAATATGCAATGTGAACAGGGGTGCAAATGGGATAAAATCAAAAGACCGGGGGCTAAGTTCGGGTTTAAAACACTGGAAAAGGGACTGAAATCAAATGAAACTGAAATTTTAGGGGCTAAAAGGGTCATTAACCCAACAAAAATCTAATTCTGGAATTACAGGGACGAAATCAAAACGCATTAAAACTTTGAAGGGCCACGGGTTGAATTTACAAAAGCGGAAGGGCTAAAAAGATGCTTTGAAAACACGGAAGGGTTTGGAAGCAATAAAACCATTAAAAAGTGAAATCTGAGCGAGACAAGGGATGTAATTGAAAATATTGAAAGTTTAGGGGGATTGATGCAGCTATTTTCAAAGGCGAAAGAATCTGGTCTGATAATACGGCTGGGCGGGGGGTTTTAAATTGTGAAAAAAAATCCATTTTTAAAATCGAAGTCAGTATAAGATATACATTTCAGCCAAAAAGAAAGCTTTTTACTCATTTTTAAAACCAAATACCTTTAAACTCTATCCAAAATTCCCGATCCTTCTCTGTTAGGGTCCATCCCTTCCTAAAAATGATTTTTTCTCCGCGTCAGGCGACGCCGACGACCCTAAAAAAGGACCAGAAAGATCTCTTCCTCATCATCCTTTAAAAACAAATCTAGGGTTTGATTTTTGAAAAAAATGAATAAACCACCCTTCTTTTTAAAAAAACTTTATTTTTTGTTTCGATATAAGACCGGACTCTGAGTCTCCCTTGCCAATTCACCACGCTGGCCTAGAGGCCTCAGGATTATCGCCGGTGAGAGAAGGACGAATGGCCGGCCAGAGACGGTGAACGGCACGAAGGTAACCTCTAAAACCTCTCGATTTCTCATTTATTTATGCATGCCAAGGAAAATCAAGTACCTTGATATGTTTTTTCTTTTGTATTTCTCTGGAAAATCCCCCAAATGGTCTACAATATTTTTTGGCTTCGCTTATATAGCCTGAGTATTACATGTATTTGAAATAAAATGAATATTCGGCTATTGGTTGTATTTGATTTTTTTGTCTTTGTTTCACTTGCAAAACTGAGGATGTCGGGTTGCATGCTTCTAAAATCTCTGGCTTTTTGTTGTTTTGCATGTACTGGCCGGGGAGAAGATCACTAGTGACTGACAGTGGCAGCTGGAGAGGATGAGTCTCATGACTTAGAGCTGCTGGATGATCACAATCGAACGCGTGGGCTCGACGCGAGAGATGAATCATTGTGTGTGTCCTACACGTGCGCATGAAAGGAGCGCGAAAGCCGGGCGCATGAACGTGTTGCAGTTCTGGAAGGTTCTTCCTCATTCAACCTGGACCGTTAGATCCAATATGGATCTAACGAGTGTAGCATGGCTGCACAAGAAAGATGTGTTAGGGATTTAGGCAGATTAGGGTTTATGGCTTATTTAGGCCTCTTGGGCCAGATGACATGTGTTATAATATTTTTGGGTTTTTATGTAATTGGACTGTTATATTATATGAACTTGGACTTTTATTTGATTAATATATTATTTAAGTTTTTGCTTTTCAATTTTATTTAATAATATAATAATATACTAGTTAATAATAATAATAGTAATATAACAATATAAAAGTATTAATATAAAGTAATATAATAATAATCGTAATGTAATAGTATAACGTAAAATGATAATATAATATATGGGATAATAATAATAATATTAATAGCAATGAAACATAATAATAATAATAATAATAATAATAATAATAATAATAATAATAATAATAATATAACTAATATCTATACCATCAAAGCGAAAATAAAAGTAATAAACAATAATACTTAATAGTGCTTTGGGTTTTGATAATGATAATAAGTAAATAATAATATAATAATTAACACAAACATATAATACTATATTAATAATCTATAATATAAGAAAAATTAATAGTAATAATAGTAACTAAGCCCAAGCTATCAAATTAAAAAAAACTCGGACAAAATTAGTGATTACATTACAATCTACACAACTTCTTTCTTAAATGGTCGGAATTTAAGTGTCGTGACCATTTTTGAAATCGGGGTGTGTAAAAATAGCCAGACGATCGATATTTTGTAAAATTATGGTTTTTTGGCCAATTTTAATTTAATCTCAAAAATTTAGAGTTTTTCATATTAAATCGAATTTTTCTTTATTTATCTTTAAAAATATTTTGGAGTCGCCACCGATCACTTCGAGGTAGACTGGACACCTAAAAAACAAACCAGAGATTCTGTCTTAAAAATTGGGTTCGGGAGTCGGTTACGTGTAGAGAAAGATTAGCACCCCTACGAACGTCGTTATCGGTACCTTTAATTTTACGTGACATTCTGGCATTTCGAATAATTATTTGAATTTAATTTATTCTATAATTATTAATTGAATTTAAATTTCGAATGCAGATATCCTTTTATAAAGAAATTCATTTTGTTCGAATATGAGATTAAAGGCACCCCGTTAGGTGGCACCCTTATTCATATTTAAAAATGAATTTTCAATATAAAAGGTTTTTAATGAATGTCCTTTTATTGTCTTGTTTATTTTAAGTATTATTCCTAAAAAGGCTCTAATTAATTAGTTATTTAAAACTATGAATATTAATTAATTTAATGGCTTTTATGAGAAAATGTCAATTGCTTGAACACATTCCATATGTTTAAAGCCCTTAAATTAATTATATTCCTAATTAATTAATCTTTCTAGTTAATTAAAGTTCTAGTCCTAATTAAGGCCCTAACAATTTATTAAATCAGTATTATAAGTGAAAATGTATATTAAATGTTCACCTTTAAAACCAATGTTGAGATAACACCCCATTGTAAACAATGGAACATCATCCAAATTTGAGTCTCAAAGGTTCAATTTAATATACATTTAATTATCTACAATGTGTATTAATCAATTATTTAATTTTAATTAAAGAACTAAATTAATATTCAATTTTTATGTGTAATGTATATTAAATAAAATTATAAAATTCATGTTGAGATAACACCCCATTGTAAACAATGGAACATCATCCAAATTAGAACTTTAAAATTATATCTAATATGCACTTCATTACTACAATTATCTACCCTATTTAATTATTGAAATCCTAATTAACGAACCTACACTAAAGGCTCTAATATTTAATTAAATTAAGTGTATTTAATTGTCCTACAAAATATACTATATGCTAGATTAAAACATGCATCAAACATATAATTTAATTGCATTTAAATAAATAGAACAATTAAAAGAAATTGAACATTAAAACTGATTTTATTATATAGGGACTAAATTGAAACTATTATAGAATTTGATGCCCAAATACAAAGTATCTAATGACCCAAATGAAAAGAAAAGCAGACTGTGGGGCTAAATTAAGGGGAATAGGGGATTAAATTGAAATAGATTACAAAGTTAATGCTCAAATCACAAGAAACCCAATAAGAGGGCGCGGGCTTGACCGGGGACACGCGGGCCTGTCGGCCTGGATATCTCGCTTATTTAAAGGCGTTTTCAGCTCTTTGCATTTCTTTTTTTTCATTTTTTTAAAATCTCATTATTTCTCTAACTCTCACTCTTCTGAATTCTCTTTTCACTCTCTCTTAACCAACACCAAATTTCCAGATTATTCAAACCCAAATGGATCAAAAACACAACTTTTTCTTGATGTTCATCCAGTTTTGGATAAACACGATGAACTTCGTCACAAAACCACCGTGACCTCCGCCCTTTGATCCACTTCTGCCGCTCACCGGCCACCCTTGGCCGTTTTTCGGTAGCCAGGGTTCAAGCCCGGGCCACCGCAAGTTAACGCCAGCCGCCCTAAGGCGATTTCCGGCTGACATATGACCGTCGTGCTTCGCCGCCATTCGAATCGAAAAATACTCCAAAATTTTCAATTTTGAATCCTAATACCCTAAATCTAACCCGTTTTGTCAGAAACACCCAATCTTTTCTGATCTAAACCTAAATCTACTCAAAACCACCTTTTCAACTCCGCCATGATCTCATAAATGACTCCGGCAAAGAATCATTTTCAAATATGTTTTTTTTTATCTTTGTTTCTGATTTTTTTACAAAATCTAACGCTATTTATTTTACTTGCAGGAAATCGGACAAGAAAATGAAGAAAAATACCTTCATAGTGGTGACAGCGAGTCTCTGGTATTGGTTCAGATGAACTTCAGTGTCGGTTCGAATTTCCAACAACGGTCGCAACCTCGGAGACAATTCAGATCTCGAGGACGCCTCAACTTCTAGCGGTTCAAATTTGATGGCAGGTAAAATTCCCATACTACCCTTTTCTCTCTCTTCCATTGTGTTTATTGCTATTTATTATTATTATTTTTATTTATTTATGGTTATTAATTAATACCTGACAATTTCTCTTTCTTCATTATTTATAGGTAGTGGAAAGTGACGTTGCTGCTGACGTCATATATGCCAACTGGATCCAGCTAATGGGGAAAGAAAACCACAATCCATGTCTAAGGGTTTGGACCAATTAGGGGTTTCCAAGTGGAACTATTTAGGAGGGAAAAAGAATATCAGATTTATTTTGTGTTTGTTGGGTTTAAAATGTGTGGGAAAATGGATGTAACGAGTTTTGGGCTTTCGATTGGGCTTTTACTTTGTAAATGGACATTATTGATATTTGGACTGATTTTAAGTAATTTATTTATTATTTATTATTTATCTATTATTTTAGCATTATTTATTTATATATTCGAACCCCAAACAAAATACGGGTATAACAACTGCCCCTCTTTGCTTATTGTTGTGGAACAGGAAGTTGGCAAAGACTGAAAAGACACAGATTTTGTCCAAATTCACTGGCCATCTTCTAAACTACTGAAGCTTGAAGCTGTTCTTCTCATTTCGAAATTCTTCAACCTTCTACCAAACTGCGGAATCTGAAGCTGTTTTTCTTATTATGAAATTCTTCATCCCTTTGTCGAACTATAGAATCTGAAGTTGTTCTTCTTATTATAAAATTCTTCATCTTCCGAGGTCTAAAATTGCTTGAAATTCTTCATCTCTTGAGATTTGAAGCTGTTCTTCTTATTATGAAATTCTTCATCCCTCTGTTGAACTATAGAATCTGAAGCTGTTCTTCTTATTACGAAATTCTTCATCTTCTAAAGTCTAACATCATTCCTTGAAATTCTTCACCTTCTGAGGTTTGAAGTTGTTCTTCTTATTATGAAATTCTTTACTCCTCACTCTTTTACTACCCCGTCTTTCTATAAAGGCACTAAATAAGTAAGCTCTTCTTATTAGGAACTTCCTCATTCTTCAAAAGGGCGAACTCTTCTCATTAGGAGCTCTTCTTTCTTCATCGGACGAGTTTTTCTCATTAGGAACTCTGTGGCTAATTCTTCTCATTAGGAATTCTTCATTCTTTGCTGGACGAATTTTTCTCATTGGGAATTCTAGAGAGAATTCTTTTAATTAGGAGTTCTTCATTCTTTGCTGGGCGAATTCTTCTCATTAGGAATTATAGAGCGAACTCTTCCCATTAGGAGCTCTTCAATCTTTCTTGGCGAGTTTTTCTTATTATGAACTCTAGATTCTAGAAATATTGATTCTGCTCTCCTCTGGGGAACAATCTTGCAAAAAGAAGCATCATCAATTAATTCAAATTTAATCTGAAATATCATGTAATATTTTCAATTTCTCGCTTGAAGCACTGAATTCTTTGATGTTAATGCTTTTCTGTCTAAGGTATCTTAATCTTTCTATCTGAAGCTCATATGGGATCTCATATCCTGTTTTCCTTCCTCTATTGATCAACCTTCTTCTATGCCTGCAAAAGTCTTTATCATTAATCCTTCAACATTAATTGTAAAATGTACAATTTTGGTATATCATTAAGAAACTTCAAGTGCTTCAACAAGAGACGCTGAAAATACGAATTTTCCTCGTTTGAGCCTGAAGTTGGTCTATCTTGCTTTTCAATCTGGCAACTTGAATCATTTTTGTTGTTTTTCTCTTTTTCCTCTTCTTCTTCTTTTTTTCTTTCTTTTTTCTCTTTATTTTTTCTTCTATTTTTCTCCCTTTCTTTTTATTTTTTTCCTTTTCACTTTTTCTTTTTTTTATCATTTTCTTTGTTTTTCTTATTTTTCTTTCTTTCTTCTTCCTCTCTTTTTGTCATTTTCTTTTTACTTTTTCTTATTTTTTTTCTTTTTTCTTCTTCTTCTTTTTCTTTCTTTCTTCTTCTTCTTCTTCTTCTTCTTCTTCTTTCTCTCTTTTTTGTTTTAGAAACTGAGGACCCAAAGGATTAATATTTTTACTGATATCATACCCTACCATCTTATCGCGACGGCATTCATAAAGTTCTCATCATTTTCAAACGTGTTGGCCCGAAGGACTTAACATCATGCCCAAAGGACTTATTGATGACCCGAAGGATTTAGAATTGTAATGCATTTCCTTTCTTGTGCACACAATTACATCACTCTCGAATGTGATGACCCGAAGGACTTAACATCATGCCCGAAGGACTTACTGATGACCCAAAAGATTTAACATCATGCCCAAAGAACTTACTGATGACCCGAAGGATTTAGAATTGTAATACACTTCTTTTCCTGTGCAAA
The DNA here is from genome assembly GCA_019671005.1 of Hibiscus mutabilis. Taxonomy (NCBI): domain Eukaryota; kingdom Viridiplantae; phylum Streptophyta; class Magnoliopsida; order Malvales; family Malvaceae; genus Hibiscus; species Hibiscus mutabilis. Next base: position 34,318,945 of record CM033742.1, read on the forward strand.
CAATTAGAAAATCTTTACTAAAATCTGCCACTGCAAATGGATTAAAATCGTTGTTGGGATCTGTATCTTCAAACAGATTGAAATCTTTACTGAGATCTGCCTCTTCAAACAGATTAAAATCTTTGCTGAAATCCGCCTCCACAAACAGAATGTCTTGCTGAAACTTGCTTCAACAAACAGAATGTCTTGCTGAAATATACTTCTGTAGACGGAATATCTGTTGAAATCTGCCTTTAAACAAAATATCCTGCTAAAATCCACCTCTGTAAGCGAAATACTTGTTGAAATCTGCTTCTGCAAACGGAGCCTTTTGCTAAAATCTCTTGCTGAAATCTGTCTTTGTAAGCAGGATATTCATTGAAATCCGTCTTTGCTAACGAAGTATTTTATGATCCACCTTTGCAAACAGAATATTTTAGAGAAATCCACCTTTGTAAACGAAATGTCTTGAGGCCCGCTTCTACCAACGAAATATCTTGAAATCAGTCACTGCCAACGTAATATTTTAGAAAAGTCTGCCTCTGTAAACGAAACATCCTTGCTAATCTGTATCTGCAAACAAAAAATCATGAATTAATATATTTTTTCAATAAACACAACTGTAATCTTTACTAGATCTATTTCTTAAAGATCTCTGCCCACTCGTTGTCAGATTTTCTCCTCTGAGATTTCTATTTATTTCTTGCTGGATCTTTCTCTTCAAGATCTTTATTCATTTTAGCAGAATTTTTCCTTCGAGATCTCGGCTCGGTCCTTGTTGGATATTCCTCTTCCAAAACTCGAAGCCATAAATTAACTTTCGTCTTTCCTTGATTAAATCTGCAAATTCCTGCCAAAGTATGCAAAATGCTTTGAATGTATAAATTAGCATGCTCCTTCTTATGGATGCCTAACTATATGATGCATGAATGTTGTCACTTGAGGATCACTTGGACAAACTTCCATCTACTGGGGAGCTCCAAATTTCTTTGCTTCGTCTTTCAATGAAACTTCTTCTACCAACAACATAACTCATCTCACACTCAGGTTCAATCTTCAGGATCTTTGCATCTTTTGCTCTAAAGCGCATTTTCAAGTTTTCACTTTAAATTGCTTTTTCTTTTTCTTTTCTTCTCAAGGCGCCCTTCGGGTTTTCACCTTGATTTTTTCTTTTTTTTCTCTTTTTTCCCCTTTTTTGCAACAATGTTTCTTTTTGTTCATTCTGATGATATTTTTTTACCTTCATGGATTAAGCACTTTTTGTTGTATCTCACCATGTATTTCTCACGATTTGAATACTAGGGATCACTCTTTTCTTAGAAAGCCGTTCTTGATATATCTTCATTCAGCTTCTTTGACAAAATTCTTTCTTATAGCTCAAAAAGAGATCATGATTCACTGTTGTCCTATCTTGCAGATCTTGTTTACCAGCATGTGATGTTCTGTAAGGTTCTTTTTGCAACATTGCCCCACTCCGGTTTGTGTTCAATTATCATCTTTGCTCATATTCGCCTTGTTTTCTTACTTTTTTATAGCAAAAACCTTCAACGAATTGATCTGGATGCATCTTTGCTCCAAAAAGATAGTTCATGCTCTCTCTTTTTGCCCTAGAATTACTTGTGTTGCTTTCTTGCAGCTTTGTTTGGATGTTACTGACACTCGAAATTACGTCTTTTCCTCGCCATACTTTTCATCATTAAACAAGTATCGAGGCTACCCCCTGTTCTACCTACACTTAAAGGATTAATACATCATAATAATACCCACGAAATCCTTTACTTTTCTTGTATCTAATCAATTTATCTGCAAGATGCTTGTTGACAAGATAAGTGAATGGCACAAAAGATTATTTTACTATATTTGAGATTTGAATAATTTGATAAGTCATGTAAAACAACAAAAATCAAAATTAGGCCCCTAAATATCAAGTGCAATAGAGCCTTTGTATCAAACTGCAAAGATCAACTCCAATGTGACCTCTTCTGAATTATTAAACTTTTAGAAGAGACATTTCTCGTATACCTAATTATATCTCATTTAAGGTGGCACTCTTTATTTCACTAACTCGCCATGCCCAATCCTTCCCTCTTTTCTGATCTCGATCAAGCATTAGAAGTCTGGAAGTCCTTGAAGAAAGGTTAACCCTGATAAGCAGAATGTATTCTGAAGACAAACTCATCTTGCTCCAATACCCGTATATGATCAAAATGGTCTTTTGAGGCTTGTAATGTAGGCTATGGTTCACGGCTGTCAAAAAAAAAGATATATAGGATAAAATAAATACTTGCAGGTGATGAAACCAATGATCATTTTTTTCAAGTGAAATATCATTTTTGCACTCCTTGATCTGAATATGCTCGGATGAAATGCTCTTTTCTTTTTCTTTTTTTTTCTTTTTTTCTCATTTTTTGTGGATCGTTCAAGACTGCCCATTTCTGAGTTTTCACCATGGAGTTGATTTCCTTTCCTTGAAACCAATCTTCCACTGCTCATTTGGATAGAGACTTGTTTGAATGGAAGATCTCACATAAATGTATTTCTTTTCTTTTGCACCTTTTATCTTTAGTGCTTTCTTTGCTTCAACTTGATTCAGCTGACTTTTTGAGCACAAACTCCCACTGTTGTCTTTTTCTTTCTTTTTTCTTCTTCTCTTTTTTGATTCAGAATATTCTTTTTCATTCATCCTGTCTTTCTGACTTTTGTGCTTGATATATTCACTTTGTTTCTTTTGCCCCTGTTTCACAAGGCATTATAATCATAGCATGATTAAAACCGAATAGTTTTATTTGCAAACAAGCTTTCATCCTCTTTGCCCCCAGTATAGGGGTAATCCTTGGTTTGGGTTGAATTGAAAGAAAATCTTCAGGCTCAAATGGGACAACAAATTATACTTTTCTTGTTTTCTTTCTTTGTGAAGGGAGATGAAGGAATGCCAAATGTCCTCTCATACTCGGATATCTTCGAAGAAAAGTTTTCTTCAGGTGGAGAATGTTTTGGGTTATCACTTCATTCAAAGACCTTAGCTGACAATGCTTGAGATACAATTCACTCAAAATTTGTATTTGGGATTTTCCCATGATTCTTTAACACTCATTAATGTCTTTTCATTGGCCTAAATAAAGTAGAAGAGAATCACATTTTTGAAGTTTATCTCTAAATCTGATTCAAGGTCACTCTTACAATTAATATCCAGGATCTTGATAGAAAAATATTAGTGAAGATATATACATATATGTATGGGAGAACAAAAAATAACCCATAACTATGAATGAATGAAATATTAAAAGAATCAAAGAATGCAAAATGTTTGCCATTTGAGAAATATATAAGAAACAAGCATCATAGCAAATAAACTGAAATAGCCTCCCTTATAAAAGACTCACAATGCTCGCGGGCAAAAGCGATTGGGATGATTCAGGGCATTACTCCGCAACGGTCCTAGAATTGCAGAAAGATCTCATGTGGTTCACTGTTGACCATTAATCAAGGAAGACTTGAGTTAACTTTGGTCACTCCACTTCTACCATCAATTCTTTATTTTCATTCACCATTGCAAAGACATGTCCATTATTGTTCATGCTCTGATACTCTCATTCTTTCTAAATAGATTTTCTAACTCTTCAGTGATCAAATTCCTCAATGACACTCCACTGGTCTCTCGCTATATTAAATTTTCCTACCCTTATCACTTAGGGCGAGCAAATGCTCCAAGTCCTTGAACATTTTAAGTTCCTAAACTTTATCAAGTTCATCTTTAATTTTATAGAACCACTAAACTCCGTGGGAAAACTTGCCCCATACTCTGATAAGCGATTTTCCCTGAATACCAACCAAAAATGATTGCCCCATAATCAGTCATATCCTCATCGTGAGTGATCGAACATTTGCAACCATGGTCTTACATTTTGAAATCATCTCCTTTGATATATGGACATGAACGAGACAGGCTTCAAAACTCCAAATAATCCTGGAAGCATTCATTTTGGATCTCTAACTAACCAACACCTTGATTTCTTCCATTAAGGGCCTACACTTCTTGGTAACACATACTGGTGTCCCATGTGAAATTTGCAAATACTATCAGGATCATAACTATATGAAAATGGGCTTAACATCTTCTTCACCGGTCCAGGTATAAGAGATTAAACTTTGATAAGGTAAGGAAATAAATCTGAAATGAGCATTCCAAATATGTCGGAATTTGTATTTGTCCAAGAAATCTTCCATGATAGACCTGGTGAGTTAGTTGACATTTCCTTATGGGAATCTGATCACTGCATTCATTCACTTCTTCCTCTCTTTCACTTAACATTTTCAACACTTGTTTTCTGAGAAATCTAATTGCGTTTTCCAATCAGGGGTTACTTTTTAAGTTACATATCTTAATAACTGATATTCGGTGTCAATTTCCAAAATCTCTCACTTCAGCAAGTTTTGAATTTGCAACTTGAAAATGTAACAATCTCCATAACTCACAATAGTCTTGATATTGTAACAACTTAATTAATGAGGCTATGATAATTTTTCACGATGTGACAAAGCTTCGAGCAGTTTGAAATATATCTCTCAATAAAAAACATGAATGAGATCTGGTCTAAATTTGGACTTTCCACTGATAGAAGCATCTTGAGCATCTCATATTGGGGCATTCTTTGGTGAAGAAAATATTACAGAAAAGATACCAAAATATTTCTCTGACTCTAATAAACCCCAGACTGCAACGAGTTATTCACAAAAGTTTGTCATAGCTTCTGCCATTTTTCTTTTATCTCGAGTACTTTAACAAATAATAGTTTTTGATTGAGCCGAAGCTCTATAAATACCCAACCTTGATGAGGCCAAAAAACTTCAGCGGGACCATTATCTAAAAGTAATTTTGGATAGGGTAAAACCACAAATCTGAACATTATATTGGACATGAATAATTGACTCTTTTTTCTAAATGAACTCTTCAGCTTCTTTGTCTCGCATCTGTATTCTGCTCTTCCTGCAATCAACTCTCTTGTGAGCAAACTTCAATCTTCTACTGACCTTGGCATTCATCATTTTAGAGAGAGACTCTTCTACCCCTCGTCCTTTTAGGATCATTATGTCATCTGACTGTTGCTGAACCATCGACCGGCAAGACTTTCGACTAAACTTTAGAATTTGAATTCATTAAGTCTTTCTATGCCAGTCCACTGGGCTTCCTTTATTTTAGCATTTTCAAAATCCATTAGTGCCTCTAAGTCAAGTATTCTGCTGTTCTCTTCATGATCCAAAATCAGATCTTCTAGATTCTTTATAGATGCCCTGGCTAAATTGGTCTAAACTTGTTCATCTCTTTTATTCGACTTTTTATTTCTATCTCTTTCTCTCTTTTTAGACTTTTTTTCTTCTTCTTTTTTAACTCTATCTTTTTTGTCTTTTTATTTTTTTCTTCTTTTTCTTGCTTATTTTTTTTGCATAAAGAGTCCTTTCAGACTGAACCTTTATGTGAGATGAATTTCTATCTTGATCACCCTTGTTGGTGCTTCATATTAGCCCGTACTCTATCTTGTTCTCAGACTGATCAACTTTTCTTTATTCGATCAAAGTGGCCATCAACAACTCTGGGACTGCTCAACCTTAATAGATTTGTTACATATGCTTCTCAAAATGCAATGTTACTTTTTCTTAAAAAATGCCATATTTATAACAAAGGTGCAATATTATTTATATTTTACATAATATTTAACTGATGTAATGCATGAATGCACGAGGTATCGATTTCAAGAACTAGTCATTAGAACAACACCCATCTAACTGAAAAGTCGAATACAGAGAAAATGCAATATGTTCACTAGCTCCAGCTCCTTCGATTGACCACTGTGTTCAGCCTCTGAGTCAACATTTGTCCAATGTTATTGCAGGTTCACAATTTCATCGAACAAAATCTGCATATGCTAGGCAACTCCCCGCACTTGGCTCCTAAAGTTAATCATTTCACTATTATATTTCTGGATGACCTGGATTACTGCCTCGGCTTAATTTTCAATGACTTACTTTTCGTTTGTGGTACCTCTTCGAAATTGTCGAGACAATCATTCAATTGTTGTATTGCGTATTCTGATTCTGCCATTTTTCTCAACTCCTCATTTTATCAGCATTTCCCTTAATTATGGTATCCTTCAGTAAATTTCATCATTTGTGAAACTTGGATATCATCTCTGAGTTCAAAGCCTTCTATTCTTCCTTAGATTTAGAACAGTCTTTGAATGCCCCTTCAATTTGCTCATCTTGAAAGCCCCTTCAATTTATTCGTCCTCTATTCTTCCTTTGGTTATCACGGTTCTTCAGATACCGCGTCTTGTTTATCTCTATAACTGCCACTGACTTTATCTTGAATCCTGAACTGTTGTTGAGTATTGTATAAACCCTATCTTCTTTTTTCTTATTTTTTACCCTTAGCAAGCCTCGTATTTCTCTATCATTGGTGTCACATCTATTCTCCCGAAAAAGTGAACAATTATACCAGGCTTCATATACATGTCACGGCCCTAAACAACTGTCGATCCATTTGACTGTCTGACGGCAAACACTATAACCTGTGAATCTTACTGAAAATGACTCTTCATATTCCCGTCTTATAGTTCTCAAATTAAACTTGGCTCTGGCAGAATTTCACTTTGTTCAGAAATTTCTGGTACATCCTTACATTAATGACACCTGGTCTCCACGTATATTGCCTTCGTTCTTGTATTGAATCTTCTCGAATCCACTCCATAGTGACATATTGTCCCCCACTTGTCTATCGAACCTTTCAGTTCTTATGACCATTGCTTATTCGACTGATCCTCGAATCGATACCTCTCATGAATGCAATGTAACATATAACAAAATACAAAAAAAATTGTGTCAGTATAGTGAATTAAAATTGTAAGCAAAAATAATTGTTACAGGAAAAACAATTTATATTGCGTAAAATTAACTAGAGAATATTTTATTTTGCACACTAGAATAACCAGAGAAATGAATTTAAACCAGCAACACCCTGTCCTAGGTCTTTGTCTGGCTCTAGCGGGGTAGGTTTCTATTACAACATGTGGGTTTCGATCTAGACTGTGGGTACCCAAACTGTCGTTACTAGACTAGTAAGACATCGATTCGGGAGTATACGGCCTCTTATAGTAGAGGCGTAACCTCACAGTGTATAAGGTTGGTATACCGGAAGGAGGACAAAATTCCGATCACGGAGCTGAATAACTCACGTAAGATCATGCCTCACTCTCACTTAAAGGTGAAAAGCCCGGGTATAAGGCTTATACATGAATGACAATTTATATCACACAAGAAAAAATTATCTGCATTTTTCCTGAAAATTCATCCAATAAAAATTAAATTCAAATTATTATCCTAAAATGCCACTTAAAATTAATTAAGACCGACTCTCGATTTTTTTTTAAAGTCCCCAGCAGATTCGCAAAGCTGTCACGACCATTTTTGAAATCGATATGTGTAAAAATAGCCTGACGATTAATCTTTTGTAAAATTAAGGTTTTTTGGCCAGTTTTAATTTAATCTCGGAAATTAAGAGTTTTTCATATTAAATTGAATTTTCCTTTATTTATCTTTAAAATCATTTTGGGGTCGCCACCGATCATTTCGACGTATACCGGACACCGAAAAAAACCCAAAGATTCTGTCTTAGAAATTGGGTTCGAGAGTCGGTTACGTTTAAGGAAGGATTAGCACCCCTACGAATGTCCGTTATCGGTACCTTTAATTTTACGTGGCATTTTGGCATTTCGAATAATTATTTAAATTTAATTTATTCTATAATTATTAATTGAATTTAAATTCTGAATGCATATATCCTTTATAAGGAAATTCATTTTGTTCGAATATGAGATTAAATGCACCCTGTTAGGTGGAACCCCTATTCATATTTAAAAATGAATTTCCAACATAAAATGTTTTTAATGAATGTCCTTTTATTGTCTTGTTTATTTTAAGTATTATTCCTAAAAAAGCTCTGATTAATTAGTTATTTAAAATTCTGAATATTAATTAATTTAATGGCTTTTATGAGAAAATGTCAATTGCTTGAACACCTTCCATATATTTAAAGCCCTTAAATTAATTATATTCCTAATTAATTAATCTTTCTAGTTAATTAAAGTTCTAGTCCTAATTAAGGCCCTAACAATTTATTAAATCAGTATTATAAGTGAAAATATATATTAAATGTTCATCTTTAAAACCAATGTTGAGATAACACCCAATTGTAAACAATGGAACACCATCCAAATTCGAGTCTCAAAGGTTCAATTTAATATACATTTAATTATCTACAATGTGTATTAATCGATTATTTAATTTTAATTAAATAACTAAATTAATATTCAATTTTTATGTGTAATGTATATTAAATATAATTATAAAATTCATGTTGAGATAAGACCCCATTGTAAACAATGGAACATCATCCAAATTAGAATTTTAAAATTATATCTAATATGCACTTCATTACTACAATTATCTACCCTATTAAATTATTGAAATCCTAATTAAAGAACCTACACTAAAGGCTCTAATATCTAATTAAATTAAGTGTATTTAATTGTCCTACAGAATATACTATATGCTAGATTAAAACATGCATCAAACATATAATTTAATTGCATTTAAATAAATAGAACAATTAAAAGAAATTGAACATTAAAACTGATTTTATTATATAGGGACTAAATTGAAACTATTTGTAGAATTTGATGCCCAAATACAAAGTATCTAATGACCTAAATGAAAAGAAAAGCAAACTGTGGGGCTCAATTAAGGGGAATATGGGATTAAATTGAAATAGATTACAAAGTTAATGCTCAAATCACAAGAAAAACAATAAGAGGGCGCGGGCTTGACCGGGGACACGCGGACCTGTCGGCCTGGATATCTTGCTTATTTAAAGGCGTTTTCAGCTATTTGCATTTCTTTTTTTCATTTTTTTTAAATCTCATTCTTTCTCCAACTCTCCCTCTTCTGAATTCTCTCTTCACTCTCCCTCAACCAACACCAAATTTCCAGATTATTCAAACCCAAATAGATAAAAAATACAACTTTTGCTTGATGTTCATCTTGTGTTCATCCAGTTTTGGATGAACACGATGAACTTTGTCAAAAAACCACCGTGACCTCCGTCTTTTGATCCACTTCCGTCGCTCACCGGCCACCCTTGGTCATTCGCTGGCAGCCATGGTTTTAGCCCCGGCCACCGCAAGTTAACGTCGACCGCCCTAGGGCAATTTTTGGCCGCCACACGGCCGCCGTGCTCCGCCGCCATTAGAACCAAAAATCACTCCAAAATTCTCGATTTTGAATCCTAATGCCCTAGATCTAACCCGTTTCGTCAGAAACACCCAATCTTCTCCGATCTAAACCTAAATCTACTCAAAACCACCTTTTCAACTCCGCCATGATCTCAGAAACGACTCCGGCCAAGACTCCTTTTCAAATATGTTTTTTTATATTTGTTTCTGAGTTTTTTACAAAATCTAACGCTATTTATTTTTCTTGCAGGAAATCGGACAAGAAAATAAAGAAAAATACCTTCATAGTGGTGACGGTGAGTCTCCAGTATCGGTTTAGATGAACTTCAGTGTCGGTTCGAATTTCCAGCAACGGCCGCAACTTCGGAAACAATTCAGACCTCGACGACGCCTCAACTCCCTGCGGTTCGAATCCGATGGCACGTAAAATTTCCATACTACCCATTTCTCTCTATTTCCTTATGTTTATTGCTATTTATTATTATTTTTATTTATTTATGGTTATTAATTAATACTTGACAATTTCTCTTTCTTCATTATTTATAGGTAGTGAAAAGTGGCGTTGTTGCTGACGTCAGATATGCCAACTGGATCCAGCTAATGGGGAAAGAAAACCACAATCCATGTCTAAGGGTTTGGACCAATTAAGGGTTGCCAAGTGGCACTATTTAGGCGGGAAAAAGAATATCATATTTATTTTGTGTTTGTTGGGTTTAAAATGAGCGAGAAAATGGATGTAACGAGTTGTGGGCTTTTACTTTGTAAATTGACATTATTAATATTTGGACTGATTTTGAGTTATTTATTTATTAGTTATTATATATTATTTATCTATTTTTTGGCCTTATTTATTTATATATTCGAACCCCGAATAAAATACGGGTATGACATTAGTTATAATATAATAATTTGTGTAGCTATACAAATTCTTACATAAGGCAAAATCTACGCAAATTCTTATATAGTTGGTAAGAATTTATGTAGTTACACAAATTTTTACCCAATTAGTAAAAATTTCAGTTTTAATCCTACATAATTTCTTACCATTTTCTGTAATAATTTATATTAACTGTATTTTAACCGCATTTTTGACGTTTTTTAGGCTTTCCCGTTGTAATGACTTAAATTGAACAGTTGCTCATAACCCACTGAAAGTTGACCTCAGTTTATACCATCGATGGTTCCAGTAGTCCACTCTCACAACCTCAAGCAAATAATGGAAGCATTCCATTTGGGATCAGTTTTATGTTCTTGAAATTAGGGATGTGCAAAATAAATTGTAATTGTTAATCGTAATCGTTAACATGTATATTTGTTATAATTTATGATTAATTAATCTAATCGTTAAGGTTAAACAGTTTTAGTTAATCGAACTGCTATAAATGATGGTCAATAGTTAATCTATATGTTAACTTATATGTACTTTTTACTAAGTATGAAGTTTGTGTTTAAAATCTCTCTATTTAAGTATTTTTTCTGAAAATTTTAGTATAATATTTTTTAGATAGATATTTTCATTATTCTCAAAAGAAGTAGCGAACATGCGAATTTTTTTTCATAATAGATTTACATGTTAACTTATAATCGAACTGTTAAGAAAGAGTTAGCCGTTAAAAAATGTAACGGTTAACCTTTTTGAACAATTAGGTTACTATAAAATAATTGCTACAACATTTAACCGACCGTTTAAACTAAACAGAACAATTTACCTACCATGAACACCCTCCCTTAAAATCATCCGAACTCAGAAAATCCATTTTTTTCTTCAGCAAATCGATACTCTGGGTGAAAATTGAATTATCTGGGATGAGTTTATGGTTTGTAGATAGGGAGAATTTAATATTAATATTTTGAATTAAAAATTTTAAAAAATAGAAAACAAAAAGATGAAAGCGTATTCAACCCAGATTATAACTTTATTTCGAAATATGATTAAATACGTATTAAGTCTTTTAAAAATTATAATATTTATTTAAAATTATTAAACAATTGAATAGTGCATAGCTAGTGATATATAACAGTGTATGTCGCTCGTTCTAAAATTTTTCTAAAGTAAATGTCCAAAGTAGGTTCTATTTGTATTTAAAACAATGTATTATTTCCTTCAAATTTGGAATTGTTATGGTCATTTAGATTAATATTTAGAAAATATATATTTAATATTTTTGGTACATTGCATGCCCATTTTATGATTTATGTTCAGGATTTGTGGCTCTCTCTTCCAACAATATCATCTTTAAGGTTCAAACTTGAGTTCTCTCATTGTGAGTACATTGTGCAATGTATTATTTACGAATCTAACAGCAAAAACATTAATTTTGGATCTAATACATTTGAATAGTATGATGAGTTCCCTGAGTTTTTATTGTTCTAATGAATTTTATGAAACTCATCATACTGGTACAACGAGTTTTTGTTTTTATTGTACTCATTCACTTTCGATACCCAAAAACATTAAAAAATAATATTTTATAAAACTCATCATATCAAACAGATGGGTTCCAAAAAATAATGAAATATCGTCATACTCATACCAGCCAGACAAGTTCTTGAAATAAATGTTTGATCGAGAATTAATATTCTTTTGGATACTAGATCCTTAAATAATATTAAAAATAGAATATTCGGGTAAAAAGCCTTCACATTACGTACTTGGTAGGGATGGCCATTTGATCCATACCTAACAAGTTTCGACCCGATCTTACGGGGTCAATTTTTTTAAAGGAAATTTTTGGTTTAGGTTGGATTCAGATTTGGTTTTTTGAGGATGAGGTCGAGTCGGGCTTGGTTTAAGGTGAAAAATACTCATGACCCAAAATAATAGTTTAATTTTATTCTAAATATTTAAGTATAATTGCTACAATACCCCTCTCTTTATATATATATTTTAATTATCTCTATTTTATCTAATAAAAATAAAATAATTATTATAATGCGCTCTTTATATGTATTTTTTAAATAACTTCTTATTTTATCAAATAATAATAATAATTAACAAATTTTTATTCATATCGAATCAAATTAAATTTAAATTTTTATTTTTGAAATTAAGTTCAAATTCGGATAACGTGATATGTCATAAAATTACGGGTCAAGTCTAGATGGAGATATTGATTAATACTTGGGCATTGCCAAACTAGCGTACAACGGCGCCAGGTGTTCCATAAACAACTCAACACGAAGCCAATCGCGCTGGCTTGTACCCCACGAACACAACTCAATCAAAAGCAAGAGCGGCTGCCTTTTGCTTTTACACAATTCGAAACGGTATATCCTCCGGCACGTGGCTTCGTTTATGGCGATATTTTAGGACTTTTCGGCGGGACCCCTACTACGAGACTTGAACAAGTAAAATCACTGAGCCCCAACCAACACCTTCCCATGCGACATCAATTGGCACTTGTACTTTTTGTACTACAAGTGGCATCTTTCCTACCATCCCCAAAAACTTTTTTTTACCAGCTTAATTGTTTCTTTATTGAAGAATGTCAAAATATATATTTAATGATTAAAATTTTATATAAAAATAGTTAAATATTTTAATGGGTAAACTACATCAGTAGTCACCGAACTATAGTTTCTTTTCTATTTTGGTCACCAAACTATTTTTTTTGGCAAAAACATCACTAACGTTATGTTTTCTTCCTATTTTGGTCACCGATTGTTAAAAACTTAACGGTTTTGCTGATATGGAATTTTATTTTATTTTTAAATTTCCATGCCATTTCTTCTCTCTCATCGTAAGCAATATATGTTATTTTATAATATTTTTATTCAAACTAACAAGATGGTGACACGTGTCACTGCCTATTAGTGGAATAAAAGGAATGAAAAATCAAGTCCCTTATGCAGCCAGAGAGATTCGACTAATAGGCAGTTACACGTGTCACCATCCTATTAGGCAGTTACACGTGTCACCATCTATCTGGCTGCATAAGAGCTTGATTTTTCATTTATTTTATTCCACTAATAGGCAGTGATACGTGTCACCATCATGCTAGTTTGAATAAAAATATTATAAAATAACATATATTGCTTACGAGGAGAGAGAAGAAATTACATAGTAAATTAAGAAAATAAAATAAATTCCTAACTACCGGTGACCAAAATAGGAAGGAAACATAATATTAGTGATGTTTTTGCCAAAAAAAATAGTTCGTTGACCAAAATAGAAATGAAACATAACGTTAGTGATGTTTTTACCAAAAAATAGTTTGGTGACCAAAATGAGAAAAAAATCATAGTTCGATGACTACTTGTGTAGTTTACCATATTTTAATTTGTTGGGCGTGCACGATTATATATTAATCAAACACCTTAAACATGCGACGTTTAGACGTGATAAAATGCATCTTATACGTCACAATAAGTATATTGTAATTAATCAAAGCCTTAATAGTAAAAGAAACTTAAACTATATTTTTTTAGATGGCTCCTTAAATTATTTTTTAGTTAAATAGGTATTTAATATTTTTATTGGTGGTGGTCGCCCTGTCGCCGCCACCACTCGAGGTGAGAAGAATGAAGATTTGAAGAAGTTCAAGCATCATCATCGTAAACAGAGGGAACTGTTGGATTCATCGATCAAAGAAGAGCAGATCTGGAGCTCATCGTTGCCGTCTGGCCAACGACGGCCACCGCTCGTGCTACATGTGCCGCCACCTACGCGTGGGCGTGCTTGGCCAGTTGAACCAAGCCAGTCCGGTTGGGCTGAACCGGACCAATCGCCTTGCCCAAACGCGCGGGTCGAACACACTATATTGCGGGACCGTCGTTGATCGCCGCCACCGTTGACCAGTCGTTAACTTTTTACGAGGGACTTTACTTGGAGGTTTTTCAACGTTCTGAGTCCGTTGGTGCAGTCCGTTTCACCAAATTTGAACTCGGTAAGCGATTTTTATGCATTTTATTCTATAAAGTAGTTTGATAATGCAATTTTGCTTATGGAGTCATGTTTGTTTTATCCAAGGGTTATGTAGACTCGAATATTGGATTTAAGGAGGTGTTTGGAGGAACTTGGATAACGATTTATTGCTTTGACTTGAGGTTAGTACACCTCGAACTCCTATTACTTCATGAGTATCATAAATGTTATTGTTTTTTGTGTTAGTGTCTACAAAATAGGTAGATGATAATAAGCATGTTAAAGACTGGTATTGCAAGAATCAATGATTACGAGATGCATGATGATGTTTAGGGATATGACTTGGCTCTTATAGATTTTAAGGACCGTGTAGGGTCGATCGAATATCTGTATATCTATGTGATGACTATTTGAATTGTGTGTTGTGATGATTGGGTACTAGAGTATGAATATTGATGTGTTCGATGGAAATTGAGCGTAAGGGATAAATATTGGTAATATTCGATTAAATGATTATGAAGCTGGTAATTAATATTAATTGATTGAATGCTTTAGTAAACAAACCCTAATAATTTTCATAAGCTTCAGGGATCGAATGAAGCGTTATTATATCGTAATTCGAGGAAATGATATGAACCCGTGAGTATGGTATCGGTACGGGCTTCGACCATATCGGTATGTGATTGGGGTCGTATTAATATGGGTCGACCCGTACCGATATTTATGGAAATATTGAATTTTTAGTAACCAATATTAGTATCAGTATACGTGTGAGTACCGGTACCAGGGGTACTATATGGATACTTGTATTCGAGTACCGATAACCACTTAACTGAATAATCTAAATGTCAGTTAAATATGAAAATCGACGTAGAACATTAATGAATTTTTCTATGCCTTAATTAATGAGATAAATGTGGATTAATGAGGATGATTAATGTACAGTTCCATAACAACTTGGTAAACTTGAATGAATGACTTGTTAATTGATAGAAACCATATGAGATCCTTGGTGGATCGAGTGATGTGTGTTGTATAGTAGTCGTGTCCTTTCTATGTGCTAAAATGGACACCTAGTTAATTTAGTCACCTTTGATTGGTGGGATCTGGATACCAAGTAAGTGTGTTGCAAAACCATGGTAAGTGGCTTGAATGAGCGATCCGATGTTATTTGACTCTGAACCCCATTCGTTGATACTCAATGAGAGATTCTGAGTATGGGTGCTTAATCTGAGGCTATGTGGTACCGGGTCTCACCTCGAGTGTATGGTTTTGAGGCTATATGATGTCGGACCTCACTCAGAGTGTATGTCCCTAAGGCTATGTGACATCAGGCCTCACTCTAGGTTCGTGGTTATGACTTTGTGTATTTTTGCTCAGATGATCCAGTGAGATCCTGAGTATGGTTGGGTCTTGCGTGCCATGTTTTATATTTTACATGATGAGAGTATGTGTTTAGGTGACTAGTGATAGCGCTACGTGTTTATTTATCTCTTCTTATTGCTCGTCCTAGCTTGTATGCTTATGTTTAAGATTAACATGAAGTATAGTAGAGTAGAGGTGCACCACTGAGCTTTGTAAACTCGGCGCTCAGAATTATTATTTTCGTGCGTAGGTTGGTAGATTAATTAGGAGCTCGATGAGCATATTTGGTTTGGGATTTCCAGCAAGCAATGATTGTTAGAGTACGATACTTGTATTTAGTGGGTTGTGTATTCATAGGACCTAACGTGGTCAGTATGTAACTCTTATTTGGAATTGTATTGATCAAGCCAAATGTTCAAGTGTTTTAAATTAAATTAGAGCTCATTTGTAACGATTTAATTATTTATTTATATTTTCAACTATTTGATTTAAATGTTTTTGGAAAATATTTTGTTTGTGCTAAACTGAGTAAAGAAATTTTATGGTAACGAGTTAGACTTAAGGCCTAAATGTGATACCCAGGTTTAGGGTGTTACATTTAGTGGTATCAAAGCTTAGGTTTAGCTGGTTCTAGGAAACTCGGCGGTGGTATAGGTGTTTGTAAAACTTATATTTGATTTTGATATAACAATGAGTATTTTGTAAAAATGAATAAATTTTTGATTACTCAAAAGACTCATAAAATTGACAAGGATTCAAACTAAAAACAATTTCTAAGTCAAAATATTAATCCCCAAACTTTTTCTAAGTATTTTGGTACTCAAACAACCAAATTGATCTAGGAGTACCAATACACCCAATGTCGTATCAGTACGGGTTTTAGCTATTGGAATTTTGTTTTATACTTGATGGCTATAGGGTATCGATACGCGTATAGTCGTATCGATACGCCATTCAAACCTGAGAACCAATTTTGCTTACGAGTATCGGTACGACTTGGTGCGTATAGGTACGAGGGTTAAGATTTCCTAAATCTTTTCATTTAATATTCGACCGTTGACTTGCCAATTTTATTGGAATCATATCTTTGAAAATCAGTAAACACATACCGATACGCATATAGGCGTATCGATATGATTTTTTTATGCTTAACTTACCAAGATTTTAGTGAGTAAAATCGATATCGATACGGTACGACCTAAATCGATACCCTTTGTAAAATAAACATTTTGTATCGATACGGCTTCCCGCGTATTGATACCCCTTTGTTGCAACATCTATTTTCTGTCTTGGCAGGTATCGATACAAGCATTCACGTACCAATACCCAGTGTTGGCAGACAACATTTATTGCGGGAAAAATGAAGCCCAACGGTTACAATAATGACTTAGCTACCCAAATGATTAGAAATCAATGAGGGGGTATAAAATCAAGTATCCAAAGCTTCTTCTACAACTATTCATCAAGTCTAAAGCATTCAAGCACACACCCAACAATCTTTGAGCTTTTATTGTCATACCTTGTAAACCCACTTGAGTGTTCTTAATTGTATCCATTTTATTCAAGTGTTGGGGTTTGAGTGAGCCTAGAATTGTGCAAACAATACACCTAGTGAGAGATTTTCAGTTTGCTCTATTTGTATTTCTCTTTGTGAGGATTCTTAAGACTTTAGGGTATAAGTCTTAAGGGAGCTGTAAGGTTATCTCCTTTAGCCTCCAAAGGAAAGCAAATCTAGTGGATTTGAGAAATCCTTAGTGTGGATAGCTAAGGTAGTGAATGTAAACCTTGTTGAGAAGGTTGAACCACTATAAATCTTGTGTCAATTTTTCTTACCTTTCTAATTGCTTCCACCAAAATTTGAAATTGCCAATTCACCCCTCTTGGCCATCTTGCATTGATTTTTCATCCCAACAATTAGTATTAGAGCTACACTCATTGGAAGGATTTATACCTTCTTGAGTCCATCCTAAAGTGTTCAATCAATCTACACATCGAGCCATGGCTTCTACTTCTAGCAATCACCTCTATGAATCTCAGTCGATCACCAAATTGCCTTATTTTAATAGGGATAACTATCCTTATTAGAAGAATAGAATGAGTCTCTTCATCAAATCCAATGACTACCTCATTTGGGATGTAGTAGAAGATAAACCATTTATTCCAACAAAAGAAGAATGAGAAAGGCGTACCCTTAAGACAAGGCAATAGTATACCGATGAAGACCAGATGAAGATGCAAGTAAATGACCAAGCTATGCATGTCATCTTTTGTGCTCTTGGATCGGACGAATACGCCAAGATGTCTTCTTGTACAAGTGCAAAAGAAATATGGAACACGCTTAAAGTTACATACGAGGGCACCAACAAAGTCAAGGAAACCAATATTATAATCCTAAATTTGAGCTATGAAAACTTCAAAATAGAACCGAATGAAGACATCACCAAGATGTTTGATCGTTTCTCCATAATTATTAAGGGGCTTAAAGGCCTTAGAGAAATTATTCCAGAAGAAAAGCTTGTTTGAAAGCTTATCTACTCTTTCCTCGAGTCATAGGACTCAAAGAAAACTGTCATTATCGAAGCTAAAGATCTCAAGACCTTAAAGCTTGATGCTCTTATGAGGCCTCTTCTCACTCATGAGATTATGAAGAAAAAAAGAGAAGATGGGAAGAATAAGATAGAGAAAAAGGAAGTGGAGAATAAGAATATGAGAATTACTTTCAAAGCTTCACAAGATGAGAGCAATTCCAGTGAAGAAAAATATGAAAAATGGTTATTCTAGCCAAGAGATTCACAAGTTTATGAAATCTAACCGGGGAAGAAAGTTCCAACATAGAGGGTTTCAAGAATAAGCAAAAGGAGGAAGAGAATGATCAAATATTTTGCTATGAGTGTAAGAAGTTAGGACACATCAAGTTCAATTGTCCCCAACAAAAGAAGAAGAGCTTCGAGAAGAAAAAGAAGCTCAAAGCTCATGTTGCTACTTAGAGTGATGAGGACTCATCTGATGAATAAGAGCAAAAAGTAGCAAATTTTTGTCTCATGGCATTAGAGGAGGATCCTAAGGTAACCTCAAACTCATCTAAATTTGATTTTACATTTGATGAGCTTCAAGAAGCTTATGATGAGTTGCAAGAGGTTTATAATGAGCTGGTTGAGAAATATAAGAAATCACTTTTGAAAAACAAGAAAACGATTTTTGATTTGAAAAACCAAAATAATTCCTTATCCAAAACCAACTTAGAACTTGAAAGAAAGGTTATGAATTTGCAAGCAAAACAAAAGATTTTGAAAAGAAAAACCAAGATTTGCATAACCTACTTTCTAAAGTTCACAATGATCACCAAAAGAAAGTAGGTGATCTTAAAGCTTCTTTGAACAAGGTTGGGAAACCTCATTTTGAAAAGGGAAATAATTTAAAACCCAACCATGTGAGAAGAAACTTTAATGGATACAAACATAGAGGCTTTCAAATGCCCTTTAATGGTAAGAGAATTAGGAGTGTTTGAGTTCCTACGGAACTAATTACTTCTAATAATATTGATGGCATTGCTTCTTGGATTTCCAAGGGATCCAAGATTTTGAGAGCTAATACTCATGGACCCAAAAGAATTTGGGTACCAAAAATCAAGACTTGATTCTATGTTTGTAGGGGTCATTGCTACAAGGCTAAAGCTTCAAGTGCAAATTCATGGTACCTTGATAGTGGATACTCGAGACATATGACCAGAGATAAGAGTCGATTCTTGGAGCTAAAACCAAAGAGTAGAGGGGAAGTGAGATTCGGTGACAACTCTAAAGGCCACATCGAAAGAATTAGTTCCATTGGAAATCACTCTTCTATTATCTTTGATAATGTTTTTTATGTCAACGGTATTAAACATAATCTTTTAAGCATAAGCTAATTATGTGATAAAGGTTTCAATGTCCTTTTTGATTTAAATGGTTGCAAAATTATTGACATTAATTCCAACAAAATTGTGCTTATTGGTCATCGCATAGGAAACATTTACATGGTGCATTTAGATGACATTCATATTTCAAATGCATGTTTTATTGCAAAAGATTAGCATGATTCTTGGTTGTGGCATAGAAAACTATGACATGCTAGTATGAGTGTTTTGGAAAAATTGATTTTGAATGATCTAGTAAGAGGTTTGCCAAAAATTCTTTTGACAAAATTTGTGATGCGTGTGTAAAAGGCAAACACAAAAAAGTTTCTTTTAAACCTATTAATGATGTTTTTTTCTAGTGGAATTTTATAATTGATCCATATAGATCTTTTTGGCCCTATTAGAACTATAATCTTGGGTGGAAAACAATATGTATTTGTTTTAGTTGATGACTACTCTAGATTTACTTGGGTTCTATTTTTAAGTACCGAGGATGAGACTTTAGAAAAATTCATCACATTTTCAAAAGCAAATCAAAACAATGTTGGTTACTCTATTTCACATATTAGAAGTGACCATGAAACCAGATTTCAAAATCTAGGTTTTACTCAAATGCCCGGTCTATTTTAAATCGAGAGAAAATTAAGGTCATAGCTATTGAGTCTTATCTCGTGGGGAAGAAAATCTAACTTAATTCTTCAAAAATTGTCGAACTTTTTGGTATGGATGATGAGGGTATAGAGGATAAAAATACTTTTGGTCAAACCTATAGTAGCTCTGTAACCGTGCTTGATGCCCATGAGTGTTTCCTTCATTTTCTCATCGCTTGGTGGTTTTGACCATCCGGTTGTAAGTGGTCTACCGTTCGCCAAGTTGATGTCTTTTGGATTTATTATTTTTGTGAGAGGAAACGTCCAAACCTAGCCCAAATAATGTTTACTGAGTTGGTCTTTTTGATCCAAAACCATCATACCACCCTTGTCTCTTCCTTTACCTATGGCACACTCTTAGTTATATGTTTCACAAGCTTGGGATAGATTGTTCCCTTGATCTTAGAGTGCCTCTCATCGATCCCATCGATGATCGTTCTCTCCGGCTAGCCAAGTTTACATTCTACAATGGAGAATGGGTTCGTAATGCAGATCTTCCCGGTGGAGCTCAAGTCGATCCCGTATAGAATGTTCTCGATGCTCTGATAGCTCCCATGACTCTGGTTGCTCAACCTTCCCTCAATGCTCTTGTGGTTTACCTTGATGGGAAGTTTGCTACCTTGGATGCGAGGTTGGATTCTGGCTTCACTACCTTTGATACTCGTATAACCTCATTGGAAGCTAAAGTTACCTTCATTGAGCAACGTCAAGCCTCGATGGACATGACCCTCACTACGTTTCACACCGAATGGCATGATCATGCACTTGGTGATGATCATGAGAAATATGAAGACGATGATGATGAATACAACTCTTAGGCTTGCATCTCATTCATTCCATGTCATATTATCTATTAGGATTTGAGTTTTATGCACCTATGTTTAGTTTTTCATGACATTATATTTTTATGATTTGGTTTATGTTTTTAAGTTTTAAGTTGGATATTTATGTTGCTTTGAATTATGTTTTGAATTTTATAATATTTATGTTGTTCAATTATCTTTGGAGTTATTCTTGCTTTATCTATTATGTTTATGCCTTATTGATTTTTCAAAGGTTTTCAAAAATAAACTTCTTTTAGCCTTAAATAAAGGGGAGTGTCTTAAAATTTTATTTTGGTTTTGTTATATCAAAAAATGAGAAATTATAATATATATATATATATATGATTTTGATATAATAAGAACTATTTTATAAATAGGAATAAATTTTTAATTACTCAAAAGACTCACAAAATTGACAAGGATTCAAACTTAAAATAATTTCTAAGTCAAAACATTAATCCCCAAACATTTTCTAAGTATTTTGGTACTCAAACAGCCAAATTGGTCCAAGAGTACGAGTTTTAGCTACTGAAATTTTGTTTTATACTTGATGGCTATAGGGTATCAATACGCGTGTAGCCGTATCGGTACGCCATTCAAACTTGGAAACTATTTTTGCTTACGAGTACCGATACGACTTGGTGCGTACCAGTACGGGGGTTAAGATTTCCCAAATCTTTTCATTTAATATTCGACCATTGCCTTGTCAATTTTATAGGAATCATATCTTTGAAAATCAGTTAACACATACTAATACGCATATAGGCGTATTGATACAATTTTTTGTGCTCAACTTATCAGGATTTCAGTGAGCAAAACCGGTATCGATACGGTACAACACATACCGATACCTTTTGTAAAATAAACACTCCGTATCAATACGGCTCCCCGCATATCGATACCCTTTTATTGCAACGACTATTTTCTTTCTTGGTAGGTACCGATACGAGCTTTCATGTACCGATACCCAGTGTTGGCAGACAATATTTATTATGGGAAAAATGAATCCCAACGACTACAATAATGATCTTAGCTACCCAAACGATTGGAAATCAATGAGGGGATATAAAATCAAGTCTTCAAAGCTCCTTTTACAGCTATTCATCAAGTCTAAAGCATTCAAGCACACATCCAACAATCTTTGAGCTTTTATCGTCGTACCTTGTAAATCCACTTGAGTGTTCTTAATTGTATCCATTTTATTCAAGTGTTAGGGTTTGAGTGAGCCTAGAATTGTGCAAACAATACACCTAGTGAGAGACTTTGGGGTATAAGTCTTAAGGGAGCTATAAGGTTATCTCCTTTAGCCTCAAAAGGAAAGAAAATATAGTGGATTTGAGAAATCCTTAGTGTGGATAGCTAAGGTAGTGGATGTAAACCTTGTGAGAAGGTTGAACCACTATAAATCTTGTGTCAATTTTTCTTACCTTTCCAATTGCTTCCACCAAAATTTTAAATTGCCAATTCACCCCCTCTTGGCCATCTTGCATTGATTGTTCATCCCAACCGTGTTGTAGTAAGATGTCTAGCCTTTAAATTATGTTCGTACTCCTTAAGACTGGAATCCAGGTGGTGTGTCCAATGTTGCGATGCTAAGATGGTTACGATCTTGGCCGTGAGGGCTGAGTTAAGAGCTAAGCCGCTCATCAGAGCGATTTTGAGGGCGAGGTTGCCTTGCATTGTTGAGATGCGAAATTGTTGAATGATGCCGGAGTCGAGGATGTGTCCTCCTTCCGCCACCTGAATAGTGTCTTCATTGTGTGTAGCAGTAGTTTCAAAGCCTTCAAATACGTTATAGGAGTTTGTGACAGAGAACCTTCATCGTTATGTGTGAATAACATATCTGATTTGGGTATGGATAACCCACTTTCGAAGTCGATCAGTGGATGCACGATAGTTGGAAGACCCTTTGTTCGCTTAAAAGGAGTCTTGTTGGTACTTGGGAAGTATCACTACCCTTCTCAATGGCATTTCTCGGAGATAGTAGACTCATGATCCACTAGTTCGTTCGAGTGTGACCGAAGTTAGACGTTTTACAGGTCTGATAAAACTAGCTTCTCGAGAGTTATTGTACCTTAAAATTAATTTGGTTAATTAAGCGCAATGCTAGCCTATGATGTCAAAAACTACCAAGTAAACCAATAACTCATCCACTTCTGTGAAATAATTAAAATTTACTACATATATTTTTTACTTATATTTTTAAATTATTATTTTTCACTCATTCAATCTTCTTTATAAAAATAAATAACTACTGAAAAATTATGACAACAAATGAGTCATCATGTTTTGTTTTGTGTGTGGATAAATCCGAAATCTATTAATCCAAGAAGAATAATAATATGTTGCATTGTACATTATATACCTCTTTTCAATAACTTCTATACAATTATAATTTCCTACCTTTTACAAATTTGACTACTAGCAATTTTAGCTTTACATATTTTTTTATAAATCACATTAATAACAAATAAGATCTTTAATATATGGATGGACACGAGTCGGGTCAGGTTTTTTACCCACACGAATCCAACCCGAATAAATACCTCAAACTCAATCTCGTCCAGACCTAAATGTATTCTTTAAAAAATCTGACCCAACCCGAAAATAAATATACTAAATCTGACTCTGACCCGACCCGACCTATAGAAAAAAAGTAATGTTAGAGACCTAGTTGTAAAAAATAATTTTAGGGGACTTAATCGTAAAAAATTATAATTTTAAGAATTAAATTGTAAATAAAAATTCAATTTTAAGGACTTAATTATAAAAATATATATATAAAGAAGTGTATTATTATAAATATCTCTAAAAAAATTTAAAAAATACACAATTAATCTCGAGTCGAATATTTTTCATCCTAAACACGACCCAAACCGAACCCAATTTTTTTATTAAAATCCGATCGAGTCGGGCTGGTAGTCGATTAGGTCAGGTGAAATGCTCATCTCTAAATTCTTTATGTATTTCTGAAACGTCTACCAATTTTATCCTCTAAATCCAATAAACAATTGACTTTCAAATTAATCACAATTCAACCGTTGTAATTATTTATATTTAAGCTTTTAAATAATACACTAAAATTCATTACTCTAAGGAAAATTATACAATGCTCAACGAATACCGTTGAACACTACTAATGCTGAACACTACTAATGATGAACACCATTAAATTGATTAATAAAGATTAAAAATATTAAAGATTCAGCATATAATTAAAATTTTAATTAAATTATTTTTCATATATATAATATTTTTTAATCTTTTTTAAAAATAATTGGATCAAATACTAAACTTAGTTAATTTAAAAAATAAAAACCCTAAACCCAAAATTTAAAATCCAAAACCATAAACCCTAACCCTAAACCCTTCTTGAACCCTAAACCCTAAACCTAATACCATGAGTACTTTTGCATGAATGGCCTGAGTGTAGATAGCAGAAAGATTTTTTTTGCTTTGACAGATGATGTGCAATTTTTGAGAGACGAGAGATGCTTTCGACTATGGATAAACAGTTATGGAATCGAGACTTATGTTAATAATCTCTTTGAGGATATCAAAACCGGGTAAGTGTTTGAAACTGGCACTTGTTGCATATGTCACTGCAATTGCAACTTCACCTTATGATGCAAGGCATGGTAGTTTTGTAATCTAATATTTCAACCATCAACATTGGGTTTAGGGTTTAATACTAATATTGGGTTTAAAGTTTAGAGTTTTTTATTTTTAAAATTGAATAAAATTAATATTTAATTCAGTTATTTTAAAAAGATAAAAAAATAATATGTATAATAATTTAATTAAAATTTTATTTTAAATAATTTATAATTATATGTTAAATTTTAATTTTCATTAATTAATTTAATAACATTCAATAATATTTAATATTAATAGTATTCAACTATATTCATCATGAGTGATAAAATCGTCCAAACTCTAATCACGTTATTCTCTCTTCAAACAACACAGTTAGAATGTGAAAATTTGAAAATGGCAGAAAAAGAAAAAAAATGGTGTCTAGAAAAGCTTCAACCAATCATAGACAAGCATCTGTCGCGGAGTACATCCAAAAGCAACTATTAAAAGTGTTTTTTTTAATTATTAAATAGACCAACTAATCATTTTATTCATAATTTATTTAATAATATTTATATATTTTAATATAATTTTTAAATAATTATCTACTCTTTAATTATATATAAAAAATAAAGATTTACTTTAAAAAAATAATATAAAATATTATCATATAAGATTACAAATAATGTAGTGAACGAGACTGATGTAATAATTTTTTTTTATGCTATTCGGGTGTCACGTCGCCATGTGTCATTTAAGTGGGCCTCCACATTTCAAGAATTCACTCAAGGATTCAAAGCTGCATTTGTTAGAGCCTTGCAGCCGTCTCATCTTATAGCTCATCCTTGCCAGCACTAATTTTATCTTTATCATTAAAGAGCATTAAAGAAATATAATAAATATATTCACCAGCAATATTAAAATAAATAAGCTGTGAGTAAAAGATTTTAATGATCTGATTCAACTCAATTTTAAATATAATCAGCATCGATATAATTACATGATGCTATGATATCGACTCAAAATAAATAAATAAGTAGTTAAAGAAAAATCATAGTCGGTCTCATTTCTTTTTTCTCTAATAGTATTTTTTATTTATTTTTTTATATTATCAACTATAATATTAATTTAGTGCTGGTTGTCAATCATTAATAATTTCTTTTAGTTTTTGATAAAAATCTTTTTTGTCTTGAATTTTTTCTTTCGCATATTTTAATGCGTTGTTTCGTATATTTTTATGGCACGATTTTTTTATGTTGTGGCATAATTTTCGTCTATCTCTTTTGTGGTGATTTTACATACAAATCTTTGATTAGAAATGATCAGAGATGTAATATGTATAGACTGGTTTGTGATAATTTATCGATGTAATCCAAAAAAGATTATTTTTTCATGCTCTTTTAATTTTTTTTGCTTTATTTTTTATAAATTCTTTGTAGACGTAGTCTTTGATTTTCTTTTTTAATGTTCGAGGTGTGTATTTTTATATCTTTACTTATATTTAGTAAAATCTTGTTTTTTTAAAAAAATTAAGTAGTTAAAATAAAATTAGAAATATACGTAAAAGAAAGGGAGTTAGAGAAACAGGTGTCCTCTATGGCTTTATGACAGAACACGGGACCTTACCTACCCTACCTTATCTTATAACAGGTGTGAAAAGGCTAGGCTACACTTTTATCTTTCCCCACAAATCTGTCGTACCAAAAGCCTTTATGAGTGGCAGGTGACGGTCTCGACAAATAAAACACCCGAGTCAAGACGCCGCCGCAGCTTTATGTTTAATGTACTCATTCACGAAACAATTTTAATTTTTTACTTTGTGGAGTGAATCCTAAACTTTGGGGAAATGAATTCTTGTCTTACGCCCTGTTTTGTAGTCCATCTATCTTATTAAAATAATGTTTAAAATTATTTTACTTAAAATATCTTATTAAATCAACAATTTTTAAAAAGTATATTTTTTTATATTTCTTCTTTAGTTTCTTAATAAAATAAAATTTAAATTTTTTGAAATAAAATTATCATTTTAATTATTTTATATCATATTTCCTACACAAACTTTTTTTTTAAATTACGTGAAAAATCAATAACCGATATCTATTTTTATATCATATTTCTTACACAAACTTTTCTTAATAGGTGGGGATAACTAATTTTAGTACCGATTTTCGATTACTAATATTCATTATTTTTTAAGTTATTTTTATATTTTTTTTATTTTAATAAAAATCTATGCTCTTGTGGCATCATTTCATCTATTTTGTGACACTTTTCATTAACTTTTTTTGTTCGTTTCATCTGTCGTTTGGCACGATTTTAGTATATTGTAACGATCGTTTGATGCTTATATAGATATTCTCACGGCATTAGTTTTCTGATTTGATTCTGTCAGTGGTCATAAAAAAGATTGATCTTCACTCGTTTGATAGTTTGTTAGCAGATGTAATCAGAATTGTAGCGAAACGATTTGTCTGGTAGTTTAGTTCGCTCACCACTCCCTTTTTATCCCGTAAATCGTCTCGTTTAGCTAGAGACAAAGAAATTCATAAAAATTTATGAGTTTTGATGGTATGTTAATTTTTATGGAAGTGTTTTGTTTTTTTGTACCTTTGTATAAAATTTTTAGTTGATTATTTTTTTTTCTATTTTTGATGCATTGTATTTGTAATATATTTTATGATAATTAATAAAATTTAAATGTTAAATTTTTAAAAAATATATTTAAAATAAATATTTTATCTAATTAAAAGTATTTTTTTTTTCAATAATACCAAACATTACTCAGCATTTTTTTCTATGCAATATAAGCAGTAGAGGTGGGAAGACAGAAGTATAGGAGATGGAATTGTACGACAACACCGGGAATCTTGTTCAAGCTCTGATAAATGGCGAATCTCCCAAGATTTCATCGTCTAAATATTATTCTCTCTTGGCTTCGAAAGACCGTGCTTTTCTTCTTTCCTCGACCGCTGAAGCTGACCAGGTAAGTTCCCTTTTATCTTTTACTTTTTCAGTTCATGTTCATAGGTTTGTTTGATTATGTCTTTGCCGGAGCATTTGTTCTTCAGCTTGTCTTCTGTTTTTTTAGCTGTAAACTTAAGTTTTTGTGGGTATTTTTTGATAGAACTTGCTTTAATCGAGTCAATCTGTTGATAATGTTCAAGAGATCGGTAAAACCATTGAAAACATGTCGGTGATCGTACTTTAAAAACATGCTTGTCCTCGTCATTGGTTAGGTTCCAACACGACGGTTGTGCTGTATTCATCGCTTTAGCCTGACGACAAAGCTATAGCCGTAACACACGTGGCGCGTTATCCTTGTGACACCGCATATATCTGGTGGCACGTCGCTTTCACAATTTTTTGGGGTTTCGGGTTTTCATTAATAATTTGCTCGCTCTGGCAGGTGAAGATTTCGGATCTTGAAGGCAAGGTGGTCGGACTTTACTTCTCGGCTAACTGGTATCCATCGTGTAGAAACTTCAACAGAGTGTTGATCGGCGTGTACGAGCAGCTGAAGAGCAATGGGTGCAAGTTCGAGGTTGTATTTGTGTCGTCCGATGAAGACTTGGGTGCGTTCAACGGTTACCGGGAAACCATGCCGTGGCTTTCGATTCCATATTCTGATTTGGATACAAAGAAAGCGTTGAACCGACAATTTGATGTTGAAGGCATTCCTTGCTTGATTATTCTGCAGCCCGATGGTTCGGCTTTATATGACGGGGTCGAACTAATTTACAAGTATGGTGTCGAAGCCTTCCCATTTACTAAAGAAAAGTTGGAGGAACTGCAAAGGGAAGAGAGGATGAAGCATGAGAGTCAGACCTTGACCAATTTATTATCCAATCCCGGAAGAGATTATCTTTGGAATCCAACCATGACTAGAAAGGTCAGCTCTTGTACCTCATTTGCATGATATATTTTTTTGGTTGCTCTATGGTTCTTCAAGGTTTTGTCTGAATAATTCGAACCGACTCGTTTTGTATACTTAATTTGTGAGAGTAAATCTTCTGACGAAAATTTATAACGTACACTAGACCTCAAACTCGAGAGCTGCTTAAGCGGTATATTTATCATTTGGGTTTAGTTCATTTGCATGATATTAATATGTCTATGTTACTCTGATTTTGAGTGAGTTTCATACATAAGATTATTTAGTTGCGGACTTAGAAATGTTTTTGAGGGTAGAGACGTATATTATATGTGGATTCATAAATTTTAGGATGAGTACATAAAATGAAATTCAGATTTCAGGATGCATACAATCAATAAAATAGATAATTAACCGAAGGAATTTCAGATTTCAAGATGAACACTTACTCACCTTTTGTATACATGAATCCGCCCCCTGAGATTATTCATACCTATATCTTTGTTCTCAAATTCGAATGTAGTTTTGAGAAAATGAAAAGCTAGTGGTACCAATTAGGTAATTACATGAATTGTTAAATGTGCCTTCAATTTTAGGCTCATATATTTGCTTTGCAGGTGCCGATTGATTCCTTGATAGGCAAGACAGTTGGGCTTTACTTCTCAGCGCAATGGTGCATTCCATGTGCCAAGTTCACTCCCAAACTGATATCCATCTACCACAAAATCAAGCAAAGCTTGGAAGAACAAGGTGGCAGCGACGATTTTGACATTGTTTTCGTGTCGTACGATCGAGACCAAAGCTCGTTCATCTCCTACCACGGTACCATGCCATGGCTAGCGTTGCCTTTTGGAGAACCGACCATGAGAAACCTCGCGAAATATTTCGACGTGCAAGGCATTCCTTGTTTGATAATAATAGGCCCCGACGGCAAAACAGTGACCAAGCACGGCAGAAACCTTATAAATCTGTACCAGGAAAATGCATACCCTTTCACCGACGCGAAGCTGGAGTTGCTGGAGAAAGAAATGGAGGAGGAAGCCAAGCGGTTGCCGAGAACCAATTATCACGAGGGTCATCGCCATGAGCTTACATTGGTATCCGAAGGCAGTGGAGGAGGGCCGTTTATATGCTGCGATTGTGACGAGCAAGGGTCAGGTTGGGCTTACCAGTGTTTAGGGTGTGGGTACGAGGTGCACCCAAGGTGCATGAGAGCTGTGGACCCTCCAAATGCTGGCTCGGTTAAAGACAGCTGAGCTTTGGGCTGGCGTTATATGTGCCAAACTGTTGCTAATTTAGCTTTGATATATGTTGTTAATGAGCTAATGCCATGAATATCATATTCGACAGTAATATCATATACTTTTATAATTCATCAATAATTATAAAGTTAAAAAATATTTAGTCTGTCGACTTAGATTTGGTGCAGTGGCAAGTCACTCAGTGGACACCCTCTTCTTTCCCCTAGATATATCTGTTCAAAAAAAAAATAGCCTTAAATTGTATCTCATTATTAATTTGATATTAAAAAAATTAGTTTGAGATCCACTCATTAGTCTAGCGATAATGAATGTTCTTCTGCTTTATTCATCGTGTGGTCTAAATTTTGATATTTATTTTAAGTAACACAACTTAATACAAAAGGTTTTTTAGTTTATTTGACTTTGAGCGTTTCTCAAAGTCTACCATATTAATCTGCATCTCATTTTCATTATTGAAAAAAAGCCACAAAGATATATATATATATATATATTAAATTCAAAGAAAATAAATTTCATAAATACCTTAAAATAATCCAAAATTGAAAAAAAAATCACTTTTTCGACATATGAACAATTTAAAAAAATATCTTGAGTGTTTATATATATTATTTTTTTTGCCTTTTAGATTTCTTGTTTTTGTAATAAAGAAACTTATTAATATTTCCGAAAAACTTCAAATTATTTTTAATTTAAAAATATGATAATTTTCAGAATTATTTTTCTATTTTTAATTTTTAAATTTAATATAAATTTTGTCCCATGAAAAAAATTATAAATTAAAAAAATAGAAAAAAAATTGTCAATTTCTCCACAAAAACATATTAGAAATGAGATCTACTAATTGGTTCGAGTGACCAAAGATGCGTATATTGCCCCATTTTGTATGAGTTCGAATCCCGTCATTTATTTTGAAAATGTAATACCATTTATTTAAAAAACATATAAAAAATTCTTATTCCTTTTTTGAGTTTTTTTAGCATTTTTTAGTTTGTTACATTTTCCCTATCCTTTTGAACTTTTTTGTATTTTAAAAAATCATTATATTTTTTTTATCTTTTTATTATTTTACAAATCTCATTTTTTTCAATTTCCCTAATTCTTTAAGAATTTTAAAGATTCTTTCATATTTTTTTAAATTTATATATATTTATGTCATATTGAACATTCTTAATGTGTCACATAACTTTTTAATTGAAATCAGTAGTTAACTAATGTGATATACATGAAAATTTTAGGGAAGAAACTGGAAAAAAATAATTTTTAAATATTAAAGTAATGATGAGATATAATTTCAGGGCCGAAATAAAATTTAACCCATAATTATATAGTTGTAGATTGCTTAAATTTTCTTCCCATAAAAAAAATGTAAAAGGAAATTTTTATTGCAGAACACGAAGCTTTTTTTTTTTTATGAATGCAGAACTCAATGCTAAATAAAACTATAATCGGTACAACTTAAGGCTTTTGGTTCACATTCCAATATAAGTTAGGTTTGCGCTAGTAATTTCACATTACAGGTAAATATAAAGTCTTACGAAAATTTTAGAACGGCCGACTCATAATGTTGAACACCACAACGCAATACAACGCTGAACACTATTAATTTTTTAATAATTATTAAAAATCTCAAAGTCTCAATATGCAATTAGTCATATTTCAAAATAAAATTAGAAGAATTTATTCTATGAACCATTCTCACCATCCTATCTATGGTCCTACTCAATTAAATAAAAACACATTATTTTTATTTTCCACATAAATTAGAAGAATTAATTGTAAGTTTTCGTGCGTTAAATATATAAGGTATGAGAAAAAAGATGATGATTTGTGAATTTTAATTTATAATAAAATATTATTTGGAAAATAAAGATGATGTGGTTTTATTTAATTGAATGGGGCCATGGATGAGATGGTGAGAATGGTTCATAGAATAATACTTTTTTAATTTTATTTTAAAATAAGATTAATTGCATGTCGAGCCTTTGAGATTTTAATAATTATTAAAAAATCATTAAAAATTAGTGGTGTTCAGCAGTGTATTGCGTTGGTGCTGTTTAATAGTGTGCGTCGCTCGTTCTAGGTTCATCTAAAGTCTAATCTCATATTCATTTTCCCCTTGAATAATTTTAGATTACAGACTTTATATTAAATTTTAGATTAAATTAGGAAAAAACTTTGATACACATGCCGTATAAACTTTAATTTACACGTGCCTTTTAGTTTTAGAGGTTAGGGTTTAAATTTAAGGTTAGTGTTTAGAATTTAGGGTATAGGTTTGAGTTTTTATAGTGTAAATACATAGGCTTGTGTAAAATTAAATTAGTTTTACACAGCCTGTGTATCAAAGTTTTACCTTTAAATTATTCTTTGTTTTTATTATTATTATTATCAATTTAATCATTTTCTCAAAAAAATAAAAGTCTAATTAAACACAAAAATATTTTTTAACAATAAAACTATATATACCAACTTCAAAAGTATAATTATCATACTTTAGTAATTTATTTATTAAAAATAAAAATAAATATTTTTAATAGTCTAAAGGTGATTACAAGGTAGACATAGCGATTTGAGCATATGTCTCATAGGATGAACATTATCTGTTTTTCTACTGGGACACTTGTTGGGTTCAAAATTAAATATTTTTAAAAATATATAAAATATTTTAACTAAATTATTCGATATTTATGTTGGTTTATTTTCATATACTATGCTTATGCAGGGTAAATATATTTTTGTACTCTCCTTATACACAAGATATGAAGTGAACAAGTAGTGTTTAAAGAAATAAAATTAGAAAATTTAGGAATAGTTGTTTGTTTCTGTACTAAGTACTGATGATGTTTGTAGCATATGGCAAGAATCAATGAAAAACATTAAACAAATAGTGAAAAACATTAAAATAAAAATTATTTTAAAAAATATTTCATCAATATTTGTTTTGTTTATTGGCATAAGTGAGCTCTTATGAATGACCCATGATTAGCTGTGGAACTGTTATGTCAACAAACAATGAAAAACATTAAAATAAAAATATTTTAAAAAAATTAAATAAAAGAAAATGTTAAATAATGATTTTAGTTTCTTAAATAATTATACTCTTTTCAATTAAGATTATCATAATTTATAAATAAACTAACTATTTGGTACCTTACTTATTTTTGTTATTTTGATCATTCAACTATTATTGGTAAAATAATATCTAATATTACGTTTTGTTTTTATTTTGACACATAATCGCTAAAAATTAAAGACAAAATTGACGTGATATTTTTAAGATGAGAGACAACATAAAAAATAATTAAAAATATCACATCAGTTTTGTCTTTAATTTTTAATAGTTAAAATTCTAGAATAAAAACAAAATATAACGTTAAATTTCATTTTACAAAAAAAGATAATTAGATACCAAAACAGAAACACAAGAATAAATGGAGTTCCAAATAAGTAATTTACCCTAATTTATAATATAATTAAAGATAAAATTTTATAGAAAACCGCTAGTGAAGCGGGCCAATTATGCAAGTTTTCCACTTGTGGAAAATAAAACCTATGAAGTTTCCATATTTTTTATTTTCTTATTTTATTTTAAGAAAATATATATTTATCCTTTTACAACTCCATAAATATAATAAAACGAGGATTTTTTTTTTTGGCATTTAATACACAGAAACGACTATATTAATAGAATCAAATGGTTTTCTCTCACCAAACTTTACTTATCTCCTAAAAATAACAAGACCCCATACTCTAATTGAATAATTATATTATATATTTAAGTTATTTATTAATGAATATACTAACAGCCAGATGATATGTTAGGTCTTTTAAGTAATATTAAATATTTAAATTAATTTTTTATAAAATTTGATCTAAATTAATTAATCAATAAATTAGATATTAAGTATTAAAATATTATATTTTAGAGTTGATATAGATTGAAATATAGCTCATTGATGTTTGTAGTTAGAATTAGAAACTAAAGAGCATATGCTTTGATGCCTGCCCCAGCCCCATTTTCATAGCCACGTTGAATGATTAAAAAAAGAAAAAAAACTATTTCCCATCAATAATGATGACAAACATGAGTAGGCTTTTTTAATAGTGATTATAAAATAATATATATTTATTTTAAAAAATTTTAAAAATATTATTTATTTTAAAATTTTAAATATTTTTAAGCAAGCCATTCCTTTAATTTTCAAAGTTCATGTTAATCTCAAATCTTCAAAAATTTTAGTTAAAATTTTATTTTTTATTTTAAATTGAACCTTAATTTTTTTTTTGAAAATTTTAATTTAGGCAAACAACTTCCTTTGAAAGTTTTTAATACTATCTCAAAATGTGTTGTCAAGATCTATAGTTATGAATGACAAGTTAGAAAAATAAAAATGATTTATTTGTATATTGTACGTGGGGCTAAAAAGAATTATACTACTATTAGTTGATCTAATAAAACGATATAATAGATTTCTTAAATAAATTTAAATATTTGAAATTTTGCATTGTAAATGGATTAAACTGAACTGGAAAAATTATCTTATATTAAACTTTTACGATATTTGATTCAAAATAATCGGCTAACAAATTTTGATTATAAAAATAAAATATTATTTTTTATAAATAAAATAAAATACTACTATACTTAAAATAATTTAATTCTAATTTTCTTTAAGTGTGCCTTTTTTTTAATAGTCTTAAGGTGATTACAAGGTAATATCTGTTCATAGATATTCTTAACCATTTCACAATGCACATATACTTTGCAGACAAAGCGATTTGAACCCGGGTCTCCTAAGATGAACATAATCCGCTTTTCTACTATGACTACTTGTTGGGTTCTAAGTGTACGGTTTAATTAAAATAATTATTAACACTATTAATATTAAATTTTGGTTAAATTAAGGGCAAACTACATAAACAATTCCCTGACTATAGGGTGCTTCTCTGTTGAATCCCCTGATTATAAAAAGTTACAAAATGGTCTTCCGGTTTTAAAAAAGTAACATGTTAGTTTGGTGCAGTAAAAATTTTAACGATCGATGATGTGACATTTAACAAAAATTAGCATAATAACAATTTAATCCACCATATTTACATATTCAATAAATTTATTCTGAATTTTAAAAAAAATCAATAAATTTAACATTCTTTATTCAAACATTTTATCAATCTGGTCATATTTTTAATAATTATTTTATTATCAACCAAAGGAATGAAAATATAACAAATTTGGGCAATGCTGGGTTCGAATCCGAGTCCTCTTGAAAGAGGGCATGTGCCTTAACAATGAACTAGGCATAAGAGTTCAATTCATTCCATGATCAAGTGATAAATGATGCTTTATTTTATTTTGTATGAGTTCGAATCTTGATATTAAATTTAAAAATATAATATTTCTCTAATTAATAAAAAAATTATAATAATAAAGTACATTACAAATTTTACTTAATACATTGAATTCTAATCATTATCGAGATCCACGAAAATAAATATTTAATTTTAATACAGTATTCTTCATTTATTTTCTTATCATATCACGCATCCACAGTTCTTATCATTTGCTCAGCAGACCTTTCCAACTCAAATTTGATATATCTTCTCATTTTTGGATGAATTTCTCTCATTAACTCTTTCCATAATAATCGAGGTAAGAACCGCGTGTTTTCAAACCTCTGATGGTTTTGATTCAATCACTCGCCACCCAAAAACGACGGTCGTGTTTTTGGATCTGAAACAACGATTTCGAATTTTCTGGTTTCTTTTGATCTGCTTAAATGATTATTGGTCTCAGTGTGTGAATAGTGAAATAAGTTTCTGATTCGTTTTCATTTCTTATTCTTTATGTTTGTAAATTTATAATCAGCTTTGGACTTGAAGATGGGTGCCGAAAAGAATTTCATTGACATGGAGGAGGGAAATCTGGAGATCGGGATGGGTAACTTATTCATTTGACATTCAAAGCCTTCAATCTGGATTCTGACCATTGCCTAATCTCGATTTTTTTATTATGATGTTTAAATTCATGAAATATGTTTTTAATGGTTCGATAAATTGCCTTTCATTTGACATTCAAAGCCTTTAATCTGGATTCTGATCATTGCCTAATCTCGAATTTTTTTGATCTATTATAAAATAACAAAAATATGATGTTTAAATTCATGAAATATGTTTTTAATGGTTCAATGAGTTAACACAATCTTGAGCTTAAGGTGGATATTTAATTCTTTAATTTCTTAATTAAAACTACTGCTTTCTGCTTTTTCGTTGATATGATCTGAGGTTAGTGGGGTGCGTTTGTGAGAATTTGTTGTTGTTTAGTTGGTTTGAGGATTATGTAGAAGATTAAATCGGGGGATTTTTTGTTTTCAGAGTATAGAACCGTGTCTGGTGTTGCTGGACCATTGGTCATTCTTGAAAAAGTTAAGGTAGGTTTGCTCTTCCATATCTTTATGGTTTGTCTTCAGTGTTAATAGCTAGTTGTTTGATTATATAATGCTAAAATTTTGATATGTTTCAGGGTCCAAAGTTTCAGGAGATTGTCAATATTCGTTTAGGTGATGGAACAACTCGACGAGGTCAAGTCCTGGAAGTTGATGGAGAGAAAGCAGTTGTGCAGGTATTTCTCATAGCATATTTTATAGAATGAGAGATCCCAAGATTTGATTGCTGTTTTAAGTCCATATTGATGGATCGGAAAATGTGTGTAGAACAACATAGTGATAGAAACATGTATAGACCATTTACTAACTAAATCTAATGACATCATAATCATGAGAGATGAATTCCTGAGAGCATTTGGTGAGAATTGGTTCTAGAATGGGTTTAAGTCTGTTCTGATTGTGGCATCTTTATTCTTTTCCCTTTCTCCCTTTACAGGTTTTTGAAGGAACATCTGGAATTGATAACAAATACACAACAGTGCAATTTACAGGAGAGGTAATAAAACTGCTTTTCTTTGGTGCTGTAGGTTTAATTCTATCATGGCTTTTAAACTAGGATGAAAAACCTTTTGTTTTTTCTTGTTTGAGCGATGTATTTGCTGGGAGCTGTCTCGTAACAATCTTATTGTTAAGAATGAATGAGGCTGAGGTTTCTAATATAGGGAAATTCCTGAATCGTCATTGTTTGTGATTTTAAACTTTTTACAAAAGTAAAGGTTGCCGGTTTAGTCATTTTCTTATGGCTGTTGATTGTTGAGCTGCTTCTAATGTATGTTTTACAGGTTTTGAAAACTCCCGTCTCATCGGATATGCTAGGTCGCATATTTAACGGCTCTGGGAAACCCATTGATAATGGCCCTCCTATTTTGCCTGAGGCATATCTAGATATTTCTGGTAAGTGTATTCGACAAACTTTGATATTCTAGTAATATACAGACGAGTAAGTTTATGTTACCGTTGTTAATTTCTGTCCCTTGTCTTTCTCAGGGAGTTCTATCAATCCTAGCGAGAGGACTTACCCGGAAGAGATGATTCAGACAGGGATATCAACAATTGATGTCATGAACTCCATTGCTCGTGGACAGAAAATTCCTCTTTTTTCTGCTGCTGGTCTTCCTCATAATGAGATAGCTGCTCAAATCTGTCGTCAGGCGGGTCTCGTAAAGCGATTGGAAAAGTCTGATAATCTCCTTGATGTATGTCTACTCTGTACCCTACTATGGTATTTGATATAGTCTGGCATGACTGTTCTTGAATGTCAATGTTTTTGTTTTCGATGCATAAATGAACCAATACACATTTTTAAAGCTAGATGCCTGTTTATTTCTTTTGTTTCACTTTCAAATTTGTTATCATCCCACTATGTGGATTGACTTTTAGGGTCCACAAGAAGAAGACAACTTTGCCATCGTGTTTGCTGCTATGGGGGTGAATATGGAGACGGCTCAATTTTTTAAGAGAGATTTCGAGGAAAATGGATCTATGGAGAGAGTGACCCTTTTCTTGAACCTGGTAATCTTCATTAATTGATCTCATTCTCCCTGCAATTTTCTTCTCCAGTAAATTAATTCAAGTTTGATATTCATGTCATTTTGAATTCTTTTTCCCCATTGAAGATGACCTTTCTTTTTTCTCGTGAATTGCACTGTTTAATGTGTTTACAGGCAAATGACCCCACAATTGAACGAATTATCACCCCTCGAATTGCCCTCACAACTGCAGAGTATTTGGCTTATGAATGTGGGAAACATGTTCTGGTTATTTTGACAGATATGAGTTCTTATGCAGATGCTCTTCGTGAGGTACATATGCTTTGTAATTGTTTAGCTGGGAGGATATCTATGGCACACAATTTATTTCTCAAATTATTGCCTATTGCCAAACAACATTCTTTGGTGCTTTTTGAAGTCTATATTTTTAACTCAAAAGTCAAAGGCAATGTTTTCTTAAAACCTTTCATGCGTCTTTTTGGAGCTAGAAAGTGGCTTTAGAAAGTGTGTAAGCCACTTGACAGGGAGTTAGAATTACTTAAATCAGTAAAGTGATGCTCCATTAGAATGCACTGTATACCAATGCCAGACTTGTATCATTCGCCATGTTTTGTATGTGCCTCTAGGTATCTGCTGCTCGTGAAGAAGTCCCTGGAAGGCGTGGATATCCTGGGTATATGTATACTGATCTGGCAACAATTTATGAACGAGCAGGGCGTATAGAAGGAAGAAAAGGTTCCATCACCCAAATTCCTATTTTGACCATGCCTAATGATGGTAAGAGGCATATCAGCACAGTACAGTGTTCTTTTAAGTTTTATTGGGTATCTGATATAATATTTGGTTGATTATTTTCTGTGAACCAGATATTACCCATCCTACACCTGATCTTACTGGTTATATTACTGAAGGGCAGATTTACATCGATAGACAGCTCTACAATAGACAGGTAACTTAAATAATATTCATTATTGTTAACCGCGTGTCTAGTTTTAGAATCTACAGTAGCATATGCTGTTTAACATTACTGGAAAATTGTTGTACATATAGAATTGTTAACAGTATTGAATTAATAAGAAATCGAGCATACTAATTAAGTTCTATGTTGCCAAATATATTTGATTTCCATATGAAATGCCAGTGTCTAAGTTTGAAGATGTATATATATAATTTTGTCTTATTATTTATTTTCTGAACAGATATACCCACCAATTAATGTACTCCCTTCACTTTCTCGATTAATGAAGGTACGACTATTACATGTTATCGTTTCATCTTGCATTAGATGCAAGTAACTGCATAAATTAGGAGTTTGAGCTAAGCTTTTCCTTCTGTTGTGTATGTTTCAGAGTGCTATCGGTGAGGGCATGACTCGTAAAGATCATGCTGATGTGTCCAACCAGGT
Organism: Hibiscus mutabilis; assembly: GCA_019671005.1. Lineage (NCBI taxonomy): Eukaryota > Viridiplantae > Streptophyta > Magnoliopsida > Malvales > Malvaceae > Hibiscus > Hibiscus mutabilis. The sequence continues at coordinate 34,357,850 of CM033742.1, forward strand.
ATGATTGAGAAGTTCTAAAATGAAACAAGGGTCCCTCTAGCATAAGTATTAGTGTCTTTAATATTCATACTGAAACCTTGCTATTCTTGATTTCAGCTCTATGCAAATTATGCTATCGGAAAAGATGTTCAAGCAATGAAAGCTGTGGTTGGAGAGGAAGCTCTGTCTTCTGAGGATCTGGTTTGCCTCTATTTTGCGCATACGTGTTTTTGGATGGGGAATTGGCACAATGCATGCATGTGAAAGTTATATCAAATAAAAAGTTCTGTGTTAAGAATTGCATTTTGATTTTCTCCTTGTTATCATTGGTACAGCTTTATCTGGAGTTCCTTGATAAATTTGAAAGGAAATTCGTGAGTCAAGGTGCTTACGATACTCGCAATATCTTCCAGTCGCTTGATCTAGCATGGACTCTGCTTCGTATCTTCCCTCGTGAACTTCTCCACCGTATACCTGCCAAAACGCTTGACGCATTCTACAGTCGTGAAGCTTGAATGCAACAAGCCGAGGCGGTAAAGCACTTGTATTTGCTGAATGCCTCAACCCGGAAGTCAGTCTTGATCAATGGCTTCTTTACTACTGCAATGTACGAGATATGTTTCGTTTTCTTTTTAGATACAGTTTCATTCAAGTTCATGCTCTGTGATTATTTTAGATTTAAGTATTATTTATTTGAGAATCCATAAGATTTTCCTAGAACATTATTTTCAGCTCGTTATTTTATCATTCAAACCTATTGCTATTGCCAAGAAAAAGATTCGTGTTGGTTTAAGTTTATACCTGTTGTGTTGGACACATGAGGCGTAAATATGTTTGTTTGTGCATTTCAATTTGAGGATTAAAAGCACCCTGGATAGATTAGGGGATATGGAATGTAAGAAAAAAATTGGGGTTTTAATTTCAATGAAATAAGAAATTTCAGTATGTTAATAATAAGATTTTCAAAGAATAAATATTAGTATATGTCTATTTTATGGTTGCTTCCTATTAGGATGTACTATTAAAATTTTGGAGTTATTCGCTAAGAACTGGTAGAGCAGTTTATGAATATTTACGCGGCGGACTTGATTTTACAAAAAATGATGAGAATGTGAACTCCCACCAATTTACACATTGGAGAATGTTCTTATTTTGTGCCGAAGTAATTTATAAAGCACATACTAAAATAAGTAAAATCAGAAGGCATTACTTGAATGTTACTGCCAGTACATATAAGTAATTTAGGTTGTATGGTTTAGAATTTAGTGTATAGGGTTAGAGTTAGGAATTTAGGATTTAGGTTTTTATAGTGTAAATACACAGACTTGTGTAAAATTAATTTTACACAGCTTGTGTATCAACTAAAGATGCTGGTACAGTAGTAGGTAAACATGTTCGAAATTCGTGATCCTTCTTTTAATAACGTCTTCTCTAATATTCGAACTCGGATTCTCTTTTTAGAAGAACAATTTGTCTTGCCATTATACTCAATATTTATTGGTACATTATTTTTTTCAACTTTTGATTTATATAATATTTAAAAAAAATCAAATCAATTACTATGAATTTACTTTTGAAATGGAGAGGATTGCTAGGAACTTTATTTGAAAAATATTATAGAGAACCTTAGTCTTATTTAGGGTTTAACCCTCTCTTATAACCCAATAAAAATGTGGCTTTACACTGCCAGAGATTCAAAATTACAACATCAATGGAGTGAAATTTGTATATTTTGAGTTTCAAAATTTAATAAGTAACTCGAACCCCTTGGTGTCTCAAAATCTCCCCAATAAGCTCTCCTTTCCCAGACCCCACAAATCTCACCATCTCTGATGATTGATGAACAAAAACGTGGGAACCTCCACCACCTCCATGTCCTTGAGGAACTGCATGCAACTATCGTTCTCGTCACCGTTCATTCTCCCGAAAACCACCGTATCCATCTGCTTCGACAGCTTGATCACCGTCGGATACACCTTCACACACGGCCCACAGTGTTTGAGCCCCACGTCCAGAACTATCAGCTTATGGTCGAGCCTGTGGTCTTCGATCAGCTTCTCCACGTCTTCCCGACAGTGCAGTTGAACCGCCTCCGAATGACTGTCACCGTAGTACAACACATCGCCCATCAGCCGGTCGGGGCCGATCCCTTCTCCCTCGTGGATTTTCTCCATGCTTTTGTAGAAGCTGAAGTGTGGGACTTTGTTGATTTTCTCCCTCACGCAAAGCTCTCTCGTCTTGTCCTATTCATCGCCCATCACAAGGATGAATTCGACGTCGTTGCAGGTCCGGCTGAGTTCGACCATGAATGGGTATATTTTGCTGCTGTGGTAGCTGTTGCTGGCGGCGAATTCCACCGCCACGAGCTTGTTTTTAGCCGTTTTAAGAGCTTCCTCGAACTCTTCTATGCTGTGAACCTGCTTCACTCTCTCGTAGCTCGGAGCTTTCTTTGTTCCCGGAGCCGCCGCTGCCTTGGTGATAAAGCGAGGGGCTTTGCTTGTAATTTCGAGTGATTTTGTTGAAAAAGGTGTCGGCTTTGAAACAAAGGGTGGTAGAAAGGAGCCGTGGGAGCCAAGACAAGTGATTTTTGGGATGAAATGAAGATCGGGACATGGTGGCTTAGTTAAGAAATTTGTTATTGCTGCAGCAGCCATTGAACTCTGTCTCGTCTCAACTCTGAAGCTCTCTCTACTTGAGTTCTTCGGGAACAGAAGGGGGTTTGGGGATTAGGATGTAATAAACTAAAAATCTACTCGACCAAAAATGATACGTAATCACTACTAGTTCCTCCCCCTTTTTCTTGGGTTCATTTTTATCCACATATCTTGTTCTTTCTGCGTTCTGCATTATCATTGGAAATGATTTTTGAGCACCTTGGTATGTTGGATTTTTGGTTAATTTTATCTAAATTCTTATATTTTAAAATTTCAATTTTAATTCAAATAATACAAAATTTTGCAATTAAAATATTAAATTAAAGAATAAAAATTGAGTGATCCAGTATCCATTAATTGACCTATTGGTTAAGGATGCTCATATTGGCCTCTCTACTTACTTAAAAAAAATTGAGTAATCTACTAATTGGTTGAGAGACCAAAAATACTCATGTTATTTTATTTTATATGGATTTGACTTCTTACATGTATTTTTTTTAAAAAATATTAAAGCTACAAGCTGTGAGATTTGCCTCTTTATTTTGTTAATCAAGAATATCAATCAAATCTACAGTGTATTCCAGCAGGCATCTACCATAGAGTTTGTTCTCATTCGTCTGTCAATTCGACGAAGTCGATACAACAAACAGCTGTACGAATAGCGACACACAGACATGTAAAAAAGCATTGATATGCAGAGTTCATTACACTACTAGTACTGGTACTACACTTTTGTCTTTAAACTAACGTTGTCCTTCACCACTTTCTTGTTTTGAAACCCTTTGCTTGTAGCTTCGGAGACCTTGCCTTTACATTTTTGTTCCTTTTTGGTGCTTCTTTCATTATTCATAGCTTTAGCTTCTGTGACAAGTTGATAGAAAGAGAAAGAGAGAGGTAGCAAATGGAGAAAATGTGGGGGCTGAGCCACCTCTTTATGACGATCTTCCTCCACAACTCCGCCACGTTCATGGTGACTCCCGCCATCACAGATGTTACAATGGCGGCGCTTTGTCCAGGGCAAGATAAATGCTCTATCGCCATTTACACCTCCGCTTTACAACATGCGGTACATATAATGCCATTTTTTAAAAGTTCTACTTTACTCTTTTTATTGCATTTATTTACTTTTTGTTGTTTCAAAACTATATGAATGGGTTAGATTACAATTTTATTACATAATCATCACAATTTACTCGAAATGTTGGGTCAGATTACAATTTTATTACCTAAACATCACAATTTACTCGAAATATAAAGATGAAGTTATATTGAGTCGAGATAAAAGAATGGGTAAACTATATGAAAGGTCACTGAATTATGCGTGTAAATTTTTAATTTTTTGACAGTACACATACACCTTACAGACAAAATAATTAAATTTTGGTATCCTAAAATAAACATCCTATGCTTTTTCACTGAGACCACTTGTTGGGTTCTCATCTAAATTTATTGTATCATAACTAATCAATCATAATTTAAATATAATATACACATGGTTTAAATATACTAATTATGATGACCAATTAATTAATTTTAATCATTACCCACCCATACAAGACATGGATAAAACCATAAAAATCTCAGCCAAATTTCTCATGGATTCGGTTGATCCCATGTTTTCAACGACGATTGGCGCATGAATCTGGAATCGCCTCGTGTGTGCTGTTACTCTAGGGTTATTACAAGTGTGAAAATTTGGCATGTAACAATTGACGCTTTGGTTTGTTTAATTTGAAAAGGTGAGGCCACAGATATCTCCTCCCCATTTCCAATACTCTCTTTTCTCTGAATATTTTCTCCTCCCCACCTCTGCGTCACATTCTTTCTCCATAGCTTCGCCACTTTCATGACGGTTCCCGTCATCGTGGATATCACCATGTTGGCTCTTTGTCCCGGAGAATCCAAATGCACTCGCGATTTTCCTCTCCGGGTTTCAACAAGCGGTACTCGGTCACAACTCACTACTCTTCCCTTTTTCTTTTGAACTCATTCATTGCATGCATCCATGGTAATTTACATACTAGTTTTACCCCATGTCTATTCAATCTTTTTAGTTTATAATTTCACCATTTTTAAGATGATCAAAGTAAAAAAGATGATGTATTTGTTTGACTCCATATTTGGAAGGGAATAAAGTAAATGAAAGGAAACTTCCCCTTGGTTTGAGGGAAGCACTTTCCGTATGTGGCGGGAAAAAGGGAGGAGCCGCCGACACTCACAACTATTATATTTCAACCGTCTTCGTAACATCAGATATAACGCATTGTTTCTTCCTTCCCCTCTCCTCAATCTCGTCTTTTATGAACCCGCATCAGTGCCCTCTCCTTTTCCTTAACAATATACAATCGAGGATGAATGGAGGGAGGTTTTAAGTGTTACAAGGTAATATTTGTTCAAACATATTCTAACTCTTTGATAATGCACACACATCTTGAAAACAGAACGATTGAACTCGAGTCTCCTAATGTAAACATTATCCGTTTTTCACTGAAACTACTTGTATTTATGAAAAATAAATTTAATATATATATATATATACAGGGTTAGTGTTATTTATGCATAAAGAAGCGTACGGTTTTATGCAGATAATTGTGCTTGGATCCCTGGTGATGATGCCTCTCATTGGTAATCTCTCTGATAAGTATGGAAGGAAGGCTTTGCTTACGGTGCCCATCACTCTCACCATCATTCCACTAGGTAATTATAATTGCAATTCTATGTTCAAAATGTTCTTCATTTATTATTATAAAATCAAATTTATCCTGACAAGTTAAATTATTGTTTACATGTGATTTAAATCAATTGTTTTATATTTTTAATTTATCATTAAATGAATAATTAAAAATACGTTTTTAACCCACGACCAGTTGATTTAGTCGAATGATACATCAAATCCCTTAAACAAGATTAGAGATTTAAATTTTAATGTTGTGAATGTAAAAAATTTAATTGAAAGAGTCGCTTTTATAATAGACTTCTGCTAAATCTTATCTGAATTAATTGATTAATGGAATGGATACCGTAATTAACAAAATCAACTGAAGCAAATTTTACTATAAGTCTGAATGGTCGATTTTTCATAATTGGAAAAGACAAGGGAACGTTAAAAATCAATTTATAAAAATCAAAGAAGGTTAAAATGACGTGATTGCCTTGATTTGTAATAAAAATCAATTTATAGCAAAATGGGGAACATGGAGGAGTGTCCACAAAGCATTAGCATTCCGTTTTTGTTTTACAAGTCAAAATTAAGTGTCATATACGAAAAAAGCATAGTTTATCGCATCAGTCATGATCTCATTTAATGAAAATTATTTAATTTATTTTTTTCATTATTTTTTCCAACCTATGAATTTTCACTAATTTTTTTCATATTATTCAAAAAATAATTTTTTAAAATTATTATATTATTAGATTAATGACATAAAAATAATGATAAAATAAATAGTTTTTATTGAATAAGATAATGGCTGATGTGATAAGTCCTTATACAGGGACGATGAATGACATACACAATTGTGCAAGTTCATTTTCATGTGGTCTCTAGGTCATGGTCCGATTTCTTTTTTAATCTTCTTATCCCATTGAAATTGAACTATTTATAAAAACTTCTTTTTAAGTTTATGTTTTTTTTTTTTTGTGGGCAGCCATATTGGCCTACAGCCGAAGCAGGAACTTCTTTTATGCCTACTACATCCTCAAGATTCTCACTGCCATGGTTTGTGAAGGAAGCGTCCATCGTCTCTCCCTTGCTTATGTAGTAAACCTCTCTTCCCCGGAGATTACGAAAAATGAAATCGAATACGAAATTCGCTATCAAATCTTGAACATAAATCTGTTGGAACCTGATTCATAAACAAAAACTATATTTTGTTAGGAGTTTGTTATGCGGCAAAATAACCAAAGCGATAACGACATAGACCAAGACATGCACAAGAGACAAGATTTAACGTGGTTCAACATAGCCTACCTCCATGGACGAGAGAAACGAACAATATACTAATAACGTAGAGAACCCGAAGAGTACAAATACATGATAACCCATGTAATCCCAAACCAGGTGTACAAATCTCATGACCTGGTGGAACTAAAACACTCTCCCCAACATCCCTACAATACCCATCTCTACAAAAACTGGCTATATCTCTCCAGAGTAATTCCCCCTCTCTCTCATTCTCTTGTTCTCTCATAATTCAAAAGGTTAATCCTAGTCTATATTTATAGACCCAAATACTTGGTCACCAAGAAACCTTATTCAATAAGATCTCTACCTAAAATAGATATTTACTCATTAAAGTAAATTCTAATTACCAAGTAATCTTCAACTACTACAATTACAATAAAACTCAACTTAATGACCAATTAGAATTTGAGTCTAAATATAACAAATCTCCCCCTTGACACAAATTTTATTCGAACATTGGTCTTCAAGTCTTCAACAGCTTTAATTTTTACGTAAGCCAAATATCCGTTGAAGCACTGCCGCCAAGTCTTCAACAACTCCAATTCTTACGTAGTATTCGTTGAAGCACCGTTGAATTTTTAGAATTACTCCCCCTGCAACTGAAAGTTCGTTGCAGCAGTACTCTTCTGACATGTCTCAAACATTGCACCGCAAAGTCCGCAGCAAAAATTCCTTCACAATCACGCAGCTCAAACCATAGTTTATGATACCATTTGTTAGGAATTTGGTATGCGGCAAAATAACCAAAGCGATAACGACATAGACCAAGACATGCACATGAGACAAGATTTAACGTGGTTCAACATAGCCTATCTCCATGGACGAGAGAAACGAACAATCCACTAATAACGTGGAGAACCCGAAGAGTGCAAATACATGATAACCCATATAATCCCAAAACCCGGTGTACAAATCTCATGACCCAGTGGAACCAAAACACTCTTCACAACATCCCTACAATACCCATCTCTACAATGTAGGCACAATAGTTGTATAGATCCTAAAAGTGATTACATCTCTTCAGAGTAATTCCCCCTCTCTATCATTCTCTTGTTCTCTCATAATTCAAAAGGTTAAACCTAGTCTATATTTATAGACCCAAATACTTGATCACCAAGAAACCTTATTCAATAAGATCTCTACCTAAAATAAATATTTACTCATTAAAGTAAATCCTAATTACAAGTAATCTTCAACTACTAGAATTACAATAAAACACAACTTAATTATCAACTAGAATTTGAGTCAAAATATAACATATCTAAAATGAAATTCTGTTTCACAATCTCAAAATTATTCGAATCTAAAATAGACACGACATAATATTTTCCTAAAAGAATGGGCCTTTTTCTAAAGTTGTCGCTATGCGCAATAGGGGCTGCCTCTGCACTGTAGGCTGAAATGGCAGTACGGACAAGATCCAAGCCTGTTTTGTTCTTAGACCCAAAGCCTGGATATGTCTTTAGGCTGATTCTTATCAATAGAAAATAGCCAATTGGGTCTGGGTTTTGCCCCTACACCCATCGGTTTGTCTGTTAATAGTCGTTTCACGGTCCCCTTCCCTCCATGATTCCCTCTTGCCATCTAATGTTTCTCAGTGTCTGAAATTTGAGTTGTTGTTTTCAGGCAAACAATGTTCCGGAAGGTCGACGAGCATCGGCTTTTGGGATTTTTTCCGGCATCGGGTCTTGTGCCTTTGTCTGCGGAACTCTGTCTACTCGTTTTCTCTCCACTGCTTCCACTTTCCAGGTTGCGACTGCGATGGCGATGCTGGCAGCGGTTTACATGAGAGTTTTCCTCCGGATTCCATCGTAAACGACACTCTTTACACTCCGATTATGTCGGAAGGGAAACTTAAAGGCATCGTTAATCAGGATGAGGAGCCCGACAAGAAAGTGCAGATGTTTAAAACCATGCCTTCAATGGAGGATATGATTGCCATGTTGAAGACCAGCTTAACATTTTCACAAGCAGCACTTGTTTCATTTTTCAGCAATCTCGCCGATGTCGGTCTCCATGCTTCATTGCTGGTAAATTTCCAATACCATATGAACTTTGATTGCCAATGTTACACCATTTCGACTTCCATGATCTTAAGAAGGGTCCGTACATTTCCGATACCTCATAAGTGCATACACTGTCAGTATATCAAATATAAATCCTTTTAATAAATCGAAAATATATTTTTTTGATCATAAAGATTTTATATAAATGAAAGTATTTGACAACAATTGAGAAGGTGTAACAAGTTGAACTTTTCTTTTGCAGTACTATTTAAAGGCCAGGTTTTACTTCAACAAAAACCAGTTTGCTGATTTAATGGTCATTACTATTTAGTCATTTGATTCATTTTTATTTGCAATTTTATTTTTTTGTTCTGAAATATAAAGCAATCTTTTCAGCTGCTTCTCATGCCCATATTGGTTCCTATTCTTAGAGAAGAGAAATTGCTGGCCATAGGGCTTTTCTTTGTAAGTAAGCTTACATGTTCCATCGATATCTGATACATTTATCGCTGATCATATGAGTAATATGACATGATCTTATGTTGTAATCGAAACATGTCTTAAAATTATTTATTTAATAATTTCTGGGGTCGAATGCAGATGATCATTTACAGCATCGCAAGGTATTTCTGGGTAATTCTTGAACCTTAAAACTAACAATCAAAACTTTATTGTCCTTCAATCTTAATATGATCAACTCTCTCCTTTTTCTTTTGTAAAATGATAGGTACCTTATGCAGCAGCTCTGTTTTCCTTGGCATATGTCTTTTCACAGCCATGTGTACGTTTTTCGCTTCGTTTAATGTTACAAAATCATCAAATAGATCCATCTTCTATCGTATTTTTAACCGATTTCTGCTTTAAAATTTGCAGATAAGGAGCATCGTGTCTAAACAAGTCGGGCCGTGTGAGCAGGTACTTACTATTAAATAAGTAGAAGCCTTTTCCTTTTGATCTTGTTTTCATGTACGGTCGGATACAGTTTTCTCATGTATTTGGAGGATCCTTTGAGCCGGGTTTTATTATACCCATATCTGAATATGTGTCGCACATAGATACTTTAAGAAAAAGTACAAAAGACTAATGGATATTTTCCTTTTTGGCCCTTTTCTCAGGGGAAGGCTCAAGGGTTCCTTTGCCAATGTTGCTTCTCCCTTGGTTTTTTCTCCTCTAACAGGTTTAACTAAAACTCAAGTTCCGTTCATTTTAGGTACATTCAAACTTAAAGGCTGACATAGTTTACTCCTTAATCTTCCACCTTTGTTCCTGTCGGAAACAGCACCATTTTATTTCCCTGGGTTCAGTATCATGTGTGTTGGGTTTGCCTCGGTAAGAACATGACTAAAATCACTATTCTTATTACCTTATCAGTAAGACTGCAAAGCTGCTATTGGAGTAATATAAATGCAGCTCTTCAGTCCATTTGCATGTATACATCGGACAGGGTATGCTATTTTAATTTTCCTGCATAATGTTCTCATATGAACGCATCGTTGCATTGAGCTGTCGATCGAACTTACAAGCTCAGTTACTAATCAGAAATTTTTTTGATACAGATGATAGCCTTTGTCCAAAGTCTAATGATAAGGGCCGTTCCTCCGATTTCGAATCAAAGAGTTGGCGACTGCCACTAATTGGATTAGCCTAGCAAGGTCTGAACTATTATTTACCGGACTTTGCAGTATACGTATTAGAAACCAGTAGAGATGTTGGAGTAGGACTTGGCAAGTCGAAATGGTGTCGAAAGAAGCCTTGTTTCAGTTGCATTACGTTGCTTCCTGTGCTAAAAGCACATAAATTATGATTTTTGTTTTGTTCGTTTGATTCATCATGTAGCAAGAATGTCTTATATGCTTTTTTTAGAATCTGGGGAATACGATCCCTAGCTAACTTTGTATTATGAGTCAGTTTTTAGTTGGTAGCTGGTAGGGTGAGCGTTCGATCAAGTTGAGTCGAGTAAAAAAAATTTCGAGTTATTCGAGTTGACGTGTCATATTTTACAACTCAAACTTTATTTGAAATTTATTTGATTCGATTTAAGTTTATGAAATTCAATTCAAGTTCGAGTCGAGTTAAGTTTTCGACTTCCTATACAAAATTAATTGTAATTATTTATCGTATTATAGTACAGTTTGATTTCATTTTAAACGACTTTTTCTAATCATATAAGATATGTATATACATTTCTTCAGATTTTTTCATATGTGACATATATTTCTTCAGATTTTTTTATATCGATATATATCAGGAAAAATTAAGAAACTCGACTCGAACTTAAAAATTAATCCACTAATTGCTAAAAATTTTGAGTTATTCTAATTTTCATTTTACAACTCAAATTTCATTTAAAATTTTTTCGAGTAGAGTCGAACTTATAAAATTTCGAATCAAATTTTTTCGTTTCGAATTAAATTAAAAAAAATAATTTTGTCGAATCGAATTTTACTCATCCTTATGCCGAGAGAAACAAGCATGGAATGTAGCTGTCAACGAGTTGTGAGTTGAGATTACGTAGTGGTGGAAAGCAATAAACAGAGCTCCGTTTTTGCCGCCGTCCCCTTTGAAACACTCGATCATTTCATGTGAAAATAATACCTTGTCTCTTCTCTATTGTCAGCGCCGCCGTCGCTGTTGGGTCGCAGCCTATCACGGATTCAGTTCAAATTATATTTTTTAGTTTAATTATTAATATTTAATTAATTAATTAATTAATTTAGATTAAATATTATATATATTTATTATAAGGCAGTCATCTTACTTAATTATTTTATTTACAACGTTATAATTTGAACCTTTAGTATTTTTTTAAAAATATAATATTTAATTTTATTAGATCAATTAATTATTGGTAATTTAAATATATTTCTAATTTTATTCTTATATTTAAAATTTAAAACCTGGAATCTGTAAACAAATATTATCCGGATTAGCCATAAAAGCTTGAAGGGATGGGCATGAAGCATAGGAGTTTGGAAAAAGTCAGTTTTGACGTTGCCACCACGTGACTGACAACTCCAAAATGTTTCAACCCGTTTTTATGGAGATGTAGGGTTTAAATTTAATATACAAATTGTGTAAAATAAATTTTATATGAGTTTATTTTTTTTATTATAAATTAAAATTAAACTTAAACCTTAAAAATTAAACCCAAACTTTAAAACTTAAATTCTAAATACTAACCTTAAATTTTAAACCCTACAGCCTAAACCCCTAAACTATAAACTCTAAACTAAACCCTTAACCCTTAAAACTAAAAAATTTGTGCAAACTAAAGTTTACACTGTATATTGAAGTTTTTTTCTAAATATATTTCTAATTGGTACGACGAGTTTTTAAAATTTTATGAAATTTATCATATTGGTATGTTAAGGTTCGTAAAATATAAAATGTAATATTTTTTGAATTTTAGAATTGAATGAATATCATAAAAAATCTATTAAAAATAATAAAAATTATAAAAACTAATCGTACCAATCACACGAATTTCAAAAATAAATGCTAGATCAAAAATTAATATTTTTTAATATCATATTAATAATTAATATTAAAAAATCGAATATTTAGATAATATTTCCATCCATATCTGTCTGCCTAATAAGTCTTTCCAACCACCTCTTATATCATTATCATTATTCTTCCATCATAAGCTAAATCAATATCGAATGACTTAAATTTCATTAGGATTAAAATAATATAATATTCTGCGTAACAGGTTATATTCCGTAAACAAATATATTTTAATGAATATCTTGGTTGAAAGTTAAAACTTCAATATTTGGACCGACCATACAAATTAAATTGAGCAATCAGATCATGACAATCGATCATACAAATTAAATTAATGAGGATGATTATTATTTTGTTAGACAGCACGCAGCGAGATTACCATCACTTTCACTACATGGACAGAGACCACACGAACAAAGTAAAACATCCCATTCATTAACCAAGGAGTTAATTGTACCACACGTTCTCAAACTATGACCCATATTTTAAATTAGTCCTTAAACTTTTAAATGTTCTAATTCTATCTTTAAACTATGACTTTCATTCTAAATTGATCCCCAAACTTCTAAGCATTTCAATTTCATCCTCAAACTATGAATATCATTCTAAATCGGTCCTCAAACTTTTTGAATGCTCTAATTTAATCCCGAAATTATTAACATATGAAAATCATATCTTATGTTAATAAAACAGTTATAAAAATTGTTAATTGGTATGAAACATTTGTGTATATTATGTAATAATATGATATGATATAAACGATAATTTGAAGATGAAATTGGAACATTCAAAAAGTTTGAGGACCAATTTAGAATGAGAGTCATAGTTTGAGGATGTAAATGGAATATTCAAAAGTTTGGAGACTAATTTAGAATGAGAACCATAGTTTGGGGATTAAATTAAAATATTTACAAAATTAGGGACTAATTTAAAATAAAAATCATAATTTAAGGACGTGTGGTGCAATTAACTCTTAACCAAGCTATTAAGCCCCGTTTGTCGTAGCGTTTAATAACTTAAATGGTCGTTTACCTATCATTCTTAACACCTAAACGAGCGTTTGCTCATATGTAAAAAATTCAATTTTTGCGAACGAGCTTTACAACCTCAACAGCCATTTTCCCACGACAATAACAAACAAAGCCTAAATCAATCGCGACAAATAACACAAATTACATACATCCAACAAGCTGAGTCCAAAGGGAGCAATTGTAAATAAAAAACGATTTAAAATCAATAAATTTATTTTTTAAAATAATTAGCAATATATAATCTATTGACTGAGCAATTTAAATTAGACAATTTAGAAGTTTATTATGAAACAATCAACGAGTAATAAACCAAATTTTGTTTAAATTTGTATCCTAACATTAAAACAAATACTATTGCTCTTGTAAATATATAATCTATTGATCTACTAATCTGAATTAGATATTTTAGAAGTTTACCGAGTAAACTACACTCAATGTCACTTATAGGTTTTATAACAAACATGCCACTTTTTGTTGAGATTTTTGTTTTGATATAATAATTTGAAAAATATTTTTGGACTTGATTGAAATATTACAAATCTTATTCAAAGTCCAACTAACTTGAAAATATGTTTGAAAGGGTTTTGACTTATTTTAAAACAAATTTAAATGACTAAAATGTCAAAATCTGAAGCCTTGTACCGATATGGTTCAAGCCGTATCGATACGAGTGTTATATAAATTTCCAGTAGCCAAAACCCGTATCGATACGATCAAAGGGCGTGTCAATACGCTAGGGTGCGTACTGATACGAAGGTATTGCGTACCGATACCCTATGCATTTTAAACGCTCCAACGGCTAGTTTTTGAAGAATTACGGCCACCCGCGTACCGATATTGACAGCTTCATAACTGTATTTTTTGCGGAAAATAAAGACCCAACAGCTTTAATTCATTCCTAACGGCTATGAACTCATTTGGGATGATAAAAGGACCCTTCGAGCACTTGGAACAACTAATGATCTTAATGTCAACATCTCAATGATTTAGAAAAGAGTCTTTGTACGTAAATTGTCATTTTCTTCATAGACGAACACTTGTGAGCTCAATTGTCAATGTATGCTCAAGTGTATTAGGTTTGGGTGAGTGAATTAATTGTGCAAACAATCTACCTAGTGAGAATTTCTTTGTTTGCTTTATTTTCTCTTTTGTAAAAAGAGGGTTAGCTAGACTTTGGGGTATAAAACTAGTGTTGTGAGAGTTTCCTCTTGAGCCCGAGAAAAAGGGAAGAAATTCAATAGTGAATTTAAAAATCCTTAGTGGGGAAGCTAAGACAATAGATGTAGAGTTTGGTTAGAAGCTCGAAACACTCTAAAATTTTTGTGTCTTATTTCTTTTTATTGCTTCCACCCGCCAATCACCCAATTACCACTTCTCTACTACTTGGCGAGCAATTCGGTTGAAGAATTTGAGCACAACACTTTTCTTCTAAAAGTTACGTACATGTCTTTTTAACATAAAAGTTACATACATGCCACCCAATTAATATATTGTTACAAACATGTCATTGCATCGTTAATATTAAAACGAACGTCTAATATGACATGATATAATAACTTTGTTAGTCCCTAAAATATACATCCTATCAATTTTTATTCTAATTTAAAATAATTTAATAAATTTAAATCTTCGTGTTTAAAAATCTCATCATTGTATTATTTTCGCAATAGAGTTAAACCTAACGAGTCTATTGGCTAAAATTAGTAGTTGGATAGCTGGATTTTTCAATAAAGCAATAATGAGTCGTTAAACTATTATTATACTAGACAAGTAACAAGAAATAATAAAGTCTAACATTTATGGGAAAAATAATAAATACTAAAATGATAAAATTTTTAAATATAAATGATTAAATTTATTGAATTGTTTTAAATTAGAATCAAATTAATAGATCATTTAAATTTTAAAGACTAAAAATATTATTATATCAAGTCACGTCACTATTCTTATTTAGTATTTACCCACTAATGACATGTTTGTAATAATGCGTTAATTGGGTGACATATTTATAATTTTAGAAGAAAAGTGACGTATTTATTATAAAATTATAATTAAGGGACTTTGGAATAACTTACCAAAGTTTATTACGGTAACGTAGAAAACAACTGGAAATCCCTGCTTAATTTAAACTGTCACGTGTATCTTACAAAAAGAACTTTCTACTTCCAGCCTAAATAACAAATGAAATCATAAAAAAACATAACCAACAAGAAACAAAACCCCTCGTGTTGTGTTTCCCTGTCAGAGCCTTCGAGTTTTCGCCGTTGGCTTTAGTCGGAGAGAACAAACGGAACTCTGCTGACTTGAAAGTAACTCATCTTCTTCAGCACGTTTGTTTTTCTCCGGTCGCCGACGGGAAAGAAATGAACTCCGAGTAATCACTCAAAAGCAGAAAACAAAAGTATTCACCTTTTCACCAGTAACCAAACTTACCTACCTTTCACATTGCTATTTATTTATCACTTTGCTTTCCTCAGATTTCGTGCCTTTTTGGATAAATGTTCTTATCTGGGTCTGATTCAATGGGGGGAGACGTTTCGGATCCCGTTGTGTTCTTGCATGGCGACCTTGATTTGAAAATCATCGAAGCTCGATATTTACCGAACATGGATTTGATGTCGGAGAGTCTCCGCCGATGTTTCACGGTGTTGCAATCCCCGTGTACTGCGGGAAAGAAGAAGCACCGCCACCATAAGATCATCACCAGCGACCCTTACGTGACGGTTTGTCTGGCCGGTGCCACGGTGGCGCGGACGCGCGTGATTTCGAATTCCCAGAACCCGGTTTGGAACGAGCGTTTCAAAATACCCCTTGCCCCCCAACGCCTTACATCGAGTTTTACGTTAAGGATAATGACGTGTTCGGCGCTGATTTGATCGGGATCGCGACGGTGCCTGCGGTTAAAGTTCTCTCCGGTGAAGCGATTAGCGGGTGGTTCCCAATAATCAGTTCTTACGGAAAACCGCCAAAACCCGACTGCGCGGTTCATCTCGAAATGAGATTCACAAAATAAGATGAAATGCCGTCGTACAGATATGGAATGGCGGCAAACCCGAGGGAATTCGCGATCAGAAGCTGTTATTTCCCCCTCCGGCACGGAGGTCCCATTACTTTGTACCAAGACGCGCACACCAACGAATCCTCGATGCCGAAGATTGAATTGGAGAACGGAACCGAGTTTAAGCACGAGTCGTGCTGGGAAGATATCTGTCATGCAATTTTTGAAGCGCGTCACTTGGTTTACATCATCGGATGGTCGATTTATGCTCAAGTGAAGCTTGTAAGAGAGCCGACACGGCCGTTGCCAAACGGTGGGAATGAGTCTGGGGGATTTGCTTAAGTACAAATCAGAAGAAGGGGTTAGAGTTTTGCTTTTGGTTTGGGACGACAAGACTTCCCATAGCAAATTCTTCATTAAAACAGTATGAATTATCTGGTTCTGTTTTCTGGTTTTCTTAGCAAATTAAGAATATTTTCTCGTCTTTGGTCTTTTCTA
This sequence comes from Hibiscus mutabilis, assembly GCA_019671005.1. Lineage (NCBI taxonomy): Eukaryota > Viridiplantae > Streptophyta > Magnoliopsida > Malvales > Malvaceae > Hibiscus > Hibiscus mutabilis. The sequence continues at coordinate 34,374,487 of CM033742.1, forward strand.
GTGCAAATGTTTTGCCTAAAGAAAACTTGTTAATGATGTTTTTGACATTTGTTCAAAGATGCTAGCCTTTTGTTTTTGCTGCTTTTAGAATCAATGCTACATCATTGAGAAAGTGACCTTTTAGTTTAATGTCAAACTGAGATTCTTCTCTCTGGGGGGACCAGGCTAATACAGATGATTTTTCTTCTCTGGTTCAACATTTATACTTCATGCTATATACTTTAAAATTTTTAACATGGAAACTGTTTTCAATTCAGGCGGGAGTGATGCAAACTCACGACGAAGAAACTCGGAAGTTTTTCAAGCACTCGTCCGTTTCATGTGTGTTGTCCCCCCGCTACGCTAGCAGTAAGCTTAGCATTTTCAAGCAGCAGGCATGCATTATACTATTCCAGTTATTCTAATTGCACATTTTCAGTTGTGAGTTGTGACTGCTAAGTAGTGAAATAGTATTAGTGAGGCTAAAGGATGTAAGTTGTGGCAATGTAATCCAGGTTGTTGGAACCCTATTTACACACCATCAGAAATGTGTGATTGTGGATTCACAAGCATCTGGAAACAATCGAAAGATCACTGCTTTTATAGGAGGCTTGGACCTTTGTGATGGTCGCTATGATACACCTGAACACAGACTATTCCGGGATCTTGATACCGTATTTCAAAATGATTATCACAACCCGACATTTTCTGTGAGTACATCTTTTGTATGGTTCTGTCTAGTATTTGATTTTATCTGCTAAATTGAAATTCGATATGCTGTCAATTAGCAGTATAACCCTCAACTAGTGTAAAGAATTTTTTAGCAAAATTGCTCATACCATTTCAAATATTTCAACTGTTAGGCGGGAACCAAGGCTCCGAGGCATGATTTACATTGCAAGGTTGAAGAGCCAGCTGCTTATGATATTCTTACCAACTTCGAGCAGCGATGGAGGAAAGCTACAAAATGGTCGGAGTTTGGACTTAGATTCAAGAGGGTTTCTAGGTGGCATGATGATTCTTTAATAAAGTTAGAACGAATATCTTGGATACTAAGCCCTTCTGCAACAGTCCCAAATGATGATCCTGCATTATGGGTTTCCAATGAAGAAGATCCAGAGAACTGGCAAATTCAGGTAAATTACCACGTGCCTCTCGAAGGAAACTACTTGAGTTTGATTTAACCTTTGTTTGCTCTTTGAATCGGCAGGTTTTCCGCTCTATAGATTCAGGATCTGTCCAAAGAATGTGTTCGAAGCAGAATCTCAGGTTCTAATTTTTATTTCATTTGTCTTTGCTCTCTTTAGGACTAAAGAACAATAAAACAATGTTAATATTATGACCAACTGTACTTCGGTTTTGCTCAAGCCCTACTTTATTTTGCTGCAGAATCTTGTTTGTGCAAAAAATCTGGTGATAGACGAGCATTCAGACGGCATACATCCAGGCAATTAGATCTGCTCAGCACTTCATATATATTGAGAACCAATATTTCATTGGATCATCATATGCTTGGCCATCTTACAAGGAAGCAGGTTTATGAAACATTCTATCTACATTTTACTGGTTTCAATTTTCGATTATCGTTAACAACATGTCGTTATTGTGAAAAGGTGTTTTGGTAACTGATGATCATATATGTGAGTGGATATATTATTTACTACTAGTAATCTTCTGCTTTCTGTTTCTGAGAGGACTTTTTCTTTTGGGGGGTAAATTTAGGTGCTGACAATTTAATTCCTATGGAATTGGCATTGAAGATTGCTAGTGAGATAAGAGCAAAGGAGAGGTTTGCAGTGTATGTTGTTATACCAATGTGGCCCGAGGGCGCCCCTACTTCAGCCTCCGTGCAAGAAATCCTCTTTTGGCAGGTAATCTGACTATAATTGTTTCGATTTTCCTTTCTCTGACTAGAATGAAATAGTGATTGTGCCTTACACCAGTAGTTAAATAACCTAGATTCGGAGAGGAAGAGTGTAAAATCAAGCTTATTAGCACTCTAGAATCTAGATTGTTCGTGATTATTTCTAGTCCTTGCTAACAATTTCATTATTTCATCACTTCTAGTCCTTGCTAACAATTTCATTATTTCATCACGTAGCTTAGTTTTTTTTGTTTCTTATTCTTCAGGGACAGACAATTCAAATGATGTACAGAGTCGTAGCACATGAGTTGGAATCAATGGGTATTGAGACTTCTCATCCACAAGACTACCTAAATTTCTACTGCCTTGGTAATAGGGAAGAAATTCCCGGAGATTCTAAACCAAGTTCACCCCAATCTACCCTTGGCGAAACGGTAACCAAACACTAACTCTACTGTGTCATTTGTTTATATCCTTAGTTGATCGACTGTTAGAACTCGATTGTGTTGGCTCTGCTTGGTTCAAAGCTAGAATGACAACAAGATCACCTTTGTTTTCAGCTTTACGGGATCAGTTTTAGTTGAATTGACTTTAGAACTTGATTTGGATTTTGGATCGAGGATTTATATGGTAATAAGAACTCAAGGATGAATCATTATTTTCAGGTGTCAACTTCACAAAAATTCAAAAGGTTTATGATTTATGTACATTCTAAGGGAATGATAGTAGATGGCGAGTATGTGATAATGGGGTCTGCCAATATTAACCAACGATCTTTGGCCGGGTCAAGGGATACCGAAATAGCAATGGGTGCATATCAACCCTATTACACATGGGGTGAGAGGAAGGGACATCCCCACGTCAGGTTTGAACTTTCATCCTTGCCATCTCTGTTTTATATGCATACCGTAAGTTCTCAAACTTCGTTAAGAACTTCAGGGTTTTTTTCCTAGTGTTTACAGATATTGATACCAATTAAGTTTATGTCTAGATGATAGTTCTTACTCCAAAACATGCACATTATCATCTTGATCCGGTGTTCGTATGCAATTATGTGTATTGGAGAAGTGATGTTGATTAGAATTACGAATGACCCTGCAGGTTTATGGATATAGAATGTCACTATGGGCTGAACACATGGAAAAGATCGATGACTGATTTAAAGAACCTGAAAGTTTGGACTGCGTGAAGGCTGTTAACAAAATCTCTGAGGAGAACTGGTCAAGGTACACAAGCGAGGCTTTTACGCCATTACAGGGACACCTACCGAAATACCCCATTGCAGTAGATGGCAATGGAAAAGTAAGCCACTTGACTGGACAAGATACCTTCCCAGATCTCGGTGGCAAGATACTTGGAACTCGAACAACACTTCCTTGTGCTCTTACTACCTAAGTTTAGAAATTTTCCATGTTCATATCATTGGGTGGGTTCGGTTCAACACCGAAGAACGGGAAACAGGTTCGGGGGAAGCCAGCTCTTCCTATATGGATCGTGAAGATATACATGATTGTATGGGTTCTATACAAAAACTGAAGAAAGGGGGCATAGGGGGAGCAAGTCTAGTTCTTCCTACAAACTGTATATTGGAGAGGTATCCCTGTGTTAACACAGGAATGGCTTGAATTTCATGCCCTTGGTCTGTTCAATGTGAAGCACTAGGCATAGAAATCACCAAAAATTATGCCATTTGGCTTAAATTTTTGCAATTCTTTCTACTATATTCGATCTAGCACATATGCTTAGAACTCTCATCAGAGAAAAGGTTCATAATTAGATAACACTTTGCTGAACATGAAATGCTATTGTTATCATGCTAACTAAGCATTGTTTTGGTTTTTTTATTTTATAAACTGCAAATAACTTCATAACTTATTTAACTACACACTAAGACAGGCAAAGGGCAATAATATACAAACCAGATTGATATCAGTTTCCCAGTATGAGCAAAGAAATGTACACTTTTTGAGCCATCAAAACACATTGGCATCACCACCACCACCATCAGCTTCCTCTTCATCGTCGAACAACTTGAATCCGACGTAGCAGTTCATCCCATGAAACAGGTTCAAATTATCCACCAGCTTGTAAAAAACATTGCATCCACAGCACTGCACTCAACCCAAATAAAAGGAAAAATCACATAAAAACCCCGCCTTGGTATTGAAATTTACTCCTCCTAGTTTAGGTAGCTTACCTGAACAAATACAGTGCCATCCGTGTAGGCGTGGGGATTGATGGCTCGAGTGGTTCGTTGGCCGCAAACGTTGCAAGTGAAGGCCACGCGCATCCATCGACGTTGACTTGGTGAAGAGAGACCATGGGAAGGTGGAGACTTGCTCCGTACTGATTTGGTTATCGGTTCGGGCAGGTACAGATGGACCCTCCATGCCCGATCCCGTTGTCCAACCTCTTACGGACGCCGCGCTTAGAACCAACCCCATCGCTGCATCCTAAATTGAATTCCATAAAATACCCAGACATCGAAACCCGATTCAGGACTTTGTCCTTAAAAAAATTTGGGGGAAAAAACAAGCTTCATTTGTTTTTACCTGGGAAAAAGATTGATTGCCGAAGAGAGGAACGATGCTTGTGTTGTTAGGGTCGGATTGGATATCGGAATCGTCACCATTCTCTGATAATTAAAACAAAAACAAAAACAGGAAAATTGTGTCAAAACGATTATTACAACCGAGGAAAGATTAAAAAAAATTAAAATTAAAAGTATTGGATTAATACTTTTGGAAGGGGCGGGAAAGCGGATGATCCTCGCCCGAGAATTTAGGAGAGAAGATGGAGAAGGAAGAGTAGGATGAGGAGACGATAGCGGCGGCTTGAGAGCTGAAAGCTTCCATGGGCGACGCTGTTGAGTTAACTCTGTCATCAATAGAGACAAATCTAGAAAAAATGGCTTCTTCGCGATTTTGTAGGATCTTCTACAAGAAAAAATCAGGGTGTCATAACGTAAAAGGCCATTGCCTTTGAGACCCGTTTGCAGGAATGCCTTCAAAACTATTCATTTCGGTCTGTCCGAATTACTAAAGAAACGAGAGGGTTAAAAAATAAACAGCCCATTGAGGCTCATTTTCAGATCTTGGGGTCCAATAAATTAGAGTATCGAACCAAACGACATGAAAAGACGAGCAAACATATGGAACTGAATTTCACTGATATGTAACAATGGGGATTTGGTATATCCAGATGATGAAAAAAAAACATATCTCTAATTCACCCTTTACCAAAGGTCGCTACAGATATACAAGTTTGTGTCAAATTTAGTTTTTAAGGGTTTAAGTTGTGGTTTAGGGTTTAGAGGTTTAGGTTATAAGGTTTATGGTTAGAGTTTAGGGTTTAGGAATTTAAGTTTTAGATTTTATAGTTTAAATATGAAGGGTTGTGGTTTAACTTTTGTCACTTTTTTTTATCTATAATCTCAGCTTGTAGTGATGAGGTAGCTTTTAAGTAAAGGCAAGTGCATTCATGGCTTTGCAGTGAAATTGGGTATGCTAAATGAAGTGAAAATTCTGAATGCTCTGTCAAACATGTATGGGAAATCTGGATATTTACTCGAAACTTGTTTGTAATTTGAAGACTGGAGTTCGTTTTACACGATATTGATGAAAAGAGATGGATTAAGGAGTGCTAGACGGACATAGGAGCTCAAAGAGAGTATGATGGATGAGCAAAGTGAGAAGATTTGTAACTTGATATAATCCATCGGGTGCAATTGTTGTTGTTGCAGTGAAGACAGATGATTTCGGGACAAAACAATAACTCCGGTTTTGGTGTTTATTAACTGGTGGCAAGTATAAACTATAAACAGGAGCACATGAGCAGCCCCATGTTCCACTGTAGCATGTGTCTTTGCCTTGGAACCAAAGTTTGAAACTGCACCATCTGGGGAACTTGTGAGGCTGAGCCGTAAATGAAGTGAGACAGATAGTGAGCTATTTAAGTTTGATTAGGTCAAAATTTGACTAGAGTTTAAATTTGGCTTGAAGTCTTAATGAGCTGAGATACTCGATACTCGACTCGAATAGGCCGCGAGCTATTCGAAAATATAATATATTAAATTTTTAAAATTAAAAATAACTAAAATGTATGTTGTTGAATAATAATATTGTTTCCACTCAACAATGATCATCATCATTATTATTATTATTGTAAATGAAATGAGATAAATCGCGAGCTACTCGAGTTCGACTCGATCAAAGTTTAATCAATATTCAATTTGATTAAACTTAACTCAAGTTTAAACTCAACTTGAATTTTTAAAGAACTACTTGTTAATATATTATTATTAAATTGTGGGACGGAGTTATCCATCTTTCTCTTGGTGCAGCCGTTAATTTTCCAAACATCAGTGGCCTGCTTTACACGGTAATCTGATAGGCTTTCTGTTTCCCTTGGGGCCCATTTATTTTTCATTGGCTACAAAATATAGGGTAAACTACTTGTTTACTACCTAAATTTCAACATGTTTTTGTTTTAACCATAAAACTTTTAAATTTTGTTCGTTTAAGTCACTTGGACCGTTGGGAATTAATTTTTTAATGCCGCTGAAAAAGTATGCCAACAAAACCCTAAAAGTTTTTTCATAAACTTAATGCAAAATTCCGTGAAAGTGGGGAAGTCTAAAAAGAGGAGAAAAACAATACATATCAATTTCATGTTGATCAAATAATAGAGACTGTAGATCATACCAATATAAGGATGAAGCTTCTATATGAGTTTTGTGGATTTCAAGAAAAATCAATATAAGAAAAAAAGGAGAAGGGGAATGTTTTGGTGTCAGTTATATCACAAACGACGATCGAATTGCAGTGGGGGAAAATGTCAGCCAAGAGGAAGAAGAAAGCTAAAATAGTAGTCTAATTTCGTAAATAAAATGAACAAAATACTAAAGTTCAATGATTAAATTAAAAATATTTATAACTGGGTGACCAACAAAGAAATATGATAAAAGATGGGTGACTAAATAGACAATTGATTCATAAGATATTAAATTAAGTTTGATTTTAAATATAATTGACATGATCACATTCATCTAAAAGAATATAATTCACATGATCACTAAGTACAGATTAATATAAATTTCAATTTACATAGCAGAAAAAAGGCAGTGAATTCTATCTGATTTCAGTTGAGTTTTTGGATATAAAGTCTTTGTCTGTGGGAAAATAAAGAAAAGGAAAATATATGAAAGGGAAGGGATAATTTTTTAGAATTCTAGTTTTTTTTTTTAAATCAATTCAAGTATGATTTTATTCGATTAGCGAGAAAATCATTCAAAAATGTCATCGAGAGTCTCGTTAGAAATCTCCTTATAACCTAGATGAAGAAAAAGAGTACACTCGAGAATACGTAAACGACAAAACACCATAGAACCATAAAGGAACATAAATCAAACCATAAAAGCACCAAGTCACTAACAGTAACACCACTCACCCCTGCTGCAGCGCTACACAATCACTCAACCGTGGGATAATTATACCCATTAAAACAACCTCATTACCCTACTAGACTACATACAAGCCGAATAGCCTCAAAATCCTAACCCGAGATAAAATATTCAACAGCAAACGATAATCAACAATAGCACCAACAAGCAACCAGGATACAATACCAGTCTCAACAGAAAACAAAAACCATGCATTACGAGCCAACAGACCATGACTATGAAATCACAATACTAGTTTTATAGTAGTATATATTTTAATTTTTAAAATTTATAAAACTCGTGTACATTTTATAAATAAAATGAAAAATAGTGAAAACGAAAAGTTTCCACAACCGTCTTAGTTTTAAGGTCTATGGGTTAAGTGCAGAGGTGAATTTAGAGTTTATAGTTAGAGATTAGAGTTTAGAGGTTACGGTTTAGGTTTAGGATAATATGGTTAGGGATTTATGTTTTAACCTGTAAACCCTAAATTTTAACACTAAACCCTAAATTCTAACAACGAACCCTAAATTCAAAACACATACACGTAACCCCTAAGCACTAGACCCTAAACAAAATCCTTAAACCCTAAAACTAAAGAACTCGTGTAAACAAAGTTTTCACAATCACTTGTGCATGCATGAAACAATTACCCAAATAAAATTATTTGAATTTATTTTTTTTAAATAACAAATCTTTTTTCACTCACTTGAATTAAGCCAAACAAACAAAAGTCTATAGCACTAACTTGATAAACGTGGGCTTTATTAGTAATACGATATTGCATATAATCTAAAAATTTTAAAAACTAGTTTAAAATTAAATTATTGCAAGATATTATAAGATGATACATATTGTTATGTCAATAAAATAGTATTATGATACATATTTTTTACAATACGATTAATTATGCACACCCTTAAATAAAATATACATAAACTATCAGGTTTATTGTTGTGTTTTATTGTTATGAAAAATCTAATAACATAATAATCATTTTTTAAGTATAAATGAAATTTAATTAAAAAAGATTGGGAATTAATTTTAATTTAAAAAATAATAAGGATCAAACTAATATAAATATAAATATAAAATTGATGGCTAAATTTATTAGTATGTCAATTTTTTTATTTACAGCGTTAAATCCAAGCTTGTGATAAATTGAATTTGAATGATTTTAAATAAATTTAAGTGTTGATTGATAAATTGAAAAATTAAATACTAAAAATTATGTGTTTAATTTAAATTATATATTTGTTTGATAGTTTACATAAAATTAAATATATGTTTATCTAATTGAATTTTTTACACTTTTTCGTTGAGAAAAATATCCTAAAGCGTAGTTTTAATTTTAGATGATTGAAGTTAGGGATGGGCACGAGTAAGGTTTTTAGCTCACCAGAACCCGATCCGAAAACAATTATCCTAAAGCCAAATTCGACCTACAAAAATATTAATTTTAGGGATCTAATTGTAAAAAAATAATTTTAAGGACCCAATTGTAAAAAAAATCAATGCTAAGGACCTAATTGTAAAAAATATAAAGATAGACATTATTGTAAATATCCTTAAAAATTACACTATCAATTTTGAGTAAAATATTTTTCACCATAAACTCAAATACAAAATTTTTACGATAAAATAAATAAACTCTAAGCCAATCGGGCCATGTCAGAACCCAATCGTTCGGGTGAAAAGTGTTAAATCTTTAAAAGTACTCAATGAACTAAAATTTATCAATGTTTTATGAACAACCTTTAATTGAAATCGTTAAACATATATCTCATATAAAATTCAAATATAATATTTAATTTTTTTATAAATAGCCACTAAATTTTTATTAAATCCATAGAAAAATCACAATTACAACGCATTCAAGAAAAATAATATTTGGATCAAACAACCAAAAAAAATCCTTACAACTAAAAAACAAAAAAAAAATGAAAAATTTTATGGAAATAAGTATACCAACAAAATTTAGCAGCTTTCTGAATTTCTTTGTCTCTGTCCATACGAGACGCATAAAGAAGGAAGGAGTGGTGCGCGATACAAACTGTCATGCAAAAAATATCGCTACCCAGGACTGATTTCATTGGCAAACAACCATCAACCGAGTGGGGTATAACTTTCCAAGTGATCACCGACAAAAACATAAACCAGAAACTAGCGCCGATTGAATCTCTGTGCGAACAACAATCGATCGCTAGGGTATGCTGAAACATGCTACAAAGACATATGAACCAAACCACAAAACAAAAACAAATACATGTCACAAGGACATAAGAAAAAGCGTGTCACAGGCACAGAGAAAAAAATTCTTATTAAAATAAAAATAAGAAAACTAATAGATTCGATGGTCGACAACCAATACTAAAATTGATTGCCGATCACCGATCACCGATCAAAAGGAATGATCAAAGAAAGAGCGGCTAGGGTTATTGTCAACCAAAATCCAATATAATATTTAAATTTAAGTTTATTAAGTCTGAGTAATTTAATAAAATAATGAACCAAATTCAAATATAAGAAAAATATTAAGACTGTGAACTCGAATCTAAGTACAACATCGACATGATTTGGATTTGATAAAGACTTTAAACATAAGGGTTAACGCAATTATTGTCCAAGGGATTAATTTAGGTCATTTTGGGTAAAAAAATCATTTACTATGTAATTTTTTGATTTTTCAGAAACCGAACCAATTAGTAAAAAAATAAAATTTACTAATTTAATAAGTAAAACTAACAACTTCGTAAATAAAATAACAACCTAACTATAAAATTATTTGAACTAATAAAAGCTATAATTTATCACACTCATTTTGTGGGTGAAAATAAACTATTTAAATAATAAATATATTTAACAAATAAATTAAAGTGATAGAGGAAATATTTTTTTAACCGCCAGTATTTGACTTATTGACCGATTAATCCATATCAGATTTTGTCGAGGTCCAATATGAGAGTGACTCTTTCAACCCAATTTTCTTTATTCACAACGTCAAGTTTCGAACCACTGACTTTGCTTAAAGGGACCTAACACATCATCCCGCTAGACCAACGTATTGTTGGTGAAGAAATATATTTTTGTTGAATATTTTAATAGATAGTTATTATTAAAATTAAAATACGTTAATACCTCTAATTATATTTTATTTTATAATGTTAATTTGTTTTTACATCACACCCAAAATGTATGTAAATTTTTCTACGCCATTTCTCTAAAAAAAACAAAGGAAGTGAAAAACTGCAAAATATAAAACTAAAAAAAGTAAAGAAAACTGTAAAATATATTGAGGAATTTTGTTTGAATAAGGGTATTAAATTTTTTTAATAAATTCGACTTTGAGAAAGTTAATATAAACATGCATGCTTGAGTTATTAATAAATTATTTATTTAATTCCCGAGGGTAATTATAGTCTGAAAATTAATATAAACATGCATACTTGAGTTATTAATAAATTATTGTTTCAAGTTTTTAATTGTTAATTTAGTCCACAGTTTCAAAAATATTTTAACGGCTGATATATGATTTGAAATTGATATAAACATGTATACTTGAGTTTTATAATTAGGGTAAAGTACATAAATGGTCGCTAAACTTTCTCAAAAAATATAAAATTGTCACCAAACTTTCAAATCTTACATAATGTGCATCAAACTTTAGTTTTTGTTGCAAAATGGTCACTGAACCGTTAACTGTTGTTAACTGGGTGACTTGGCAGTTACGAAAATTTGTATAACAACATATTTAATCCTCAATATTTACAAGTTCAGTCAATTTAGACTTCAATAATGAGGGTTAAATTAGGACTAAATTGACTGAATGTGTAAATATGGATGATTAAATGTGTTATTATTCAAATTTTCGTAATTATCACATCATTCATTTTACAACAGTTAACGGCTCAATGACTATTTTATAATAAAAAGTAAAGTTTAATGCCCATTATGCAACATTTAAAAGTTTGGTGATCATTTTATATTTTTAGTGACCATTTGTGTACTTCACACTTATAATTAATAACTAGATTATATGTAAGTAAAGGAAGAAGTGGATTTCAGTCCTAAATTTATATCATCAAATGACTTAAAATTAATGCCAAACTTTTTAGTTTTTACATATGTGGATTCTAGTCCATGTTGAATATATTCAATAATTTTATTATCCTTCGAATTTTATATATTCAAATAATTTAAATATATTTTATACTTAATTTTAAGCAACATGCCAAATATGTTTTATAATTAAATTTAATACTTAACTTTTCGGCATTTATTTTTTCAACACTTGGGATTTATTTGATAACATGTTGAAAAAAAATTAATTTATTAAAAATAATAATTTTAGTTATTTAATACTTTAACTTTTAAGAATATTTGATAATATGAATTAAAAGTAAACGTTAGAAATGTTTTCAATAAAAATAAGAAAAAGGTTAAGTAGTAATACTTTTAGATTTTTTATTTTATTTTATTTTTAATTATATTATATTATGAACCCAACAAGTGTCCTAGTGGAAAAGCGAATGATATTCATTTGAGGAGACACGGGTTCAAATCACTTTGTTCACAAAATGTATGTGCATTGCTAAATGGTTAAAAATATGTATGAACATATACTATTATAATCACCTTTAGACTATTCAAAAAATTATATTATATTATAAATTTTACATTTAACAATAATCTAATTTGTTATATTTTTTCAATTTATCAGACTATTCAATATTTTAAGCACATTGTTTTTTCAAGGAGAGAATTCGAGTTCGAAACTTGAAGACGGCATTGTTGGGAGGGAGAGCCACGAATCCCGAACATAAACCATAGACATGTATTATACAAAAAAATTAAGTATTAAAACATTTATATGGCATTTTTAGGGGAATAATGCCCCCAATTGATATTTAGGGGAATAAGGCACGCTGCACTATAATTGGGGATCTACGGTAAAAACTACAGTAACTTGCAGGTGGCATCTTTTTTAATTTTTTATTATTTAAAATTTAAATTTTCACCAAGATGCCACCTGCAACTTTAATGAAATTACGATATTTGAGCCGCGAATCAGCCAGCTGCAGTGTGTAATCACTCATTTTCACTTATAAATATGTTAATATTGCATGTATATTTATTATATGAATGTTACTAATATAAGGTGATGTGTGCATGTATAAGCTACGTATACGTATTAGGGGCGTATGTATGTCACGTATGTGTCTAGGGTATAAGCGTATATAGACGTTATGTTAAATATACATATGATTATACGTACGTATACTAGAATATTATTAATTAATGATCGTATAATATAAAGTATTTATTTTCGTATGTACATGTACAGCTATTATAATTATTGGGCTGACTAAATATAAAATTAAATATATATATTAAACCCAAGTAAAAAGTCCGAGTCCAATTACAAAAATCCAATTACAAAGCCCGTTTGGCCCAAATCAATCCTATCTAATTACAATGCGGGTAACTATGGGCCGTTGGATCAAGATCGATCCAACGCCACGATGCAATGAAGGTTAAAAATATACGCCGGCGCGCGTACTCACGCGTATGGACCGTTCGAGTGCCACGCCGCGCGCGTGTGGTCCACGCGCGGCGCTTTATTATCCCACGCGCGCGTAAAATCCACGCGCGTTCGACTCCTCATTGCGGTGCTCCGCGTGGCAAGATCCGGAGCCGTCTCATCGAATCGAGGCTTCATCCGGCCGATCATTCTTCAAGCCATCTCGACCGTTAGATCGGATCGATCTAACGGCCAAGAACGTAAACCGCCTTTGGCGAGTGTCCACACCGCCACCCAGCCGATATTCGAGGACATGCCCAAGATAACAAGCAAAAAATGGTCGATCCGTTCAGATCTGAAAAAGCGAGGATGCAACTTGCAACAAAGAAGACAATGATATATATGATATAGAAATCTTGTAACAAAAAAAAAGGGGAGGAGAGTAAGAACAAGAAAGCGGAGTCTTTTGTAACAAGTTTTTGAAATACAAAAAAAAGGCAAAGCAAGTCCGGTGGTACTTTTTCCTTACTTATTTTCTTTACATGCATATATAAAAAAAAAAAAAGAAACAAAAAGAAGAAAAGTTTTTTGTCGCTGTTCAGTGGGTCTCCCTTCCTCGGTGACAAGCCTTTCGGCTTTCCCAAGTCGAGATGGTGAATCAAGGAAGGGGAAGGCCCCAGTAGTTTTTGTCTTAGGTTTTAAAACTTTTTTGGTTGGTATTATTTCCTAGATCTAGGGTAAATAAAAGGGTATCCTCTGAATCCAACCATGGATTCATGTTGAGGACGACAAGAGGAAGGTTTTGGTGTATTTTGGGAGTCCACCGGCGCCGGTTAGCGGCGGGGAATGGAGAGAATCTGGCGCCGCCGCGGATTTCGGGTTTCTCAAGAACACTTGAGAGAAAAAGATGAACATGGCTATTTGAGAAACTGAAGAATGAAACGAAAATGGGGAAAAATGGGTTTCGGTCTAAAAACGGGCTTTTTATAGTTATTATTATTTTTGAAATGGGTAAATTACACACTCAATCCCACCGCGTTTTCAATATTTTCATTTTTGTCTTGCCGCATGGTATAATCACAGTCCCAGTCCCCCTGGATTTTCAAAAAGTCACAATTTAGCCACTAAATTACACCGAATCAGTTTCTAATTGGTAAAATTACGTCCTTAATCATCCCGCGTTTTTGAACTTTTCACTTTGGGTCTGCCCCTTGGTATAATTACAACTCTGGTCTTTGTAGGTTTTATTTGTTTTTCAATTTCGTCCCTAAATTACATAATTTTGCTCTTCAATTTATTACGCTGATTTTCATTTTCCTTTCATTTTGATCCTATTTTCTTTGTAAATATTATTGTTGAATTATAATCGTATATGTTGATATTATTTTATTTTATGCCTCCCCATATGACTCGTTTTATGTTTTATGTATGTGTTAAATATAATATTTATGTTTTTTTTATCCGGTTACCCGTACCAAGCATGTTATGTTTTAGTTAATTCGTACATGGCATATTTAGTATTTTTATATATGTGTATGCTTTCTTATTTTTAGGGCCGCATGTTAGTAAATTTACCCTTTTTATACAATATGTGAATCCGTATATGTTTGAAATATGCTTTATTATCAGTATGCATGTCTTTTTTGAAATACTTGTTCGTATATATATATATGCATTTATTCCTGCCTTATTATTTTGACATATGATAGTTGTTTTTATCTATTATTTAGAGTAATATGTATATATATACATGCTTTAGTCTTAAATATCATTCATGATAAATTAATGTTCTGGTATGTCAATATTTATTATATTTAAATGATTTGTCATGTTTTATGTTTTTGCCATTAAGATTGCGTATCGAGATATAAATTGTTAATGCGGTGTCCTTTTATCCGAACGTAAACGGGGCCAGTATCAGGCGTAGTGATAGTGGTTGGGCGTTTATTCTTGGATAACGGGACCCTTAAAATACATTCGCAATTATGACCGAAATTTAAAATAATCATCACTTTAATCCGGAAAATCCAATATTCATAAAGCGGTAATTATTAAAGTACCAATTTTTTGGGCGGTGTGGGGGTGCTAATCCTTCCCCATCCGTAACCGACTCCCGAACCCTGTCTTTTGAATCTCTGGTTTTGTGGTGTCCGGCCTACCTAAGTGGCCGGTGGCGACTCCATTTTTATAAGGTTTTTTTTGTAAACCCCACGGAATAAATATTTTATATCCTAAATCCTTCGAAAACACCAATCGTTTTTTATTTAGCGGGAGACCTTCGCTACAGATGGCGACTCCACTGGGGACATTTTTGTTTTTCAAAAACAAATGAGAGTCGAGCTTTTAAAATAATTACCGCTTTACTAATATCGGAAGTTGCGGATTAAAGTGACTAATTAAATTAACACTCGGTCATAATTGCGCGTTTATTTTAACGCATTTAAAATATGGCATATAAACCCGTCTTTTTAAGTGGGGGGAAAACGCTAATGCTTTCGTGGAGATATCGTTCTCCCGTATGGGCCTAGCAAGTACCTTCGGGGCTCGAGTACCTTATGCTTTCGTAAGGATATCGTTCCTTCGTACGGGCATAAGCGAATGGGTCCCCCTGAATTGAACCCGGTTGAAAAGAGCCTATAATGGGTGATGATCGGAGGCCTTGCTACCCTTAGTAGGGGACAGCAAGGACAATTCGGGTACCTCCTAGAACCAAGATT
This sequence comes from Hibiscus mutabilis, assembly GCA_019671005.1. Lineage (NCBI taxonomy): Eukaryota > Viridiplantae > Streptophyta > Magnoliopsida > Malvales > Malvaceae > Hibiscus > Hibiscus mutabilis. Next base: position 34,390,008 of record CM033742.1, read on the forward strand.
GCATGTAGAGAATACACAGAAACCTACCCATTTAGAGCCATGCGGATAACTTTAGGTTTTAGACGGGATAGATAGGGTTGTTTTGTGTGTTTATTCTGTTTAATTTTGTCATTTTATTTATATATTTATCAATTTTATCCAGATTGACTTGTGTTCTTTTGCTTTTTTTTTTTTACATACCATTGCATTCACATTACAAAGTGGGGCATTGATTCCCGAGTGATTTCTCTTTTAATAGAAGATTGTTCATGATGGATCAAAGGTTCTTTGACTGAAAGAAGAGGGTCCAATCCCAAAACTCCATCTCGAGACTAGACCGGGACAGTAGAAGAAGAACCATTCAAGGACACCAAAACGGATTCGTGGCAGTGTCAATCCTAGTGATAAACAAATACAAGAATTAAAAAGCGGATGTTCGAGATGATGGACGGATGAATACCATGATGAAAGGCAAGCAGCATGTCGAATTCAGAAAAGATTTGATCAGGGAGCAGAATGCGGAACAGAATGGTCAGAATGCCAAAATAGATAACACCGTTAAATATGACAAATCGAATCCCTTCGTGATCAATCTCAAGAAAGCGGACAAATAGCATATCCGGGAAGATACCCAGGAGCAGAGGCAAAACCAGGGAAGTTCGAGAATCTAATGACATCAAAAGACATTATCCTATACCCATGAGATATACCGAGTTACTTCCGTTGCTTGTCGAAAGGAACCTTATCATACCAATGAAGTCTGTGCCAAGAAAACCTCCTTATCCGAAAGATTGCAATGATCGTGTCCGTGCAGCTACCACATAGGCGATTCGAGTCATCACACTGAAAATTGTAGGGCCAAGAAGGACGAGTTCGAGATCTTATCGAATGGGAATCTTGGATTTCGATGACGGACAACCCCGATTCTTGACTGAGCCAGCCGGCCGTTGAGGGGCAAAGTCGAAGGAAGGTCAATACCCAGCCCAAGGTTGGGTAACACAGTAGGTCACTTAAGCGGGATAAAGTTAGGAACCAAGAATAAAAGTGTCTCGAAGATGAATTCGCACACAAGCGCGACCAGCTCGAGCGTGAGAGGCACAATCTTAGCATGAAATCAAAGAATGTGCAAGGCAGTATCGAAGCTGCACTTTGAATTTAAGAGTTTGATGCAGGTGACACCGCGGAAGAGTGGGTCAATGGTATGATTCAGCTAAAGAAGCGGTTTGAACGCTGGAAGCGTAAATGCAAGAATAGTAAGAATAAAGTCGATCATTATCAAAGAAGCTGGAAGAAGCGAGGGCCAACGCGACTTTATCCAAAATGAGTTGGAAAGCGATCGGCCATGGAAGATATCCGAAATCAAGTCCGCACCAGAAATGAATGAATCACAAGCCTTCCAAATGGAAAACGCGATGACTCAAAGAACAGATAGTGAGGCTCGAGATTGCTTTACGCACCAGTGAGATCCGTCTTTGGGGCAATGACCGTTAAGCTACAAAAGGCTGAGCAAACAATACGGGAGAAAGACGGGACATGAAGATGGTTACGACTCAAACCCAACAAGTCGCTCAACGGATAGCAGATTTAGCGATCAGCGGCACCAATAAGCGAATATGGATCCGGCATTGGACCGCGAAGGAAAAGCAGCGGGACTATTGAATGAGGTCAAGACATTAGGTGCCAAGGCTCACCGATATCTGTAAAACCCTAATACCGGATGTAATGAAACCTTTTGGTCTGAATGAAAGATGTTCTATAAGGACAAATCACTTGCGGAATCAATGTTTTATTGCATTCATGCATTGCATTTGCATAACATTTTTTTACATTATTTTATCATCGCATGACACTTCACCATTTAATACATGGGGTTCGATGGCAGAATTAATCGAAAAATGGAACGAATTGAAGAGTCGAGGCTTGACCAGTTAGAAGAAAAAATCGAGAAAGAGCTTAAGAAGAAAGAGAAGATAAATGCTTTCAATACAAGGGAACTCTGCCTAGTCCCTGATTTGGTCATTCCTCCAGATTTCAAAATTCCCGCATTTGCGCAGTATGACGGAACCAGCTGCCCGGAGATTCACTTAACCATGTTTTGTAGGAAAATGGAAGGATACATGAAGAACAAAGAATTATTAATCCACTATTTCCATGATAGCTTGACGGGACCAGCAGCCAAAGTGTGGTATAACCGTTTGAAGCGAAACCAAGTTAGGTCATGGGGTGACCTCGCTAATGCCTTCTTGGGTCAATACAAATATGCTTCAGATTTAGCACCCTGTCGACAGTTTCTTCAGAATGAGAAAATGAGGCCAAATGAAAGCTTCAGGGAATATGCATTAAGATGGCGATGTCTGGCGACCCAAGTCCAGCCCCTATAGCGGAAGAAGAGTTGACTCCCTATTTCATGCAACGCTTCCCTCTCCCTTCTTCGATATGATGTTGGAAAAATCGAGAAACAAATTCAAGATTTCATGACGATTGGAGAAAGAATAGAATACTGTGATCAAAGAAGGAAAATTGGGGTCTAAGTCTAAGGACCCAATCGAAGATAAGATGGATAAGGATGGAGCGTAAATGAGTGTCATCTCCGGGGTTCACGTGGCCGTAAGAAAACGAGACAGACCGACAAATCGGGGCATCAAGGAAAATTCCTCGAACAAGCGCAAATTTGGAAATGTTTGGAACATCTATCTCGGACATTTGGCCTCACACTGGTAGAGGGTCACTATCTTGTTCCTAGGCCGATGAAGAGTGCACTGATCTGTATGCCCATAGTTTTGACTCGAGTAGCACATGCGAATTCCATATGGGGGCATCGGGACATCCCACCAGAAAATGTAGACTTTCTTGGAGGAAATCAAGAAGCTGGTCAATGATGGAACCACGACACAAGAACTGATCAAGCAGTGGAAGACCACGGATAAGAAGCAAATCTACATAGTGCTGAAGAAGCCAGAAATGTCTCTACATTAAAATACCTTCCTAAAGTAATACAAGGAATCAACTCTATGAGGCCCCCATGTGGCAAAGATCTTTTGTGATAGGGCATGTTTGTTGGTTTTTATTTCAATAAAGGACACATTTCGCTTAAACATATAATGTTTTTGAAAGCACATAGATATCTTCTCGTCATTGTAGGGCACTAGATATCAATTGCAAGATGTGACATTAGATAGTTGTCGTGATAACGATGATGTGTGATCTTCCCCACCGGACTCTGGTCAGCAAAGCGAGATTATTACTCTTTTGATGATATTCAAGGATAAAAAAGCTCTAAATGTCAACCAGGTAGAGTTGCTTGAAATTGAAACTCTAGGCATAATCTTCTAGGTAGTAGAGGAGAAACAAAACAAAAAGGAAAAGAAAAAGAGAAGAAAGAAAAAAAAAGAAATGAAAATGAGAAAATAATAATAAAAAAGTACTCCTATGTTCGAAACCTGGTAATAGGCTTGTTCGGATAAGAGTATGGAAATTTTGAGGCACTCACTCATTTGAAGCGATAGGGTGGTGGTATATCACTCAATTCAAGAAACCTTAGCTTCATGAGTGATGGTAATATTTTCAAATCGTGACTATGCCGAGTAACTTGGGGCAGTGTTGTTTGCTCCATCGTTGTCCTCAAGACAAAGGACTGTGACGAATTGATTTCCTCAAATAATGGTAAAAAAAAAAAAATAATAAAAAAAAGGGAGAAAAAGAAAATTGGCGATACCATGAAAAAATTAAGACTCGCACCACCCAGAACTTTATTTCTAGAGTAATATTTCTGCGCTCAAGTGGTTATACAAGCCTACCCTTTTGGGGGCAGAGTAGATAATGAGAATTGAGAAAGAGTAGCACTCTGCAGCAACGCGGTAATCATGAGGATGAACCGAGTCACCCGGGAAGACTTCACATCTTTGAATTATCAAGTGGTTGAATCTAAGCCACTCTTGCACATGATATCCGAGCTCCTATCTTTGTGTTTTCAAAATCTTGTATGTTAATCCGAATGATACCCTTCAAAGTGGAACACTAACCAGCAAATTGACAAGTTAAAACAACAACAAAAATTTCCATGTATTACTTGGGGTAAGATCCGAACACAAGAAGGTGGATACTATTGAAGCCCCTAACCGTAAAGGACCTCACAATGCATAACAGAGGTATAAGTGTCGATGACTCAAGAACAAGAAGCGAATTCAGCCACAATGCCTTATTTGGTTCAAGAAAATGAAGGATGAAACAGGACAAGAATGAGCTTACAAAGTGAGGGGACGGTTAAAAAGTAAAAAAGTGAGTCTCCAAAGAATTAAAGCCTGAAATCGAGGAATGACGTCCGTCAAGAGATAACAAGAAGATTGAGGTTAAGAAGCATTTCGCCCACCCCGATGACGAAGTTAACAAATACACAGAATATTGGGTCAAAAGAACGGAAGATAGCCGAGTACGATCGAATGGGGCAATCTGAGCGTAAAGAATAGTAAGAATCTCTGCACACGCATGATATAATGTTTTTGTCGATTAAGCGAGCAAAAATCCGAAGAAGAAAGGTGGGGTGATCGTGCAAATGAACAAGAGCAGATGCCCATTGAGCAAAATTTGTGAAATGAAGATCAAAATTGAGCATACCACAAAAGGAAAGGAAATAAAGAAATCGGAAGAATAACTTTTAGGACATAATATTAACAAAGAAAAAGAGAAACGAAAAGAAAGAAATCATAACATTGCATGCATCATATAGATAGGGGCATGTCAATTTTGCTTGTTCCTAAACAGGTATTTGAAGAATTATCGAAGAATTTATCAAAGTCCATAAAAAACCAGCCATGTCGGATCCAAATCGGATCCAAATATTAAATCCTTCACGGTCATCGGTAAGTCCGCCGCACGTGTTAAATGTTAAATCGGTAAGTTCGGGGTCATCGTAAGTCTTTCGAGCATGGTGTTAAATCCTTCGGGTCATCGGTAAGTCCTTCCGGGCATGACCGGGCATGGCAAGCATGGTGTTAAATATATCATCGTAAGAGTCCTCATAAAACGACCATGTCGGCGTCGGATCCAAATATTAAATCCTTCGGGTCATCGGTAAGTCCGCCGGGCACGATGTTAAATCCCTCGGGTCATCGGTAAGTCTTTCGAGCATGGTGTTAAATCCTTCGGGTCATCGGTAAGTCCTTCGGGCATGATGCGGCAAAGATATCGGCGTGAGTCCTCATAAAATAGCCATGTCGGCGTCAAATCCAAATATTAAATCCGGGTCATTGGTAAGTCCCGGGCACGATGTTAAATCCTTCGGGTCATCGGTAAGTCTTTCGAGCATGGTGTTAAATCGCCCGGGTCATCGGTAAGTCCGCCGGGCATGATGCGGCAAAGATATCGCGTGAGTCCTCATAAAACAGCCATGTCGGCGTCAAATCCAAATATTAAATCCTTCGGGTCATCGGTAAGTCCTTCGGGCACGATGTTAAATCCTTCGGGTCATCGGTAAGTCTTTCGAGCATGGTGTTAAATCCCGGGTCATCGGTAAGTCGCCGGGCATGATGCGGCAGCATATCGGCGTGAGTCCTTATAAAACAGCCATGTCGGCGTCGGATCCAAATATTAAATCCCGGGTCATCGGTAAGTCGCCGGGCACGATGTTAAATCCTTCCGGGTCATCGTAAGTCTTTCGAGCATGGTGTTAAATCCCGGGTCATCGGTAAGTCGCCGGGCATGATGTGGCAGCATATCGGCGTGAGTCCTCATAAAACAACATGCCATGTCGGCGTCGATCCAGATATTAAATCCTTCGGGTCATCGTAAGTAAGTCGCCGGGCATGATGTGGCAGCATATCAGCGTGAGTCCTCATAAAACAACAGCCATGTCGGCGTCAGATCGAGATATTAAATCGCCGGGTCATCAGTAAGTCCTTCAGGCATGATGCGGCAATCTTAGTAGCGTAGGTCCAAAAAAGGCAAAGCAAGTCCAGTGGTAAAAAAAAAAAAAACTTGCATTTTCAAGCCCTAGTGGAAGGTCCCATAGAGAGAGAACCCTAAATCTAAAATCTCAAAAAGAACTCCCAGTCAGAAAAATCCACCAGCGGTGCAAAAGGTTTTATATAGGAGAAACCAGCGTTGAAAACAAAGAGTTCTATATAGGAAGGACTCCAAGCTTTATTGTCTCAAAGTGAAAAGAATGACTCATAATTCGGGATGTCAGAGCGAAGGGTTCTATGTCGAAAAGAGCCTGTAGCTCCAAGATCGGAAGGTGACGAAGCTCTATATAGGAAGAACTCACGAGCCTGAAGATTCAGCCAAGGAAGAGCGGAAATGTCCAAAAGAATTCGTTTTTCCAAGGCTACAAACAGGGAAGTCTGATAAAAATGAGTGCTTATGAATCTTTGCTTTGTTTCCCATTCCATGAGAACAAGCAAAGAGGGGCAACTGTAATCACTCATTTTCACTTATAAATATGTTAATATTGCATGTATATTTATTATATGAATGTTACTAATATAAGGTGATGTGTGCATGTATAAGCTACGTATACGTATTAGGGGCGTATGTATGTCACGTATGTGTCTAGGGTATAAGCGTATATAGACGTTATGTTAGATATACATATGATTATACGTACGTATACTAGAATATTATTAATTAATGATCGTATAATATAAAGTATTTATTTTTGTATGTACATGTACAGCTATTATAATTATTGGGCTGACTAAATATAAAATTAAATATATATATTAAACCCAAGTAAAAAGTCCGAGTCCAATTACAAAAATCCAATTACAAAGCCCGTTTGGCCCAAATCTGAATCCTATCTAATTACAAATGCGGTAACTATGGGCGTTGGATCAAGATCCGATCCAACGCCACGATGCAATGAAGGTTAAAAATATCGCCGGCGCGTACTCACACGTATGGACCGTTCGTGTGTGCGCGTGCGGTCCGACGCGCGGACGCTTTATTATCCACGCGCGCGTAAAATCCACGCGTTCTGACTCCTCGACTGCGGTGCTCCACGTGGCAAGATCTGGAGCCGTCTCATCGAATCGAGGCTTCATCCAGGCCGATCATTCTTCAAGCCATCTCGACCGTTAGATTAGATCTGATCTAACGGCCGAGAACGTGTCGGCCACTGGCAGAGTGTCCACACCGCCACCGCGCCGATATTCAGGACATGCCCAAGATAACAAGCAAAAAATGGTCAGTCCAGTTCAGATCTGAAAAAAGAAGGATGCAACTTGCAACAAAGAAGACAATGATATATATGATATAGAAATCTTGTAACAAAAAAAAGGGAGAGGAGAGTAAGAACAAGAAACGGAGTCTTTTGTAACAAGTTTTTTAGAAATACAAAAAAAAGGCAAAGCAAGTCAAGTGGTACTTTTTCCTTACTTATTTTCTTTACATGCATATACAAAAAAAAAAAGAAACAAAAAGAAGAAAAGTTTTACCGTCGCCGTTCGTGGGTCTCCCTTCCTCAGTGACAAGCCTTTCGGCTTTCCCAAGTCAGAGATGGTGAACTGAAGGAAGGGGAAGGCCCATGGTAGTTTTTGTCTTAGGTTTTAAAACTTTTTTTTTTGGTTCGTATTTCCTAGATCTAGGGTAAATAAAAGGGTATCCTCTGAATCCAACCATGGATTCATGTTGAGGACGACAAGAGGAAGGTTTTGGTGTATTTTGGGAGTCCACCGGCGCCGGTTAGCGGCGGCCGGCGGCGGAGAATACGGCGGCCGGCCGCCGGATTCTGGGTTTCTCAAGAACACTTGAGAGAAAAAGATGAACATGGCTATTTGAGAAACTGAAGAATGAAACGAAAATGGGGAAAATGGGTTTCGGTCTAAAAACGGGCTTTTTATAGTTATTATTATTTTTGAAATGGGTAAATTACACACTTAATCCCACCGCGTTTTCAATATTTTCATTTTTGTCTTGCCGCATGGTATAATCACAGTCCCAGTCCCCCTGGATTTTCAAAAAGTCACAATTTAGCCACTAAATTACACCGAATCAGTTTCTAATTGGTAAAATTACGTCCTTAATCATCCCGCGTTTTTGAACTTTTCACTTTGGGTCTGCCCCTTGGTATAATTACAACTCTGGTCTTTGTAGGTTTTATTTGTTTTTCAATTTCGTCCCTAAATTACATGTTATTGCTCTTCAATTTCTGCCGCTGATTTTCATTTTCCTTTCATTTCAGTCCTATTTTCTTTGTAAATATTATTGTTCGAATTATAATCGTATATGTTGATATTATTTTATTTTATGCCTCCCCATATGACTCGTTTTATGTTTTATGTATGTGTTAAATATAATATTTATGTTTTTTTTATCCGGTTATCCGTACCAAGCATGTTATGTTTTAGTTAATTCGTACATGGCATATTTAGTATTTTTATATATGTGTATGCTTTCTTATTTTTAGGGCCGCATGTTAGTAAATTTACCCTTTTTATACGATATGTGAATCCGTATATGTTTGAAATATGCTTTATTATCAGTATGCATGTCTTTTTTGAAATACTTGTTCGTATATATATATGCATTTATTCCTGCCTTATTATTTTGACATATGATAGTTGTTTTTATCTATTATTTAGAGTAATATGTATATATATACATGCTTTAGTCTAAAATATCATTCATGATAAATTAATGTTCTGGTATGTCAATATTTATTATATTTAAATGATTTGTCATGTTTTATGTTTTTGCCATTAAGATTGCGTATCGAGATATAAATTGTTAATGCGGTGTCCTTTTATCCGAACGTAAACGGGGCCAGTATCAGGCGTAGTGATAGTGGTTGGGCGTTTATTCTCGGATAACGGGACCCTTAAAATACATTCGCAATTATGACCGAAATTTAAAATAATCATCACTTTAATCCGGAAAATCCAATATTCATAAAGCGGTAATTATTAAAGTACCAATTTTTTGGGCGGTGTGGGGGTGCTAATCCTTCCCCATCCGTAACCGACTCCCGAACCCTGTCTTTTGAATCTCTGGTTTTGTGGTGTCCGGCCTACCTAAGTGGCCGGTGGCGACTTCATTTTTATAAGGTTTTTTTTGTAAACCCCACGGAATAAATATTTTATATCCTAAATCCTTCGAAAACACCAATCGTTTTTTATTTAGCGGGAGACCTTCGCTACACAGTGAAAGAAGTCAGTCGTGTCAGCCGAATAAAGCTGGCTCGACAAGACGCCACGAGCAGATGGCGTGCAGGTCTGGAATATTCCTGTGAGGACGCCACATGCAGGGGGCGACATTAACCGTAGACGCTATGTGCAGATGACGTCTTGAGGCTAATTTTGGAATTTTGTTTAGGTTTAGACGCCAGCTGCAGGTGGCGACAGGACCTGGATATATATATATGACATGCCTGGGACTTTTTGTTCTTTTTTTATTGTTTTTTTTGAAAATTTAAGGTTTAAGAGAGTTTTGGGCAGGATTTTTGGTAAATTAAGAGAGTTATTGGGGCAGAGTTCATATCACGATGGATTGTGATGCTGAAAACGTTTATGGTGATGATTTCAGCAAGGACGGTGAAAATGTTATACCAATGGCAGAAGATGATGATGTCGAGTTGCTTGATGATGTTGATGCTCTTGGGACCGCTGCTGCTCAGGGGCATAATCTTGACGTTGACAAAGATGTTTGAGTAGCAGCGTCTGCTAGATATAGATTGGTCGATGAGCCGCTGGTTTGGGGTTATGTTCAACCGAAGCCCCATCAACCTGAGCCTAATCTTCCAGCTTACGTGCCTCCAGTCCACATGTATAAGGTGGACTATGCTGCAATGCGAGATCCAGAATATGAGGCACATGTATTTTGTCATTCTTCAGCCTCAACCGACGAAGAGTTGGAACTCGGAGCTCTCTTCGATACAAAAAAAATGCTTAGTTAGCAATTAAGAAGTACTGCGTTAGACGTCATATGCAATCTTGCGTTGCTGAATTTGATGGCGGAACATATTGTGTAAGGTGCGTGAATTATAAGAGCAAATATAACTAGAGGATAAGAGTTTCGTATATAAAACGAAAGAAGATGTATGAGGTTAGAATGTTCATTGATCAACACTCATGTACCACGACTTCAATCTCACAGGACCATATAAACCTTGACTACGATTTGATATGCGCTTACACAAAGTTGTTGGTTGAGAAGAATCCGAGGATCGACATTACAGTGTTGGTAGCATCGATCCGTGCACAGCTTGGATACATCCCATCTTACTATAGGGCGTGGATGGCGAAGCAAAAGGTGATGGCGTTAGTTTACAGCGATTGGGATAAATCATATAATGAGCTACCGACTCTATTACGAGCAATGCAAATATTTATCCTCAGAACTGTTGTAGAGTACGAAACGTTGCTGGCGGTAACACTACAAGGTGAAGTAATTCCCAGAAAAATGAATATTCAGTAAGTTATTTTGGGCATTCCAACCGTGCATTGAAGGATTCACATTCTACAAATGTATGATTCAAATTGATGGTATATGGTTGTATGGGAAATACGGGCAAATATTGCTTATTGCTGTGGCGTAAGACAGAGACAAGAATATATTTCCAATAGCCTTTGCCATAGTTGAGAAGGAAAATGCCGAGGGATGAGAATTCTTTTTGAATCTTTTATGCCGACACGTAATCAAAGAGGACGGGATTTGTGTGATTTCTGATAAAGGGTATGCTCTGTTATCAGTAATCGATAGGCGCAAAAGTTTATAGAGACTGCCACATGTTTATCCAGCCTATTGTATACGGCATATTGCTACCAATGCAAAGACTCAGTTACGGAGCAATCAGATTTGTCAAGAAATTTTAAACGCAGGTAAGGTGTAATTTGTTATTGTCTAAATTATTGATTTATTTATGTATGATATTTATCTTGCGTTAAATAAATAACGTTTTTACGAGCAGGGTATGAAATGGTTCGGCCAAGGCTCGATGCGAAGTTTAGGCATTTTATAAGGCACGAACAACATGTACATGATTTTATCGCTGATATTCCCAGGGAATGATGGTCACAGGCCTATGATGAAGGTCGACGTTACGGGCATATGATCACTAACCTTGCCGAGGCTATAAACACTGTGTTGAAAGGGATACGCCATCTCCCAATTGCCAGTATTGTTTGGGAGACGTACTTCAGACTTGGCAAAGTATGGTGCGAAAAAGGAAATGAGGTAAACTCTCAAATAAATGGGGGATAATAGTGGTCTGAAACTCTCCAAAAGAGTATGGAGAAACTTCAAGAGGATGCTAGCGCCATGAGAGTGGATTCCTTCGACCCCAATGATGCTGAATTTAATGTCTAAGCCTTGGTACGCCCGAACGAGTACAAATTGTTAAAGTAAACTTGCATATGAGATGGTGTGACTGCGACTGTTTTTAGGCATATAGATACCCGTGCGCTCACGCAATTGCCGCATGTATGCATGTCCGTATAGACCCATATACATTGGTGGACGATTGTTTTAAGTTGCAAACAATGGCAAATATCTACAGGCCTATGTTTAGGACGATTCCAAATCAGGAATATTAGCCAACAGATCCAATATACGAAGAATGGTTACCAAATCCCAGTCTTCAAAGAAAGCTAAAGGGTCGACGACTTCCTTCCGCATTGCATACTAGTATGGATGATTCGGATAATCGAGAGGGAGTTCAAACTAGGCATTGTGGACTTTGCCGAGCGACAGGTCACACGAGAGATAAATGTTCGAATCGTCCCAACTATCGTACTGGGCTGTCATAGTAACTTTGAATGCGTTTGTAAACTTTCATTAATGAAGTAACAAAATATTTTTAAATTAAGTGCGTTTGTTCCATAATAACAAATATAAATTCCAAATAGAAAAAAAGTTTAAACAACATTAATATAAATTTCATATAATATATATATATATAAAATTCCAAATATTGACAATTGCAATCATTCCAAATAAAAATTTAAACAACATTAATATAAATTCCAAATAGAAAAAAAATCTTATTTTCTCATCCTCATCGGCAGCTATTGTCTGTACAGGGAAGATGTCTGATCATACCGTCGTGGGGGTTGAGCCATCCTCCCTGGCGATTGTTGTTCCTATAAGTTATACTCGTCTTCGCCTGGCTGCTCATCCAACATCCGCATAGAAGGTGATGTCACGTACATATCTTTAGCACATAACAGAGTGGAAAAGGGCGGACTAGGCAAGTATGAAGGTGATTGTTGAAACGCACTCGCTCCGGATGATCCAACATCAGTGCGCTACTAATGGAACATCTGGGATCTTTGCAGCACTCTATCTCATGGATCACCATAATCATATGTTCCTCCTACATGCCCTGAGGGTACACCTGAACTACATGATGACCAATCCGCATGATTAATTGGTGGCGGCTGCAGGTTCTCCATATGCGCAGACGAATCGGCTTCATGTTGATATGAGCACCTATGCTCTGTATGCCATCTTTGACTCACTTCCATAGGTGTCAGGAATAGTTTTTAGTTGTTATAAAACCATTCCATGTAGTCTAAATCGTCACAAAAATCATCTTCCTAGAGTGGAGCCACATCAGTTGGCACATATAAGTTCCAGTTGTTCTAACGAGCAATGAAACTTTCTCGCTTGTGCCTCCAGTTATCATCAAACCTAATTTTTTGTTCTCTTGTGTGAATATCTTTGAGATCAATTGGAGGAACAAGAATGGGTTGATGATACCATAACTGTCGCAAGACTCTATCAGCACACTGAAACTCAACCACCGAAAAATGGATCAACGGTACAACTGCACCCCAAAATATAACATACTCCCACACATATTGAAGTACGCAAGACTGTACATTTGCATCGTCATACGACGTCCAAATGAACTGTCAAAAAATTAATATTAACATCAACAAATATTTGGTTACGCAATATTGTACTTTAAACCAACTTAAATACTTAATTTTCCCTTCAAATTCGATCTTCAGTCTCACGTCAACAACGTTGTTGTGCGCCACCCCTGCTTTTTTCAAATCATTTCGCTACCTGCACAGAAACTGAAAATACGATATTTAGTAATTTGAAATAATTTTAATATACACATTATAAATTTTTATTTTAGTATTACCTTCCCGCAAGTGGAAACTCAACTGGGTTATTGACTATAGATGTCAAATATGACAGTCGATATCACGCCTAAGACTAAAGTAAGATAAGACATCCACCAATATCAGATATCTTGTTCCCATTTTTAACAATAATAGCCTTGCACATTTCATGGTATAAGACCGACATATCCCAAAGCCTTAGCTATACGAACGAGCTTCAGGAAAACTTTCTAGCAGTGGCAGATACTGCGTGTGCACAAGATTACCGGATTTATCCGGCATCAATACCCCACCAATGAGCTGCAGGATATAAGCACGTGCTGCGCATGCAACTTCTTCATGGGTCGAGTCCTCAGTTACCCTGAATGCATTCTCCAACCAGGTTACCTTCACACGTAACCCTTTAGTGTCGGTTTCTAAAGGAATTTTTCTGAGGAACTGGTTGCACATCACATATACGTTGTATCTATTCTGCCTCACGACCGCATTCCCATTTATGGGGACACCGAGCTGTAAAGCTACATCTTGCAGGGTTATCGTGCACTCCCCGACTGAAAAATGAAACATGTAGGTCTCTGGTCTCCAGTGTTCAATCAACGCAATTATCAACTCTGGGACCACCTTATAGCCACGCACAAATGTCGCATTATAAAATCCCGCCTGCTGTAAGTGACGAACAATGCAAGCAGATAGCTCATCCGTCATCGTCCCTCGACGACGAAAGCAATGTTGATCGTCTTGCATTGATTAAATTAAATTTAATTAATAACATTGTACAACTAACATACATTTCTTACTCGAAGATGAACAAATAAGACACAAATTACTTACGCCCATATAAGATGAAATGTGCATATGGTCCAACTGCAACAACTGATCAAACGCCATATCTCAAAATTATCTGCACACCAACTACTTTGATTATTAATATTTATTATTGTATTCGAATATACCAATTATATGACTTCATTTATTAGAAACCATTCTATTTGCAAAATTTATTTGAATATGGTTCCCTTAATTATACTAATTTTTATTCTCGAATATACCTAGAATTATTCGAATATGGTTCCCTTAATTATACTAATTTTTGTTCTCGAATATACCTAGAATTATTTGAATATGATTCCCTTAATTATACTAATTTTTGTTCTCGAATATACCTAGAATTATTTGAATATGATTCCCTTAATTATACTAATTTTTGTTCTCGAATATACCTAGAATTATATGATATTTATTAATTATCTAAACATTTAACAAAATTCTAGCTTATTCATTATTTTTATACAAATTAAAATAATTCAAATTATAATAAAAGAATAGAATATATACATACAAATCAAATAATTTATAAAACAATAAAATATTTAATATACCAAACTATACTTAATAATAATAATAATACAAATAGCTTTTACTCTATATAGAATTAATAAAAATTCCTACAATCAAATTTATTATTATCCTAAAAAAATTCTAATGCATACATTATTAATAATTTTATAATAAGCTCTACATAGCTACATTATTAAAAATTTCAATTCAATGCTCAACTTATTATTATTATTATTATCCTAAAACCCTATAATTCTATAATTATTATTATTACCCTTAAATAAAATCTTTGTACATGTCTACACCAGTATATTTACATTTAATTTATATAAATTTTAAAAAATAAGTACCTAATCAACGAAAATGTGCTCCAAATACTTCCCTTGAAACCTCTTCACCTTCTGCAATAAAAAATTAATAAAATTAATAAATATATTATTCATAACTAATCAAATAATTTATAAATTAACTAAAAAATTACATACCCAATTTAATAACTCAAAAACTCTTTCCCTAAACTCTCTACACACAAAAAACCTCTTCCCCACTAAATTTTTTACCTCCACAACTCGTTCCGCCGTTCCAATTTATAGGCCGATTTCAGGTGAAGACGCCACCTGTAGACCCCACTAAATTTGGGGATTCACACCAAAAATGACTACCAAACTTTCTGGACTCACGCTACTAAGGCTGCTGATCTTTCTGGACTCACACTACTAAGGCTGACGTCATCTGGCCTCACGCTACTAAGGTTGTCGATATTTTTGGACTCACGCTACTAAGGCTACCGATATTTCTGGACTCACGCTACTAAGGCTGCCGATATTTCTAGACTCGCGCTACTGAGGCTGCCGATCTTTCTGGACTCACGCTACTAAAGCTGCCGATCTTTCTGGACTCACGCTACTGAGGCTGCCGATCTTTCTGGACTCACGCTACTAAGGTTGCCTTTATCTGGCCTCACGCTACTAAGGCTGCCGATCTTTCTGAACTCACGCTACTAAGGCTGCCGATCTTTCTAGACTCACACTACTAAGGCTGCCGATCTTTCTAGACTCACGCTACTAAGGATGCCGATCTTTCTGGACTCACGCTACTGAGGCTGCCGATCTTTCTGGATTCACGCTACTAAGGCTGTCGTCATCTGGCTTCACGCTACTATGGCTGCCTCTTTCTAGACTCACACTACTAAGGCTGCCGATCTTTCTGGACTCACGCTACTAAGGCTGCCGATCTTTCTGGACTCACGCTAGTGAGGCTGCCGATCTTTCTGGACTCACGCTGCTAAGGCTACCGATCTTTCTGGACTCGCGCTCTAAGGATGCCGATCTTTATAGACTCACGCTACTAAGGCTGCTGATCTTTCTAGACTCACGCTACTAAGGCTGTCGATCTTTCTGGACTCACGCTACTGAGGATGCCGATCTTTCTGGACTCACGCTACTGAGGCTGCCGATCTTTCTAGACTCACGCTACTAAGGCTGCCGATCTTTCTGGACTCACGCTACTAAGGCTGCCGATCTTTCTTTCTTTAATTAAATCCACTTCTTAATACTCTTTGATAATTCTACAAGTACCTGTCCAAAACAAGCAAAAATTGACACGCCCCTATCTATATGATGCATGCAATGTAATGCTTTTTTTCTCTTTTTTTTCACTTTTCTCTCTTATCCTTTTCTTTTTCTTTTCTTTTTTCTCTTTTTTCCTTCAATTTCTTCTTATTTTTCTTTTTCATTTTCATTTTTTTCTTCTCCCTCTCTTTCTTTCTTTCTTTCTTTTTCTTTTTCTTCTCTTTTTTCTTTCAATTTCTTCTTATTTTTTCTTTTTCTTCTTCTCATTCTCTTTCTTTCTTTCTCTCTTTTTCTTCTCTTTTTTCTTCCAGCCCTTTTTGTTCTAAAGTCTTACACCCTGAAAGGTCATTCCTCAGATTTCTTCATCTCTTTACTTCTTCACTGTATGCTCTTAAATCCTCATTTGATCAATCACTTCGAATCTAGATTAACATGCTTTCAAACCTTTTGTGCGGAAGGCTTTTTTGTCTTCAGGGTTATCACCCGTCTTCATAAATGATCTTCTGGTTCATATATTATTCTTATAAGAACCCTTGTTATCTTCTTCGCTTGGCGTTGCCCCATTCAACCACGGGCTCCACTGCTTTGAATTTTCTGACCCATCATACAGAGCCTTGATCTATTTCTAGTTACCAGGGTGAGCCAAAATGCTTCCATCCCCTAAGCTCATCCTTGATGTTCTATTAGCGTTTCGACGGGAACTAACTCTCGGTCCCTATACTTTAAATCTCATCATCATTCATTTTTAAAGTAATGCAAAAGGCAATTTACTTGTGTATATTTCAAAAAAATAATGATTGTTTGAAAAGATAACAGTCATTTTGAAAATCACAACTTGGGGGGATACCAAACATTTTGAAAACATTGTTTGGAACAAATGATAAACATCTTTTTTCTTTTCTTTCTTTTTTTAAGGACCAAACATTTTTTTAAAAAAAATTAATGTTTGGAGAATGGTAAACAAAATTCGAAGTATATTGCCAAACATTTTAAAAACTAATGTTTGGGGGAAATGGTAAACATCAAAACTTTGGGAGAAAATGTCAAACCTTTTAAAACATGTTTGCCCCCAAAATATCAAACCCCATAGTACATCTACTTCAAATTGCCAGAGATCAACTCTAATGAAGCGCATATTTAGAAGATCTTGACCATTGTGGAGATATATGCAAATGTATAGTTTCTTCTGGTCTAATAGGCTTTTGAGAGAAACAACCCTACCTAGTTTCTATCCCATTTAGGTGGCTCTCTTAATCTCACTATCTCACCATGCCCCATCTTTCCCTCATTTGGGTGTCGATCAAGCACTTTGAAGTTCCTTGAAGCAAAGTTAACCCTTATAGGTAGAATGAAATCTGAAGACATTCTCATTCAACTTGGATATCTATGGATGATCAGAATGGTCTTTGGGGGCTTGTAATGTAGGCCTTTGGTTTATGGTTAAGTGAAACAATATTTCTATACTTGTGTAACTTGGATATGCCCATTATTCCTTCCTTTTTTTGGATCACTCTAGACTGCCCGTTTTCAGATTTTCACCCTAGAGTTTATTTTCTTTCTTTTTTACTGTAGGATGCCTTGCATTCTGGCTATGTACTGATGTTCATTTTCTGTTCAAGAATGTTTGATCCTCCAAAACTCCTCGAAACTGAGATTTCTTGAATGAATGACTACGAATACATTTATGGGAATTCTTGTGATTAGCACGCCCAGATGAAATGTTATTCTTTCTTTCTTCTTTTCTTTTTTTTTCTTTTATTCTTTTTCACTTTTTCTCTTGGATCGCTCTAGACTGCCCTATTTTTGGGTTTTCACCCTAGAGGTCACTTCCTTCTTCTGTACCTTTAGATCAGTGTATTTTGGTTGGATATTGATGCCAGCATGATCAGGCAGACTACTCTTTTTCTTCATTTTCAGGATCACTCTAGACTGCCCATTTTTGGGTTTTCACCCTAGAGGTCATTTCCTTTCTCGAAATTGGCAATCTTTGGGCCGACTTGTCTTGACTTGGCTTCAATTCGAGCTTCTATACTAATTTTCAAAACTGTTATTTACTTGAAATGTGGATTCCTTGTGTCTCTTGCTCATAGTTGAAGTCTCGTTCTTGTATTGTTTGATCCGTGTGTGAAGCATATACAATATTCTTTCTTTCTTTTTCTTTTTCTTTTTCTTTTTCTTTTTTCTTTTTTCCCTTTTTATTTTCTTATTTTCTTTTTTTTTCTTCATTTTTCTCTTTCTTTTTCTTCTTCTTTTTTATTTTATTTTTTTGTTTTCTTCTCTATTTTTTTTGTTTTGTTTTGTTTTCTTTTTTCTTTTTTGTTTTAGACTGCCCATTTTGGGTTTTTAGCCTTGAATCTCTTTCTTCTTATTCGAGTCTATAAATGTATCCTCAAATCAACACGTATCTATACTGAGTATTGATGCTATCTTCCACTCGAAGTTAATTGCCTCTCTGCAGCTCTTCTGATATTTACTCAATCTGGACTGCTTGGCCTTCTGATTGCCATTTCTCTTCTTTTCTTTGGTTTTTCGTTTGGACATATCCTTGTTTTCAACCACTTTCTTCTGATGATTTTCTGATCTTCTTATCTAATATGTCTGGTCTCATCTCTGTCTCCTGGTAAAGTAAAAGAATACCATTCGTCGTCACATTCATAAATGTCCTGAGAAAGCCTTCAGGGGGTAGAGATTTAGGGTCAACTCTTGTTTCAAGAATATTAAACGACAAGTGCCCGAGAAGATAAATTCTTAAAATTAGAACTGCCCATTGTCTAAACACTCGCTTTGTTCCTCTGTTGGCCTAAGTAAACTAGCAGATACTCACATTTACAATATCCCCACAACATTCAATCTCTTCTAAATATATGTAACTTAGAGTTGATCTTTGGAACTGAAGCAAATGTACTGTTGCATTCAAAATTCGAGGACTTGGTATAGAAATGATATATACATATGTCCATTCAAAAATGCATGTATATGCATATGGGAGAACAAAAACTACCCCATAAAAATAAAATGTTTAAAGAATCAAGAATGTAAAAATGCTTTCTAAATGGAAATGTGATTTTTAATTCTAAAAAATATCTGTTTGAGAGTTTTTTTTCAAAGCATTGAGAATTTCTTTGTAAACTGATGGGAAAACTATAGGGACCTCCGGACTACCTCCCGAGTACTAACTCATTCTGGTCCTTTGTAGTGTAGGCTTGCCTCTTCTCTTGTTTTTCCACCGCTGGATCAACTCTCTCGCATGACTCTCTTGTCAACCAGCTTCTTGATTTTTTTCTATTAACGACCCCAAATTTCTTAGTGTCATACCCCGGCGCCTCAATGTAGAACTCACATATACTGTATGGATCAAATCTGTGAGCAGATGAGCTGGGCGTAGTCTTTATCGGCCTTGAGGTAAGGTACTAACCCTTGACCAGATGAGGCCATATGTCCAAGATGGAATACTCTGAATATCTCGAAATATGTACTTGTTCGAGGAATTTTTCTCAGTGATTCGGAGGAATCTGTCTGTCTTCTTCTCTTACGATCACGAGAACCTTCGAAAGTGGTACCCATTTATCTCTTTCTTTCCTTCTACTCCTAGACATATCTGGTCTTTTAAACTTAGGTCCCGGAGTGCATGTTCGATTCTCTTTCCGACTGTCATGAAGTCCTCAAAGCTGGCATTTATTTTCCCGAGCACCTTATAAAAGAAGAAATAAGAAAGGTGGCATGGAAGTCACTTTCCTCTTCATCTACGAGAAGTTGTACCTGGGTCGCTAAACACAGACACCTCAAAGCACATTCCTTGAAGCTTTCATTTGGTTTCATCTTCGTACCCTAGAGATACTGACGACTTAGTGCTAGGTCCAAAACATATCATATCACGGTAGGTCCTGTTAGACTATCGAGGAAGTAGTGGATCGGTAATTTTTCAATGCAGCCCTCCATCTTTTTACAGAATATGGTCACGTGAATCTTGGGGCATCTTGTTCCGTTATCATGCGCAAATCTGGGAATCTTTGGAATTCGGAGGAACGACCAAATCAGGGTTCAAATAGAGCTTTCTTGCATCAAAAGCATCAAACTTCTTTTTTTCTCTCTCTTTTTCTCTCGAGTCCATATTTTAATTGCTCGAATCTTGATTTTTGAGTGTGTTCAATTCTTTTATTCACGATAAAACTCTAATTGTTCTTTGGATTACCCAAAAAAAATTATGCAAGGTAATGATAATGTTATGTAAAATATGCCATGACTGTGCAATGTAATGCAATCCTAAAATATAAACATGAATGCAGTAAGGTATTGATTCCAAAAGTGATCCCCATAGAACGACGTTCATTGAGGCCAAAAGGCTTCATTATATCATATATTAGATATTTACAGTTACTGATAAGCTTCAGTGCCTACTTTCTTAACTTCATCCAGTAGTCTGGTCAGCTTGCCTCCGTGGTCCAACACTTGGTCCATGTTCTGACTAAGCCTGCCACCTTGTTGAGCCGCCTTACCTGCTCGGGTAATATCGATCTTCAGGTCTTCATCTATCCCCTGCTTAGTCTTTCGTAGCTTGGAAGTTATCCTTTTCAACTGAAGAGTGTTGGATTGTCATTGCTCTATCGTAAACTTATTTCCAAAATTCTTGTTAATGGCTAAGTTATTCTGCAGCTCATCTCTAGAGACTATCGTACCTATTCTCAATTTCCTCAAACTTACCTGATAACAGCCTGACCTGATTCTCGCTTGACTAGTTTCTCTTCTTCCAATATTCTGAGTCGTCCTTCAACTGAACAACACCGTTAATCTATTTTAAAGGTGACCCAATATGATATTCTTAAACATTCAGTAAAGCTTCTGGTGATCATTCTGCAAATTCAATTTTATCCAAGTTATCTCTCTCTTATCTGAGCTGGCTGAACTCGAAAGAATATCCCTCTCTTGGGATGCCCCTATCTCCGATCTTCAAATTTAACTCGCTTGAGTGTCCCACCTCGGTATTACTCGAACTTTGTCCTGGATATCTATTCTTCCTCGACTTTGCCCATCGGGTGATTGTTAGCTCACTATAGAATTGGAGAACTCCGTTTTTGAAACCCAAAATTCTCATCGCGATAAGATCTTGAACTTGTTTCTCAGGGCCCCGTAATCCTCAATACTGTGACCCAAACTTCCTAAACGGTAACTGCCTCTAGCACGTGTGTCGTAATCTCTCGGGTAAGACGGTCTCTTCACTAGAGACTTTACCGAGGTAATAAGTCTCTTCTTGATGAACATTAGGAGTAATTTGGTGTACCTCACAGGAATCGAGATGTACTTCTTTTCATTACTTACTTCTCGGGTTTCTTCTTGACCGAGCTCTACTTTTTGAAATCCCGACTCAGACATACCTTCCACTTGTTTATTGATGCGGATCACAAAAGGGTTCAATTTTTCGTATTTGGCTGGCTTGGAGGTAGAATTCTGACTATCCCGCTTTCTATTCTGATCCTTAATCGATTCTTCTTTCGGTTCGATGGATCGCTTACCTTTCGTCAAAGTATTCATCTGATTCATCACTTCTTCCCTCTGCTTCTTTCAACTCTTGCACTTTACTTTGCTCATTACCAGTACCGTGTCTCCTTACCGTGTCTGACCTGAAGTCTTCAGATGGTTCCTCTTCTATTGTCTCCGATCTTGTTCTGGGACAAAACCCTGGATCTGTGCCCTCTAATATCTGACCAGACGACCCTTTGCCAATTATGAACGATTTCTGAGATTTGAGAAACCATTTCGTTAATCAAAACCCTATAAATGCGAGAATGCATACAAATGCGGTGTTGATTCTCGAACAATCTTTAAAAAACTTTCAATAGAGAAAATGTCTATTTGCAAGAAATTAATAATGAATTACAGGTAACAGTTGGATTTATTTTGGAGACCTTGACTTTGGAAAGCAAAACATGTGCTCCATGTCTCAACGTCGTCTTCAGGATGATGGATGACTTCGTCTTCTCCTCTTATTCTATTCCATGGACTCGTTACGTCATGATCTTTATTTTTCGGGCTTATGGAAAGGACATCAACAAGTGCATGCATAATACAGATAAGATCTTTTCTTCTGTAGATCTGGGTGCAAACGAATAATACGTCTAAACAGGGATAGATTCTATCGATCCTAGGGGAGTACTTTTAAATTTTTTGGGGTTAAAATTCTCAAGGACCATTTGGTTTAAAAATTTCCCCCTTTTTTATTATCAAAACGTTTTAACTTACTTAAAAAATAAAACTTTTAGGTTTCTTTTTGTTATTATTATTATTCTGAAAGTTTTAGGAGGGAAAATATTCAAAACAAAATAATAATATTTTCAATTTTTTAAGGAGTTAAATTAAAATCTTTGAGATTTTTATAAAAGGGTTAAATGTGAAGATTTAAAATTGGGGTTCTGTGGCCCTGACTGAATCTTCTGCATCGCACGTGCCTTACTATCGTACTGTCTTCTTTCTCGATTGGTCTTTGCTCGGCCTAACTTGATACTGTAATATTATCGTTTCCGGCAAAGCATACTTTTTCTATTTTGAAAGCCTTTTAATGAGCTGTTCTTGAATCAACACCATGTCATGATATGCAATATGAATGCAAATAAAGATGTTGATTCCGCTGGTAAGTACCCTTTCGAACGACTTTTATGGGGAAAAAGGGTCCACATTACAAAAGGAGTCCCTATTACAAAAAGTCTTAATTACAAAACAAAGTTCTACACACAAGCCCTAGCTCTACCTCCTAGCTCCTCGATAGCTCTGAGCAACTTGATAAACCTTGGTGCTTCTTCCATATCCGAGGTTACAAAAGGTCGGAGAGACGCGGCTTCGGTAGCTAAGTCATTCACACGCCTTGCAACTCGTTGTATGTCCACCATCAAGGTCTCGTGTGTATACTTTGGCACTACATGCTTGCTTGGCAAATTGTTACCTCGGATCTGTTGATTAATCTCTAACCAATGTCGCACGATTGGATCAATGTCGTCCTTCTTAAGACACCTTTTTTTCCATGATGAAAGATTTTCTAATCGGGCAAACCACTTGAATCAACGCCTCTATGTAATGTGGATGCAATGATAATGCAACAAAAGTATGTGTAAAATAAAAATAAAAACAAAAAGAAATGAGTTAGTACCGAACAAAAACAATAAGTACACAATAAAAAGGGCAAATTAAATGTTACAAACAAACAAAGCAATCCTAATTACATCCCGTCTAAGACACCTAGGTTATCCGCATGGCTCTAACAGGGTGGGTTTCTATGTTCTCTATATGCGGTGTTGGTGCTAAGAGGTACCCGAATTGTCCTCGCTGTCCTCTACTAAGAGTAACAAGCCTCCGATCATCACCCATTATAGGCTCATTTCAACCGTGTTCAATTCAGGGGGACCCATTCGCTTATGCCTACACGAAGGAACGATATCCTTACGAAAGCGTAAGGTACTCGAGCCCCGAAGGTACTTGCTAGGCCTACACGGGAGAACGATATCTCCACGAAAGCATTATCGTTTTTCCCCCACATAAAAAATGAGTTTATATGCCATATTTTAAATGCGTCAAAATAAACGCGCAATTATAACCGAATTTTAGTTTAATAGTCACTTTAATCCGGAATTTCTAATATTAATAAAGCAGTAATTATTTGAAAAAGCTTGACTCTCTTTTTGTTGTTTTTGAAAAACAAAAATGTCCCCAGCGGAGTCGCCATCTGTAGCGATGTCATTTTACGCTAAAAAATGAGTTTTATCTATTGTTTTGTTTTGAAAATGATGTTTTTCGTGGGTTTTTGCAAAAACCGTATTTTATTTAAGAGTGGAGTCGCCACCGGCCACTTAGGTAGGCCGGACACCATAAAACCAGAGATTTGAAAACTGTTGGGTTCGGGAGTCGGTTACGGATGGGGAAGGATTAACACCCCCACACCGCCCAAAATTGGTACTTTAATAATTACCGCTTTATTAATATTAAAATTTCCGGATTAAAGTGATGATTAATTTAAAATTTGGTTATAAGTGCGGGTAAATTTTAAAAGCCCCGTTATCCGAGAGTAAACGCCCAACCACCATCACTACGCCTGATACTGGCCCCGTTTACGCTCGGATAAAAGAGCACCACATTGACAATTTATATATCTCGATATGCAATCTTAGTGAGCAAAATATAAAATATGACAAATAATTTAAATACAATAAAAATACAAATAAATATTAACATAATAAAATACTAATCTAACATAAATAAAATACTAATCTAAAACATACATACATGAATATTAATCTAACTCATAAATAAAAACAAATCTAACATAAATAAAATATTAATATAAAACATAATAAATACTAATCTAAAACATAAATAAACATACAAACTAAAAAACATAATTTTAAATTAACTACTACTTCATTAAATTATAAAAATTACAACACAAATAAAAAAGAAAGAAAATATACCTAACTAGGAGCTCGAATGATGAACCCCGACTGAACCCCACCGAGATCTACCACGACCTCTTCAAAAAATTAACTAGATCGGATCCAAAATAAGACCCCGATCGAACCGGTTAGGACCGAGGACACTGCCTCGGTCCTTGGCTACCCGAGAGCCAAGCTCTCTTATTTTGGGCATGCCACTGTCGACTCTTTCTTTGTGCGTGAATTGCCCCCCATTTCATGCCTTTATATAGGCAATTGGGGGATTCAATGATGAAGCGGAGCTATTTGCTCCAAGCACTTTTTCCCTTTTTTTTATTTTTTTATACTTCAATTAACTTTATTATTATTATTATTTTTAAATTAATAATATTACTATTACAATAATACTAAAAATACTAAAATTCGGACAAAATGAGTGATTACAGATGGATTATGGATCGGAAAGCAACCACCCTAGAGTTTACGCCGAGCCGCCCTTGATAGATCCGGTTTCGGTGTACTCAATGAGGTGCATAGCTTAAGGCTTAAGCGAGTGTTGGAAAGTCGAAAACTGTAAATTTTTTGTTGATACGTTTATGGCTTTCTGGGTTTTTGGTATTGTACGAAATGGAAGTTTTGTGTAAATAGAGCGACTTCATTGGCAGAGTGAACGAGAGAGGCAACATGGATAAAAATCAAACTCCTGAAACCAAAGAGTAAAGATTGGAAAACCCCGTTTCTTTTAGAACCAACTTGGCCGCTTGGTTCCCTTGAAAAATCCTGATGCTGAAGTTGAGTTACCATATAGGGAAAATATGTAGATAAGAATGAAACGAATTGTCACATAAAAGCAGCGATTAGTTCCTCATCATTATAAGAATTTTCAGAATCTGAATCGGAAAAGGTTGGTAATGGTATTGGTATTGGTATTGGTACCTTCATCGTTAATTTGTTTGCTCGAGATCTGCAGCTCTTTATCTCGGGATGCATTTGGTCTCCAACAACAAACACGTGAACACCGCCTTTTAGTTCGATCCAGCTACATCCTCTAAGTCTCATGAATCTCTGGACTTACAAACCACCTAACCACTTAACAGTCCTGAACAGAATCAGTTTGCAGTTGTTAATGGCTGGTTAAGCTTTCAAGCTCGTGCATATATACTTATTCATTTCCTTGTTGTAATCAAGCTTGTTTGATATAATACAAAGCAAATTATGATCCCTATTTCATTAGGGTTTCCCAATATGGTATCATTCGCTTGGTTCCGCTGCAGTTCTTGTTTTGTTCTGGTTTCTGATTGTCTTCATCATGCTCATTAGTGCTACTGATCAATCCTTTGATCCGACTTTCTCATCCTCAAGAAACGGCAAGATGTTTACAAACAAAAAAGTGAACATCGTGCTTGATGAAATGAACTTCTTGCTATGGAAACAACAAGTCCTATTGACAGTACGCAGACATTGGTTGGAACGTCTACTTATCGGGAAGGTCAAAGCTCCTCCAGAAATGGTGCTTGGTGATAATGGGGAGATGATGCCAAACGAGGATTATGAGGTTTTTGTTGTACAAGACAGTGCATTGGCCTCCTAGTTACTTTCGACGATCAGTGCGCAACTTTTACCTCAGTTTGTTGGTGCTGAAACAGCGGCTGATGTTTGGACCACCGTTGTGAAATTCTTTGCGAATCGATCCACGACCAGTGCGATGAGTCTTCACTGCAAGTTACGGTCGCTTCGAAAGGAGGATGAGAGTATGCGATCTTATCTTACACAAATCAAGGAGATAAGCGGTGCCCTAGCTGTTTGTGGAAGTTCAATTTCTAAAATAGAACAAATAGCTACAATCTTAAATGGTTTGCCTGTTGAATATCAACCTTTCATGGCTGTTATAACAGCTAGTAAAGAACCATATACATTGGATGGTGCTAAATTCGTTTTGGTTGATGCTGAGGCTCAAATTAAGGGCTTTAATGCCCATGTTCAATTGCTTGTTAGTGTAAATGTTGCTCATTTTCAAAACAACAACTCTGTGGCTACTAATCAAGAAAGTAGGTCTGGTAGGCAGCAATAGTTTTTTTTTTTGGAAGAACTGGTGCTTGAGGAAGAGGGCATGCCAAGATTCAGTGCCAGATTTGTGGAAAACCAGGTCACTCAGTAGATCGATGTTGGCATCGCTTTGATCAACTGTATGCATGGATGGTAACAAACACTGGTGATGTGAACAAAGAATCTCCCAATGCTCTTGTGATTGTGGTTGATTCGTCCAATACTTGCTATACGTGTGCCCATTCTCAGGGACCTAGTGTATCCAGTAGTTCTGGTTCCTGGATTGTGGACTCAGGAGCCATACACCATGTCACTCATGATGCTGCCAAAGTGATGCAGGGGTCGGATTACATTGGTCCAAGTAAACTTGTTGTTGGTAGTGGGCATAAGTTTGATATTTTTCAGTCTGGTAAATCCATGTTAATGACTTCTTCTCGTGTGTTAATGATCAATAACTTGCTTCATGTTCCCTCAGTGACTAAAAATCTGCTATCTGTTTCAAAGCTTGCTAGAGATAACAATGTATTATTCGAATTCCATGCTTCGATGTGTCTGGTTCGAGATGAAGTTAGTGGTGAGGTGCTGTTGCAAGGAAATGAGCATGATGGTATGTATCAATTCTATGGAAGTTCCTCTGTGCTGGGTGTCAATAATAAGGATCATAGGATAGAGGCTAATGTTGCTTGCAATTCTACTCACTTATATGACTTGTGGCACAGAAGACTGGGGCACCCTGCTCAGTTTACTCTTGTGCAAGTTTGTGAAAAATTTGATATTATAATTCTATTGAATGATAATAAAGTGGATCTAGATGTTTGTATAGCTTATCGCATGGGCAAAAGCCATAACTTGCCATTTTCTAAATACATAACTGAGTATGTTAATCCTTTATCGTTGGTGTTTACTGACCTTTGGGGTCCTGCCCATATCGCCTCAAAAGTACTATGCTTCATTTGTGGATGCAACCACGAGACATTGCTGGGTGTATCTTTTAAAATCAAAGGATCAAGCATGTCATGCATTTTAATTATTTGAGAAAATGGTTAAGAATCAGTTCAGTACCACTGTGAAAGAAGTACAAAGTGATTAGGGTGGTGAGTTTTGAAGTCCCTCAACCCTTCTAAGTGTTCTGGGCATCAAGCATAGGGTGTCGTGTCCGCACCCCTGAGAGCAAAATAGAGTGGTGGAGCGAAAGCATCGACACATAATCGAGCTAGCTCTTGTATTACTTGCCCAAGCCTCTCTTTCATTCAGATTCTGGTCATACGCTGTGAGCACAGCCGTGCATTTGATAAATAGGCTCCCTACGAGGGTATTATCAGGCGTGTTACCTTTTGAAAAATTATATAGATAGTAGCTAAATTATAAATTTATGAAGGTGTTTGAATGTCGTTTCCATCACTTAAGACCTTACCAGAATCACAAACTGAGCTTTAGGTCTTAGGCTTGCACGTTCCTTGGGTATAGTGCACAACACAAAGGTTACCTGTGCATAGCAGTAGATGGTCATGTTTATATATCTCGTTATGTGGTATTTGATGAAAACTACTTTCCTTTTGCAGGGGAAAAGAGTCAAGAAAAGGGGTGTCACAGAGTCTTGTCCATGTGCTTCAAACTCTTTTTCTATCATAGGTGGTGCAACAAGGGTTTGCATGGGTAAACGAGAATCTGTTAACTCTCAGCCTTCAAGAAGGGCTCGTTCTGAGAAAACCGTGTAGTCTGGGGATAGCGTACATAGTCGAGTGTCAGTTTATGAGCAAACTGAACCTTTTAAGGAGGATCAAAATATGCAAGATGAGGTTCTAAATGTTCAAGATGAGGGAGTGGCTCAACAGGCTGTTGTCATGTCGATTAGTGTGATAGAAAGGGCCAACAATGCTATGGAAGGTGCAAGCTCAACGTCTCCCTCTGAGTCTAGGGGTTTTGGTATTAGCAAGATGGTTCAGAATGCAAGCATGACTGGTGATAATGTGGATGCAATTCCATCTAATGAGGGAGATCAAACTCAAGGTGGAGGGCATCACATGATTACTCGAAGCAAATTGGGTATTTTCAAACCCAAAACCTACTTGGTTGAGCATGGCAATAAAGAAAGTGAACCTGTTTCTATCCAGGAAGCACTTGAGTCACCAAACTGGAGAGATACAGTTCATGCAGAATTTGAAGCACTAAAGAAAAATGGCATATGGTCCTTAGTTTCCCTCCCTGAAGGCAGAACCATTGTGGGGGTGTAAATGGTTATTCAAAGTTAAAAGAAACGCAGATGGCTCGATTCAACGTTACAAAGCCAGACTTTTTGCCAAGGGCTTCTCTTATGTCCCTGGGCAAGATTTTCAACACACGTTCAGCCTTGTTGTCAAGGCCTCCACGATAAACGTTGTGTTTGCTTTGGCTGTGCAAAACAAACAATCACTCAGGCAGGTTGATGTTGACAACGCCTTCCTGAATGGAGAGTTACATGAAGATGTTTTCATGCAGCAGCCCCCAGGCTTTGAAAAAATGGCCCCAGATTGATCGAAGCTAGTTTGTAAATTGCAAAAAACACTGTATGTTCTGAGACAAACGCCTAGAAATTGGTATTCAAAATTAAAATAGCATTTCATTTCAGATGGGTTCAAAGGTTCACAAGCTGATAGTTCTTTATTTATCAAAGTCGAATGTGGTGCATCTACTTATGCACTTGTTTATGTAGATGACATTATAGTGACTAGCAGCTCCAATACTGAAGTTGAGAGGGTTGTTTAGCAACTTGGTATAGATTTCTCGTTGAAGGATTTGGGAGCACTCAACTTTTTTCTTGGAATTGAGGTTGTTAGAGTTAGTGAGTCAATCGTGTTGAGTCAGAAGAAGTTCATCATGAAAATATTGGTCAAGGCTCAAATGACCAATGCCACAGCAATGCCCACGCATATGGTTTCTTCTCTCAAGCTTGCTCAAAATGCTGGAAGTCCACTGGTGGATGCTCAGGAATATCAAAGTTTGGTCGGGGCTTTGCTATATGCATGTCACACGAGGCCTGACATTGCATTTAGTGTGAACAAGCTGGCACAATTTATGCACAGCCTTTGTGAACAACATTTGGCTGCTGTTAAAAGAGTGCTAAGTTATCTTAATGGAACTCTTGACTATGGACTGGTCTTTTCACCAACATCAGAGGCTTGTCAACTGGTTGCATTTGCAGATGCTGATTGGGCGGGCAACATGGATGATAAGACGTTAATTTGTGGAAATTACGTGTATTTGGGAGGGAACCTAGTGTTATAGAGTTTCAGAAAGCAGAAGATAGTCTCATGTTCCATAACGAAAGTTGAATATCGAAGTTTAGTCGATGTTACATCAGAGGTAACTTGGATTGATGCCTTATTCAAAGAGATGGAGGTTCAAATGTCAGTTGTACCAGTAATCTGGAGTGATAATTCAGGGGCCACTGCCATAACTAACCCCCTCGACCCGGCCTAGATGCCCGACCGAATCGAGAGAACTACATTAGGTTTGTCGAAGCAAACTGGAGAAAAATTATGAAAAACGATCCATTATTTTACTTTTATCTTATCTAGATGCATATTGTAAGTCTTAAGTGTACATACTTGTAGCGGGTGAAATTCCAAAGAAAACGGATCATGGAAAGGCCTCCAATTGCATAACATAATTTTTAGGGACTAAATTGCAAAACTGACAATTTTAGGGACCATTACTGAAATTAAAGTTAACAATTCTCAATTAGTCCAATTACATGCTTACATGTCAAATTTCATATCATTACGATCACCCAAACTCATACAATTGCATTCACAAAACTTAGGGACCAAAACGTAAGAAAAAAGAACTTCAAAATATGCCAAATAACCAACTTAACTGCCACCGTACCGGTACGGACAATGGGTGTTTCGATACGCCTTCATTATTTCAAAATCCCATAATTCCAGTAGCCAATTTTCGTTACGATACGCCCACGCGTATCGAAATGCCCTTCATAAAGCCATTAGACCATATCGAAAAGCCTCCCCGAGTATCGAAACACTGGCCAATTTTGCCTTGGCTCGTACTGAAACAACTGCCCGCGTACCGGTATGCTAAGCCTGGAATGACTTATCCGTACCGAAACAGGGACACCCTTACCGGTACGCCTGGACCTGTAATGCCCCAAATTGCTGTCTAAACACACTTTGATGATAACCGAAACACTCCAACATGCTTCAAACACTTATACAACATCACTAAGGTACACTACCATCCAAAGTATCACAGATTCAACAACTACTCATGGCATTTAAATCACGCAAAACAACCTATAGGCATGCTTCCTAAAAACTTTTCACCAAGCAACCAAACTCACATTTGATACATTTAAGGCACTCTCAGCATGCTTGCACATTTATAACGTCAAACAAACTTGCTTGAATCATTAAACCATGGCAATCAAACAAACCAACTAAATGCATACTCTAGCACTTGGTTAGCAACAACATAGGCAAGATTCACTCAAGCTCAACCAACATCCAACAAACCATAATATCCAGCACTACTCATGCTTAAAACTCATGGAAAACAGAAATGCAAATCCCTAAAATGTGACGAACACATTGCCTTATTAACCGGAAACATAAACCGAGTTCACACTCAAACTAGTTTTTGTCATTGGATCTCTTTGGCCTTGCCTTTGCAGCCCCAAAACTTCAATGCTCTGCATCATCAGGAAAAAGAGAGCGTAAGCACACATGCTTAGTGAGGATGCTCTTAAAACAATGATGCATTAAAACCCTTGAAAACTTAACACTTGTTTTCAAACCATGCTTACGACCTAAGCAAGTTCCAATGATTCCAAAACAAAACATGCATATCGACCATATGCAAAACATTATAATCCACATGCTTAAATCCTCAAAGCATTATATACAAAACCATGCTTAAATTCCAAAGCATTAAATACAATCCATGCTTAAATTCTAAAGCATTACAAAATAAGTTCAACACTTGAATTTTCATATATTGGTATTTATAGTGACCCTGGATAGACGGCCTCTATCCTTGATTAGCCGACCGCTAATCTTTAAGTAACCGACCGTTAACCTTACATTTCGGATACATGGATCTCCCATGATAGTCACCACTACCATGACCCATACCATGCCGACCGCATGATATAACACCCTTGCCGACCGCAAGATCAACATCAACAAGGGGAACCGACCGCTCAACCCAAGTGACAACATTATAATTCGAGTAGCCGACCACTTACCTCAAGGACTCTAAACCATAATCGATTTTTAACATATTATAGTGTACTTCATCCTATGACATGCCAACTATATTTGAATGTTTTCTCATTATGTCACATAGCCAATATATCATTTACAAAACCATTTACTCACTGTTTTACAATGCATTATACAAAACCACCTCACATTGCCAAAGCAATAACACTATTCCCGACCGGAATGAAAACCAATGCTCACTAGCATTTCTTATACTTTTAAACCCCTGCATATGTACTTAAAATCATGCATTTCCAGTAAGTAAATCAAACCATGTTTATGACCAAAACATGAATTACACATGCTCATATCCGAACCGATATTAAATAGCAAAAGAGGGAAAACTTACATCCGAGTTTAGGTAAGTGTTTCAAACTTAACCTAAACTCTCAATAACCTTTATTACACCTTTTAAAGGCATTTAAACCAGTTTCCACTCATCGATACGCTTCGCTTTGCTCGCCAACGATAATCAAGCTTCCGGCAAGCCAAAATCAATGTCAAGCTTCGTCTATTTAATTATCTCCTGTTTTAACCACATAAAACCATAGCGCAAATGCATCATTATGTATTCAAACCATTGCCTACAAGCAATTACCCACAACTCTCAAGTTGCCCACTTAAAACTTATCCGAAACATACCAAAATCATCATCACACTTTCGAAACTTAACACAGCCTTATTACAACAATTCAATCCATCAAGCATCATCAATTAACACTTAAAAATAGGATTAATTCATCCAAATACTTCCAGCAACTACCCAGCCACATCAACACCACAAAAACACAAATCTAACAAACTTACAACTAAGGATTCAAGAGTTTCGGGATTCCATTGTTAAAATCAAATTAACAACAATATAATACATCCAAAATATGTTTAAAAACAATCCTCAACACTAGAAAACATATCCAATTCAGAACTTTCACTATTTCATCAAATTTACCCAATTAAATCAATTAACCATTATAGAAACACAAAATCAGGTTATAAATCATAAATCAAGGGTCAAATACTTGGGAATATCAATAAAGAACCATCAATAGAGGAGAAGAATGAACTTTACCTCTACTGTGTGATTTCTCCCTCAATTGATTGTATAAAGCTTGAAAAACACAAGAATTCAATAAGGTTTTGTAAATCAAAGATAAAGAATCAATTACAAATCAAGAAATTAAGAAAACCAGCCTTTCACCTATGTGATTTGATGAAAATAAGAGTGTTTGGCAGAAAAGAAGTTGAGAGAAAATTTGAGAGAAAAGTTACATCAAAATATCTTTAAAAGTGATAACTAACTTTAATATCTAAAATCCATTTTAATTATCTTTTAAAACACATATTAAAAAGACTTAATTGAAGAGAGAAATCACCAGCAAAAACTTGGTAAATTAGCTCCTTAAGGATTCTAAGGATTTGATCCTTTTCATTTTAGTCACCTTTAAAAATAGTTTTCAAAAATTACATTTTGGTCACTAACCAAAATGTCATCCTTCCAAAACCCATTTTCCAAAATTGATTTCACCAATATCATTAATATATTAAATAATGATTTCATCATATTTTTCCATAATTTTATCACCTTTAAAACTATTAAATCCAATTCAATCCCAAAACTGACTCGAATCTCTAATACCGGTCCACCGACCTTTGAACCAACCTTTAAAACATCTAAGCCCAAAACCGGGGTGTTACAACTCTCCCCCACTTAAGAAATTTTGTACTCAAAATTTACCTGGAGGAAACAAATGCGGAAATTGCTCCAACATATTCGCCTTGCTCTCCCGAGTGGCTTCTTCGACACCACGGTGTCGCCACAAGACCTTAACAAGGTCAATCGTCTTGCCACAAAGAAATTTGCTGCTGGAATTAAGGATTTCCACCGGCTCCTCATCATAGGATAAATCTGGTCTCAACTCAATATACTCCACCAGCATAACATGCGAGGGATCCGACCGATACCTCCGCAACATAGATACATGGAACACATCATTTATTTTCTCCAACTCTGGAGGCAAACTCAACCGATAAGCCACATGACCCACATGCTCAATAGCCTCGTACGATCCAATAAACCTCGGACTAAGCTTACCCTTACAGCCGAACCTCGTCACCTTTTTCCATGGTGACACATTCAAGAATACACGATCGCCCACCGCATATTCAATTTCCCTACGCTTCAAATCTACGTAAGATTTTTGCCGATCCGCAGCCGCTCTCAAGCGATCACACACAAGCTTTACCTTTTCATCCGTGTCCTTCATCACGTCCGGTAAGGAAATATGTTTTTCCCCTACCTCAGCCCAACACAAGGGCGTACGACACTTTTGGCCATACAATGCCTCATACAGTGCCATCTGAATACTCGTTTGGTAACTGTTGTTATACGCAAAATCAACCAAAGGTAAATGCTTCTCCCAGGTTCCTTGGAACTTAATAATGCAACATCTTAACATATCCTCCAAAACCTGGATAACCCGCTCAGACTGACCATCCAACTGAGGATGATACGCGGTGCTGAAATTTAATCTCACACCTAAAACCCGGTGCAAACTCACCCAAAACCTCGATGTAAACCTCAAATCCCTATCCGAAACAATAGACTTCGGTACCCCATGCAAACGCACAATCTCAGCAATGTACAAATCTGCCAACTTGTCCAGCGTATACGTCGTATGCACTGGTAGAAAATGTGCACACTTCGTAAATCGATCCACAATCACCCAAATAGAATCCTTTTTAACCGGTGTCAAAGGTAATCCTGACACAAAATCCATGGTGATTCTCTCTTATTTCTATTCCGAAATTCTCAACAGTTACAACAACCCAGATGGAAAATGATGTTCAGCCTTGACCTGCTGACATACCATGCACTTAGAAACGAACTCAACCACATCCTTTTTCAAACCAACCCAATAATATACTTCTTTCAATCCTTGATACATTTTTACACCGCTAGGATGCATAGCAAAAGGACTAGAATGTGCCTCTGTCAAAATAGTGTGCCTTAATTTTGGATTATCCGGCACCACTATTCGGCCCTTGAAACATAAAACTCCATCATTATCAAAATGAAAATTCGTCGGATTACCCTCCGATATGTCCTTAACATGCTCAACCAATGATTTATCAAACAGTTTCTTAGCTTTAATCAACTGTGACATCGTAGGCTTAACTTACAATTCAACCAACAACCTACCTTCCCGCGTCACACTCAACCTTGCGAACATAGCTCTAAGCTCAATCGCAACCTTATGACTCAACGCACCCGCAACCACGTTGGCTTTACCAGGATGATACTCAATCGTCAAGTCATAATTCTTAAGCAACTCCAACCATTTGCGTTGCCTAAGATTCAAATCCTTTCGAGACATCAAATACTTCAAACTCTTATGGTCAGTGAAGACAACACACTTCTCACCATAGAGATAATGTTTCCAGATTTTCAATGCAAACACCACAGCCACAAGCTCCAAATCATGAGTTGGATAGTTGCGCTCATGAACCTTTAGTTGCCTCGACGCATAGGCCACAACCTTACCCTCTTGTATCAGCACACAACCCAACCCAGCGTAAGATGCATCACTATAAACCATAAACTCTTTTTCGAACTCAGGTTGAATCAACACAGGAGCATGTGTCAAAACTTCCTTCAATTTCTCAAAACTAAGATTTTGCTTCTCTGTCCACACGTAAGGAAC
The DNA here is from genome assembly GCA_019671005.1 of Hibiscus mutabilis. Lineage (NCBI taxonomy): Eukaryota > Viridiplantae > Streptophyta > Magnoliopsida > Malvales > Malvaceae > Hibiscus > Hibiscus mutabilis. The sequence continues at coordinate 34,425,376 of CM033742.1, forward strand.
ATTCTTCTGCAACAACTTCATCAATGGTGCCGCGATACTAGAAACCCATAAACAAAACGGCGGTAATAACCATCCAACCTAAGAAAACTGCGAACCTCCGAAACAGATTTAGGTTGCTTCCAATTGAGAATAACCTCAATTTTCTGTGGATTAACACGAATACCCTCCACAGAAACCACATGACCAAGGAACATCACTTCTTTAAGCCAAAACTCACACTTGCTCAACTTAGCATACAACTGATTATCCTTCAAAACCTGCAACACAATCCGTAAATATTGATCATGTTCTCCCTCGGTACGAGAGTACACGAGAATATCATCTATAAACACCACCACAAATTGATCAAGATATTCATGGAACACCCTATTCATCATATCCATGAACGCAGCCGGAGTATTTGTTAAACTAAAAGGTATGACCAATAATTCATAATGCTCGTACCTCGTACGAAACATAATTTTTATGCACATCCTCATCCTTAACCTTCAACTGATAATACCCAGATCTGAAATCAATCTTAGAGAACACTGCTACCCCGCGAAACTGATCAAACAAATTATCAATATGCGACAAATGACACTTGTTCTTCATCGTTAGCTTATTCAACTGATGGTAATAAATGCACATACGTATCGTACCATCATTCTTTTACACCAAGAGAACCGGAGTACCCCAAGGCGAAACACTTGGTTGGATGAACCTATGATCTAACAACTCCTAAAGCTGTGACTTTAACTTTTTCAATTCCTTCAGTTTCATCCCATAAGGAGAAATAGACATGGGCGTCGTACCCGCGTACGTCTCAATACTGAACTCCACTCCCTTATCTGGCGGTAAACCCAGTAACTCTTCAGGAAAAACCTCCAAAAAATCACAAACAGCCCGAATATCCTGCACCCGGACACATTTAGCCTCAGGATTCATCACAATTGCCAAATAAGCTTGGCAACCTCATTGCATCATCTTTTCCGCCCGAGTAGCCAAGACAACATTGGATAAGAACTTCATATTCTCGCCAACCACTACAACTTCATAATCATCGGCTAACCTCGAACAAATCCTTTTGGATTCACAATCCACAACTGCCTTGTGCTCACTCAACCAATCCATACCCAAGATGACATCAAAACCATAGAATGGTAACTCTATTAGATCTGCGACAAACTCATGACCTTGCACAACCAAGGGACACCACCTATACAATTTCCTAGTGGTAACCGTATCACCAAATGAACTAGTTACCAACATGCCAACATCAAGGATCTCAACAGGAACATTCAACAAATATGCATGTTCACTCAAAATGTATGAATGAGTAGACCCCGAATCTATCAAAGATAACAATGCCAAGGATTGAAAAGTAAAGGTACATGCGATCGCATCCATGTCATTGCGACCCTCGCGATGAGCATAGATTCGAGCTGGCCCACCATTCTTCGGTTGCACTGCAGCAGCATGAAATACCACTCTCTGGCCATCCTCACGCCTCTAGAAATTACCCCTGCCACGGCCTCAACCCCTAGCAGGTGCAACAACCTAAACTGGTGTATCCCTCGCATCCCGAGGATAATCACGCTTCACGTGATCTAGAGATCCACAAATCTAACAACTCAAGGTATTTCCCCTGCACGTACCCATGTGACGTCTACCATAGCTCTCACACTCAGCTACAAAATGAACTCTTGGGTTACCCTGACCGACACCACCATCACGCATGTGATCTGACCTATGCCTCTTATCCCTGAACCTCTTATTCTGCCTCTCAGAATAGCTAGAATTGTCTACTCTTTACCGAATCTTGAACCCGCGGCCTAGATTGATAAACCCAAGGTTTGCTCAATATCCTTAGTACAGTTGACTAACACATCAAAATCTGTGTAATCTATAGCTAGGAGAAAAGTCTTAATGTCCTTCACAAGCCCATATTGAAATCTATCACATCTCTGCTGATCATCGGGAACTAACTTTGGGGCATACTGACTCAGGCTGACAAACTTCACCTCATATTCGGCAACCGACATGCCTCCCTGAGATAGCGACATAAACTCACACTTTTTTATATCCAAATACTGAGTGCCAAGGTACTTCCTCTTGAAAGCTCTCCGAAAGAACTCCCAAGTTACATTCGTCTTAGGAACGCCAACAATTGTGGTCACCCACCAATGATATGCATCACCCTGCAACAGTGACATAGTGCAACCCAACTTGCGCTCCTTATTACACGCCATCTGGTTCAGAATGCGGATCATCTTTTCTAGCCAACCCTCAGCTGCCTTAAGACTCAAACCTTGAAATTCCCCGCTTCCTAAACTCTTAAGACGCTCTAAGGGTAGACCTTGATTAGCCACTACCGCAGGTGTCGGTGCTTGCGCTTGCACTCCAGCGATCGCTGCCTGAAACGCTCTTGTCATTGCTTGGATTAACGAAGTCAAATCACCCAATATTGACACAGGAGGAGCCTGGGGTACACCACCCACCCCAACATTGAGAGGAGAAACCAACGAAGGAGGAGGAGGTAAAATATTATGGGGATTCCCTTCCTCAATATCATTCTGCTCAACTCCCGCATTACTAGTCGTCGAATGCGTCTTGCGTCGAGCCATGCTAAGAAAAGCATCAAAATACATTAAAGTCAAGCTAGCATTAGGGAAGGATCCAAGACAACCTTATAAAACATTTTAAAACCTCGGTAATAGGCAATGTGTTCCCAAATCATACACCAACATGATATTAAACAATCACCGAACATATACACAATCACTGTGCAATTCAAACAATCATCAAATAATCAAATAACAACATATTAACTTTTTGAAATTATGGCTCTAATACCAACAAATGTAACCCCCTCGACCCATCCTAGACGCCCGACCGAATTGAGAGAACTACATTAGGTTTGCCGTAACAAACTGAAGAAAAATTACGAAAACCGATCCATTTTTTTAATTTTATCTTATCTAGATGCATATTATAAATTCTAAGTGTACATACTTACACCAGGTGAAATTCCAAAGAAAATATATCATAGAAAGGCCTCCAATTGCATAACATATGTTTCAGGGACTAAATTGAAAAACTAACAATTTTAGGGACCATTATTGAAATTAAAGTTACCAATCCTTAATTAGTCCAATTCCATGCTTACATGTCAAATTTCAGGTCATTACGACCATCCAAACTCATACAATTGCATTTAAAAAATCTAGAGACCAAAATGTAAGAAAATAGAACTTCAGAATATGCTAAATGACCAACTTAACTGCCACCGTATCAGTACGGACAAGGGGTGTTTCAATACGCTTTCGTTATTTTAAAACCCAGAATTCCAGTAGCCAATTCCCGTTCTGATACGCCCTTCATAAAACTATTAGACTGTATCGAAATGTTTCCCCGAGTACCGAAACACTGGTCAATTTTGCCTTGGCCCATACCGTAATAGCTTAGCATACCGGTATGCTAAGCTTGGAATGGCTTACCCGTACCGAAATAGGAGCACCCGTACCGGTACACTTGGACCTGTAATGTCCCAAATTGTTGTCTAAACACACTTTGGTGATAACCAAAACACTCCAACATGCTTCAAACACTTATACAACATCACTAAGGTACATTACCATCCAAAGCATCACAGATTCAACAACTACTCATGGCATTTAAATTATGCAAAACAACCTATAGGCATGCTTCCTAAAAGCTTTTCACCAAGCAACCAAAACTCACATTTGATACATTTAAGGCATACTCAGCATGCTTGTGTAATCACTCATTTTCACTTGTAAATATATATTAATATTGCATGTATATTCATTATATTATATGAATGTTACTAATATGTATATAAGGTGTGGTGTACATGTATATTATAAGCTATGAATGTATATGTATTAATGATGTATGTGTATCGTGTATGTATCTAAAGTATGAGCGTATATGATTAATATATAGATATTATGTTAATTATATGTATGATTATACGTACGTATGCTAGAATGTTATATTAAAGTTTGTATAATATAAGTATATGTTTTCGTATATATGTGTATTGCTATTATAATACTAATTATATTATTATTAACATAATTGGGCTGATAAAATGAAAAAAATTAAATATATTAAACCCAAATAAAAATTACAGTCCAAGTCCAAATATCATTACAAGGCCCGGTTGGCCCAAATCTAAATCTTATCTAATTACAGTTACTGTGTGTGCAGGTGACTGTGGGCCGTTGGATCAAGATCTGATCCAACGGCCACGATACAACCAAGAGGTCAAAAATATCTGCCAGCCGCGTGTTCCACACGTATGGACCGTTCGAGTGCCACGCGCGCGTGTGGTCCACGCGCGGACACTTTAATATCCCACGCGCGCGTAAGATCCACGCGTTCTGACTCCTCGACTGCGGAGCTCCACATGTCAAGATCTGGAGTCGTCTCATCAAATCGAGGCTTCATCCAGGCCGATCGTTCTTCAAGCCATCTCGACTGTTAGATCAGATCTGATCTAACGGCCGAGAACGCGTCTGGCCGCTGGCAGAACATCCATACCGCCACCACGCCGATATTCAGCCCCCGTGTTCAGAACATGCCCAAGACAACAAGCAAAAATTGTCAGTTCAGATCTGAAAAAGCAAGATGCAACTTGCACCAAAACAAAGACAATGATATATATGAAACGGGGACTTTTGTAACGGGGAGAGATATACAAAGAGGGATAACAAAAAAAATGGAGAGAACAGAGATCTTGTAAAAAAACCAAAAATTGTAACCAGTCAAGTGATAATCGAAAGACAATCCAGTGGTAAACACTTGCTTTTTTTCTTACTTTTTTTTACATGCATATACGAAAGAAGAAAACAGAAACAAAAAAAAAAAGAGAGTCGTCTTACCATCGCTGTTTGTGGGTCTTCCCTTCCTTAGTGATAAGCCTTTCGGCTTCTCCAAGCCTGATATGGTGAACTAAAGGGAGGGGAAGACCCCTTGTAGTTTCGTTTTGGTTTAAAAAAATATTTTTTTTGCTTCGTATTTTCTAGATCTAGGGCAAACAAGGGTGTATCCTCTGAATCCAACCACAGATTCATGTTGAGGATGAAAAGAGGGTTATTTTGGAGGCTCGTCGGCGCCGATTAGCGGCGGCCGGCGGCGGAGAACACGGCGGCCGGCCGCCGGATTCTGGGTTTTATAAGAACAGTTGAGAGAAAATGAAGAACATGGGCTATATGAAAACTGAAGAAATGAAACGAATGGCCAAAAATTTGATTTCGGCCTAAAAAAAGGGTTTATATAATTGTTATTATTTCGTTAAATGGGAAAATAACACACTTAACCATCCCGCGTTTTCAATATATTCATTTTTGTCTTGCCGCATGGTATAATTACAATCCCAGTCCCTCTGATATTTCAAAATCTTGTAATCCAGTCCCTAAATTACACTGATTCAGATTTTAAATGGTAAAATTACTCCCTTAACCATCCCGCGTTTTTGAACTTTTCATTTTGGGTCTGCCCCTTGGTCTAATTACAGTTTTGATCCTTTTAGGTTTTGTTTGTTTCGCAATTTCGTCCCTAAATTACATATTATTGTTCTTTAATTTCTGCCACTGACTTTTATTTTTCTTTCATTTCAGTCCTGTATTCTTTGTAAATATTCATGTTCGTATTATAATCGTATATGTTGATATTCTATTATTTTTTATGTCCCTCGTATATGCCTCGTATTTTATGTTTATATATATGTGTGTTAAGCTTATAATAGTCATGTATTTTTTATCCGGTTACTCGTATTAAAGCATGTTATGTTCTAGTTGATTCGTAAAAAGCATGTTTTGTATTTTTGTACGTATTGCATGTTTCCTTGGCTTTTAGGTTACGTGTTAATGTGCCTTCTTTTATGTATAATATATTGTTCCTTAGATGTTGAAATATGTTTTATGACTAGCATATATGTCTTTTTGAAATATTTGTTCGTCTACATACAACGTAATTATTCCTGCATTGTTGTTCTAACTTGTTAAAGTTGTTTTTATCTATCATTTAGAATAATATGTATATATGCATGTTTTAATCTAGTATATCATTTATGTTAGATTAGTATTCTGTCATGTCAATATTTATTGCATTTAAACATTTTGCCATGTTTTATATTTTTGCCACTTAGATTGCATATGATTTATAACTTGTTAATGCGGTGTCCTTTTATCCGAGCGTAAACGGGGCCAGTATCAAGCGTAGTGATAGTGGTTGGGCGTTTATTCTCGGGTAACGGGACCCTTAAAATTTATTCGCAATTATTACCGAATTTTAAAATAATCGTCACTTTAATCCGGAAAATCCAATATTAATAAAGCGGTAATTATTAAAGTACCAATTTTGGGCGGTGTGGGGGTGCTAATCCTTCCCCATCCGTAACCGACTCCCGAACCCAATCTTTTTGAATCTCTGGTTTTATGGTGTCCGGCCTACCTAAGTGGCCGGTGGCGACTCTATTTTTTTAATGCGGTTTCTTTTAAAACCCCACGGAATAAATATTTTATATCCAAAAGAATCACAAACACCTTTCAAAAACACTTTCCAAAAAGCCACGTTTTTATTTTAGCGATGAAAAGAAGAGGGACATCGCTACAGATGGCGATTCCGCTGGGGACATTTTTGTTTTTCAAAAACAAATAAGAGTCAAGCTTTTAAAATAATTTCCGCTTTACTAATATTGGAAATTCCGGATTAAAGTGAATATTAAATTAACATTCGGTCATAATTGCACGTTTATTTTAACGCATTTTAAATATGGCATATAAACACGTCTTTTTAAGTGGGGGGAAAACGCTAATGTTTTCGTGGAGATATCGTTCTCCCGTATGGGCCTAGCAAGTACCTTCGGGGCTCGAGTACCTTATGCTTTCGTAAGGATATCGTTCCTTCGTACGAGCATAAGCGAATGGGTCCCCCTGAATTGAACCCGGTTGAAAGGAGCCTATAATGGGTGATGATCGAGGGCCTTGCTACCCTTAGTAGGGGACAGCAAGGACAATTCGGGTACCTCCTAGAACCAACTCTGCATATAGAGAACACATAGAAACCCACCATGTTAGAGCCATGCGGATAACCTAGGTGTCTTAGATGGAATGTAAATAGGATTGCCTTGTTTGCTTATCGCATTTAATTTGCCCTTTTATTACGTACTTATCATTTTTTCCGGTACTGACTTGTTTTCTTTTGCTTTGTTTTTGCATATCATCGCATTCGCATTACACAGGGGCATTGATTCCCGAGTGATTTCTCCCATAATAGAAGATTGTTCATGATGGACCAAAGGTTCTTTGACCTGAAGGAAGGGGGTCCAATTCCAGAGTTCCATCCCAAGACTAGGACAGTGACAGCCGAAGAAGAACCATTCAAGGACACCAGAACAGATTCGGTAAGTAGTGTCAATCCTGGTGACAAACAAGACGAAATACAAGAACTAAAGAAGTAGATGTCCGAGATGATGGACCGGATGAATGCCATGATGAAAGGCAAGCAGCATGTCGAACTCAGAAAAGATTCGGTCGGGGAGCAGAATGTGGAACAAAATGTCAAAACAGACAACATCGTTAAATATGACAAATCGAATCCCTTTGTGATCAATCTCAAGAAGCAGACAAATAGCATATCTGGGGAAGATACCCAGGGAACAGAGGCAAAACCAGGGGAAGTTCGAGAATCTAATGACATCAGAAGACATTATCCTATACCCATGAGATACACCGAGTTATTTCCGTTGCTTGTCGAAAGGAACCTTATCATACCAATGAAGTCTGTACCAAGAAAACCTCCTTATCCGAAAGATTACAACAGTCGTGTCCGGTGCAACTACCATATAGGCGATTCGAGTCATCACACTGAAAATTGTAGGGCCCTGAAGGACAGAGTTCGAGATCTTAACAAAATGGGAATTTTGGGTTTCGAAGACGAACAACCCCGATTCTTCAGCCAGCCAGCTGTTGCCCGAGGGGCAAAGTCGAAGGGAGGTCAATACCCAGCCCAAGGTTCGGATAACACGGAAGTGGGTCACTCAAGCGGGATAAAATTAGGAGTCAAGAATAAAAGCGGCTCAGAAGGTGAATTTGCACACAAGCGCGACCAGCTCGAACATGAGAGGCACAATCTGAGCATGAAATCAAAGAACGTACAAGACGAGTACCAGAAGCTGCACTTTGAATTCAAGAGTTCCGGTCTGGGTGACACCTCGGAAGAGTGGGTCAATGGTATGATTCAGCTGAGGAACGGTTCAGAACGCTGGAAGCAGAAATGCAAGAATAGTAAGAATAAAGTCAGATCATTATCACAGAAGCTGGAAGAAGCTGAGGGCCAACGCGACATTCTCCAAAATGAGTTGGAAAGCAGTCTGGCCATGGAAGATATCCTGAAATCAAGTCTACACCAGGAAAGGAATGAATCGCAAGCCTTCCAAATGGAAAATGCAGCACTCAAAGAGCAGATAGTGAGACTCGAGACTGCTTTACGTACCAGTGAGATCCGTGCTGGGGCAATGACCGTTAAGCTACAAAAGGCTGAGCAAACAATACGGGAGAAAGACCGGGACATGAAGATGGTTACGACTCAAGCCCGACAAGTAGCTCAACAGGTAGCAGATTTAGCCGATGCAACAGCACCAATAAGCCAGAATATGGATCCGGCATTGGACCGCGAAGGAAAACTGACGGGACTATTGAATGAGGTCAAGACATTAGGTGCCAGGGCTCACCGATATCTGTAAAACCCTAATACCGGATGTAATGAAACCTTTTGGTCTGAATAAAAAATATCCTATAGGGACAAATCACTTACGAAATCAATGCTTTATTGTATTCATGCATTGCATTTGCATCACGTTCTTTGCATTGTTTTATCATCGCATGGCACTTCATCATTTAATACATGGGGTTCGATGACAGAATTAATCGGAAAATGGAATGAATTGAAGAGTCGAGGCTTGACCAGTTAGAAGAAAAAATCGAGAAAGAGCTTAAGAAGAAAGAGAAGATAAATGTTTTCAATACGAGGGAACTCTGCCTAGTCCCTGATTTGGTCATTCCTCCAGATTTCAAGGTTCCCAGATTTACGCAGTATGATGGAACCAGCTGCCCGAAGATTCACTTAACCATGTTTTGTAGAAAAATGGAAGGATACATGAAGAATGAAGAATTGTTGATCCACCATTTCCATGATAGCCTGACGGGACCAGCAGCAGTGTGGTATAACCGTTTGAACAGAAACCAAGTTAGGTCATGGGGTGACCTCGCTAATGTCTTTTTGGATCAATACAAATATGCTTTAGATTTAGCACCCTGTCGACAGTTTCTTCAGAATGAGAAAATGAGACCAAGTGAAAACTTCAGGGAATATGCATTAAGGTGGCGATGTCTGGCGACCCAAGTCTAGCCTCCTATAGCAGAAGAAGAGTTGACTCCCTTGTTCCATGCAACGCTTCCCTCTCCCTTCTTCGATGTAATGTTGGAGAAATCGAGAAACAGATTCGAAGATTTCATGACGATTGGAGAAAGAATAGAATATGCAGTCAAAGAAGGAAAATTGGGGTCTAAGTCTAAGGACCGAATCGAAGATAAGATAGATAAGGATGGAGACGTAAATGAATGTCATCTCCAAGGTTCGCGTGGTCGTAAAAGAAGGAGACAGACTGACAAATTGGGGTCATCAAGGAAAATTCCTCGGACGAGCGCAAATTTGGAAGTGTTTGGAACATCTATCTCAGACATTTGGCCTCATCTGGTAGAGGGTCACTATCTTGTTCCTAGACCGATGAAGAATGCACCTGATCTGTATGCCCATAGTTTTGACTCGAGTAGCACATGCGAATTCCATATAGGGGCACCGGGGCATCCCACCAGAAAATGTAGACCTTTACTGGAGGAAATCAAGAAGCTGGTCAATGATGGAACCCTGACGCAAGAGCTGATCAAGCAGTGGAAGACCAAGGATGAGAAGCAAGTCTACATAGTGCTGAAGAAGCCATAGATGTCTCTACATTAAAATACCTTCCTGAAGTAATACAAGGGATCAATTCTATGTGGCCCCCGTGTGGCAAAGATCTTTTGTGAAGGGGCATGTTTGTTGATTTTCAATAAAGAACACATTTCGCTTAACATATAATGTTTTTGAAAGTACATAGATATTTTCTCGCCGTTGTAGGACGCTGGATATCAATTGCAAGATGTGACATTAGATAGATGTCGTGACAACAATGATGCGTGATCTTCCCCACCGGACTCTAGTCAGCAAAGCGAGATTATTACTCTTTCGATGATATTCAAGGATAAAAAAGCTCTAAATGTCAACCATGTAGAGTTGCTTGAAATTGAAACTCTAGGCATAATCTTCTAGGTAGTAAGAAAAAATAAACAAAAATAAAGAGAAAAAGAAAAGAAAGAAAAAGAAATGAAAATAAAGAAGGAGAAAATAATAATAAAAAGTACTCCTATGTTCGAAACCTGGTAATAGGCTTGTTCGGATAAGAGTATGGAAATTTTGAGGCACTCCGCTGAAGCGATAGGGTGGAGATATATCATCCAATTCAAGAAACCTTAGCTTCATGAGTGATGGTAATATTTTCAAATCGTGACTATGCCGAGTAACTTGGGCAGTGTTGTTTGCTCCATCGTTGTCCTCAAGACAAAGGACTGTGACGAATTGATTTCCTCAAATAATGATAAAAACAAAAACAAAAAAAACAAAAAAGAAAATAGGCGATATCATGGGAAAAATTAAGACTCGCACCACCCAGAACTCTATTCCTAGAGTAATATTTCTGCGCTCAAGTGGTTATACAAGCCTACCCTTTTGGGGGCGGAGTAGATAATGAGAACTGAGAAAGAGTAGCACTCTGCAGCAACGCGGTAATCATGAGGATGAACCGAGTCACCAGGGAAGACTTCACATCTTTGAATTACCAAGTGGTTGAATCTAAGCCACTCTTGCACATGATATCCAGAGCTCCTATGTTGTGTTTTCAAAATCTTGTATGTTAATCTAAATGATACCCTTCAGTGGAACACCAATCAGCAAATTGACAAGTTAAAGCAACAAAAATTTCCATGTATTACTTCAGGGGTAAGATCCAGAACACAATGAGGCGGATACTATTGAATCCCCTAACCAGAAATGACATCACAATGCATAGAATGAAGATGATAACAGAGGTATAGGTGTCAGACAGCTCAAGAACAAGAAGTGAATTCCAGCCACGATGCCTTGTTTGGTTCAGAAAATGAAGGACGAAACATGACAAGAATGAGCTTACAAAGTGAGAGGATGGTAAAAAATAAACAGTGAGTCTCCAAAGAATTAAAGCACAGAGATCGATGAATGGTGTCCGTCAAGAGGCAACAAGAAGATTGAGGTTAAGAAGCATTTCGCTCACCCCGATGATGAAATTAACAAATACTCAGAATGTTGGGTCAAAAGAACTGGAAGATAGCCGAGCACGATCGAATGGGGCAATACAGAACAGAAAGAATAGTAAGATTCTCTACACACGCATGATATAGCGTTTGTTGGTGAAAGTGAGAAAAACCCGAAGAAGAAAGGCGGGTGCTCGTGTAAAAGAACAAGAGTAGATGCCCATTGAGCAAAATTTGACAGAAATGAAGATCAAAATTGAGCATACCGCAAAAGGAAAGGAAATAGAGAAATCAGAAGAATGACTTTTCAGGACATAAGATTAACAAAGAAAAAAGGAGGAGAAAGAAAACATAACATTACATGCATCATATAGATAGGGGCATGTCAATTTTGCTTGTTCCTAAACAGGTATTTGAAGAATTATCGAAGAATTTACCAAAGTCCATAAAGCAACAGCCATGATCGGCGTCAGATCCAAATATTAAATCCTTCGGGTCATCGATAAGTCCTTCGGGCACGATGTTAAGTCCTTCGGGCCATCAGTAAGTCTTTCGAGCGTGGTGTTAAATCCTTGGTCATCGGTAAGTCGCCCGGGCATGATGTGGCAGCATATCATCGCGTGAGTTCCCATAAAACAACAGCCATGTCGGCGTCGGATCCAAATATTAAATCCGCCGGTCATCGATAAGTCGCCGGGCACGATGTTAAGTCCTTCGGGTCATCGGTAAGTCTTTCGGCGTGGTGTTAAATCCGCCGGGTCATCGGTAAGTCCCGGGCATGATGTGGCAGCATATCGGCGTGAGTCCCCATAAAACAACGGCCATGTCGGCGTCGGATCCAGATGTTAAATCCCGGGTCATCGATAAGTCCCGGGCACGATGTTAAGTCCCGGGCCATCGGTAAGTCTTTCGGCGTGGTGTTAAATCCGGGTCATCGGTAAGTCCGCCGGGCATGATGTGGCGGCATATCGGCGTGAGTCCCCATAAAACAACGGCCATGTCGGCGTCAGATCCAAATATTAAATCCGCCGGGTCATCGATAAGTCCGCCGGGCACGATGTTAAGTCCTTCGGGCTATCGTGTAAGTCTTTCGGCGTGGTGTTAAATCGCCGGGTCATCGGTAAGTCCCGGGCATGATGTGGCAGCATATCGGCGTGAGTCCCCATAAAACAACGGCCATGTCGGCGTCGGATCCAAATATTAAATCCCGGGTCATCGGTAAGTCTTTCGGGCACGATGTTAAGTCCTTCGGGCCATCGGTAAGTCTTTCGGCGTGGTGTTAAATCCTTCGGGTCATCAAGAAGTCGCCGAGCATGATGTGGCGGCATGTCGGCGTGAGTCCCCATAAAACAAAAGCCATGTCGGCGTCAGATCCAGATGTTAAATCCGCCGGGTCATCGGTAAGTCTTTCGAGCGTGGTGTTAAATCCTTGGGTCATCGGTAAGTCTTTCGAGCATGATGATAAGTCCTTCGGGCCATCGGTAAGTCCCGGGCATGATGTGGCGATCTTAGTAGCGTAGGTCCAAAAATGGCAACAGCCTCGTAAAAAAAGAAAAAAAAGGAACCTGCATTTTCAAGCCCCAGTGAAAGGTTCCATAGAGGGAGAACCCTAAATCCAGAATCTCAAAAAGAACTCTCAGTCGAAGGAATCCATCAGCGGCACAAAAGGTTTTATATAGGAGAAACCAGCGTTGAAGGCAAAGAGTTCTATATAGGAAGGGCTCCAAGCTTTACAGTCTCGAAGTGAAGGGTTCTATAAAGGAAGAGCCTGTAGCTCCAAGATCGGAAGGTGACGAAGCTCTATATAGGAAGAACTTACGAGCCTGAAGATTCAGCCAATGAAGAGCGGAGATGTCCAAAAAAATTCATTTTTCCAAAGCTACAAACAGGGAAGTCTGATAAAAATGAGTGCTTATGAATCTTTGCTTTGTTTCCCATTCCATGAGAACAAGCAAAGAGGGGCAACTGTAATCACTCATTTTCACTTGTAAATATATATTAATATTGCATGTATATTCATTATATTATATGAATGTTACTAATATGTATATAAGGTGTGGTGTACATGTATATTATAAGCTATGAATGTATATGTATTAATGATGTATGTGTATCGTGTATGTATCTAAAGTATGAGCGTATATGATTAATATATAGATATTATGTTAATTATATGTATGATTATACGTACGTATGCTAGAATGTTATATTAAAGTTTGTATAATATAAGTATATGTTTTCGTATATATGTGTATTGCTATTATAATACTAATTATATTATTATTAACATAATTGGGCTGATAAAATGAAAAAAATTAAATATATTAAACCCAAATAAAAATTACGTCCAAGTCCAAATATCATTACAAGGCGGTTGGCCCAAATCTAAATCTTATCTAATTACGTTACTTTGTGTGTGCGGTGACTGTGGGCCGTTGGATCAAGATCTGATCCAACGGCCACGATACAACCAAGAGGTCAAAAATATCTGCCAGCCGCGTGTTCCACACGTATGGACCGTTCGAGTGCCACGCGCGCGTGTGGTCCACGCGCGGACGCTTTAATATCCCACGCGCGCGTAAGATCCACGCGTTCTGACTCCTCGACTGCGGAGCTCCACATGTCAAGATCTGGAGCCGTCTCATCAAATCGAGGCTTCATCCAGGCCGTTCGTCCTTCAAGCCATCTCGACCGTTAGATCAGATCTGATCTAACGGCCGAGAACGCGTCTGGCCGCTGGCAGAACATCCATACCGCCACCACGCCGATATTCAGCCCCCGTGTTCAGAACATGCCCAAGACAACAAGCAAAAATTGTCAGTTCAGATCTGAAAAAGCAAGATGCAACTTGCACCAAAACAAAGACAATGATATATATGAAACGGGGACTTTTGTAACGGGGAGAAATATACAAAGAGGGATAACAAAAAAAAGGAGAGAACAGAGATCTTGTAAAAAAAACCAAAAATTGTAACCAGTCAAGTGATAATCGAAAGACTGTCCAGTGGTAAACACTTGCTTCTTTTTCTTACTTTTTTTTAACATGCATATACGAAAGAAGAAAACAGAAACAAAAAAAGAGAGTCGTCTTACCATCGCTGTTTGTGGGTCTTCCCTTCCTTAGTGATAAGCCTTTCGGCTTCTCCAAGCTTGATATGGTGAACTAAAGGGAGGGGAAGACCCCTTGTAGTTTCGTTTTGGTTTTAAAAAATATTTTTTTTCGCTTCGTATTTTCTAGATCTAGGGCAAACAAGGGTGTATCCTCTGAATCCAACCACAGATTCATGTTGAGGATGAAAAGAGGGTTATTTTGGTGTATTTTGGAGGCTCGCCGGCGCCGATTAGCGGCGGCCGACGGCGGAGAACACGGCGGTCGGCCGCCAGATTCTGGGTTTTATAAGAACAGTTGAGAGAAAATGAAGAACATGGGCTATATGAAAACTGAAGAAATGAAACGAATGGCCAAAAATTTGATTTCGGCCTAAAAAAAGGGTTTATATAATTGTTATTATTTCGTTAAATGGGAAAATAACACACTTAACCATCCCGCGTTTTCAATATATTCATTTTTGTCTTGCCGCATGGTATAATTACAATCCCAGTCCCTCTGATATTTCAAAATCTTGTAATCCAGTCCCTAAATTACACCGATTCAGATTTTAAATGGTAAAATTACCCCCTTAACCATCCCGCGTTTTTGAACTTTTCATTTTGGGTCTGCCCCTTGGTCTAATTACAGTTTTGATCCTTTTAGGTTTTGTTTGTTTCGCAATTTCGTCCCTAAATTACATATTATTGTTCTTTAATTTCTGCCACTGACTTTTATTTTTCTTTCATTTCAGTCATGTATTCTTTGTAAATATTCATGTTCGTATTATAATCGTATATGTTGATATTCTATTATTTTTTATGTCCCTCGTATATGCCTCGTATTTTATGTTTATATATATATGTGTGTTAAGCTTATAATAGTCATGTATTTTTTATCCGGTTACTCGTATTAAAGCATGTTATGTTCTAGTTGATTCGTAAAAAGCATGTTTTGTATTTTTGTACGTATTGCATGTTTCCTTGGCTTTTAGGTTACGTGTTAATGTGCCTTCTTTTATGTATAATATATTGTTCCTTAGATGTTGAAATATGTTTTATGACTAGCATATATGTCTTTTTGAAATATTTGTTCGTCTACATACAACGTAATTATTCCTGCATTGTTGTTCTAACTTGTTAAAGTTGTTTTTATCTATCATTTAGAATAATATGTATATATGCATGTTTTAATCTAGTATATCATTTATGTTAGATTAGTATTCTGTCATGTCAATATTTATTGCATTTAAACATTTTGCCATGTTTTATATTTTTGCCACTTAGATTGCATATGATTTATAACTTGTTAATGCGGTGTCCTTTTATCCGAGCGTAAACGGGGCCAGTATCAAGCGTAGTGATAGTGGTTGGGCGTTTATTCTCGGGTAATGGGACCCTTAAAATTTATTCGCAATTATGACCGAATTTTAAAATAATCGTCACTTTAATCCGGAAAATCCAATATTAATAAAGCGGTAATTATTAAAGTACCAATTTTGGGCGGTGTGGGGGTGCTAATCCTTCCCCATCCGTAACCGACTCCCGAACCCAATCTTTTTGAATCTCTGGTTTTATGGTGTCCGACCTACCTAAGTGGCCGGTGGCGACTCCATTTTTTTAATGTGGTTTCTTTTAAAACCCCACGGAATAAATATTTTATATCCAAAATAATCACAAACACCTTTCAAAAACACTTTCCAAAAAGCCACATTTTTATTTTAGCGATGAAAAGAAGAGGGACATCGCTACAGCTTGCACATTTATAACATCAAACCAAACTTGCTTGAATCATCAAACCATGGCAATCAAACAAACCAACTAAATGCATACTCTAGCACTTGGCTAGCAACAACATAGGTAAGATTCACTCAAGCTCAACCAACATCCAACAAACCATAATATCCAACACTACTCATGCTTAAAACTCATGGAAAACAGAAATGCAAATCCCCAAAATATAGCGAACACATTGCCTTATTAACCAAAAACATAAACCGAGTTCATACTCAAACTAGTTTTTGTCCTTGGATCTCTTTGGCCTTGCCTTTGCAGCCTCAAAACTTCAATGCTCTGCATCATTAGGAAAAAGAGAGCGTAAGCACCCATGCTTAGTGAGGATGCTCTGAAAATAATGATGCATTAAAACCCTTGAAAACTTAACATTTGTTTTCAAACCATGTTTACGACCTAAGCAAGTTCCAATAATTCCAAAACAAAACAGGCATATCGACTATATGCAAAACATTATAATCCACATGCTTAAATCCTCAAAGCATTGTATAAAAAACCATGCTTAAATTCTAAAGCATTAAATACAATCCATGCTTAAATTCCAAAGCATTACAAAATAAGTTCAACACTTGAATTTTCATATATTGGCATTTATAGTTACCTTGGATAGACGATCTCTATCCTTAATTAGTCGACCGCTAATCTTTAAGTAACCGACCGTTAACCTTACATTTTGGATACACGGATCTCCCATGATAGTTGACCACTACAATGACCCATACCATGCCGACCGCATGATATAACACCCTTGTCGACCACAAGATCAACATCAACCAGGGGACCCGACCGCTCAACCCAAGTAACAACATTATATTCCGAGTAGCCAACTGCTTACCTCAAGGACTCTAAACCACGATCGATTTTTAACATATTATAGTGAACTTCATCCTATAGCATGCCAACTATATCCAAATGTTTTCTCATCATGTCACATAGCCAATATATCATTTACAAAACCCTTTACTCACTATTTTACAATGCATTATACAAAACCACCACATATGCAATCACATTTCCAAAGCAATAACACCATCCCTGACCAGAATGAAACCAATTGTAACGCCCCAGTTTTAGGGCTTAGCGGTTTGGTGGTTTATTAGACGGTTCGGTGGACCGGAGTAGAGATTCGAGTTAGTTTTGGGATCGTATATTTTTGGTGTTGGAAAAATTATGAAAAAATGCTCTAAAATCATTATTAATTATGTATTTAATAATGGTGATATCGATTCTGTAAAACGAGTTTTAGAAGATGGACATTTTGGTTAGTGACCAAAATGAAAGTTTTAAAAACTATGATTTCCTAGTGACTAAAATGAAAAGGGTCAAATACTTAGAATCTTTAAGGAGCCATTTTACCAATTGGTTTCTAAAGGTTTCTCTCTTAATTGAAGATATTTTAACATGTGTTTTAATTATTAATTAAAGAGGATTTTTGTTAAAAGTTAGTTATTACTTTCCAAAACAAAAATCACGTCATTTTCTCTCAACTTTTCCCTCCATACTATCCTCAGCCAAACACCCTGGTTTTCATCAAATTTCCAGATGTGGGGTGGTTTTTAACTTGATTTTATTATTTCAAATTGTTTTATAAAGATTGTTTACACAAAATCTTACAATAATCTTGTGTTTTCTTTACTTTTCACAAATGAATTGAGGGAGAAACTTCAAAATAGGGGTAAGGTCTGAGATCTCCTCTATTGTATGGTTCTTTACTGAAATTCCCAAGCATTTGATCCTTGTTTTTGTGTTTCTAATCTGATTTTAATAATTTTCTAATGTTTAATTGAGTTATTTGGGGAAAATAAGTTAATTCACGGATTGGATCTAATTTCCAGTAATTAAGGATGCTTTGATTTATATTTTGGATGTTTAATAATGTTGATAAGTGATTTTTATCAATGGAATCCCGAAACATAAGAATCTCTATTTGTTTAGGTTGTTAGTTTTGAGGTTTTGTGGTGTTTCTATGGTTGTAAGGTTGCTGGAGGTGGTAGGTTGTTTTGGATCTATTTTTAGATGTGTTTTGATGTTGAAAGTGTTGTTAGATTGATAGATGTTGGTTGGGTTGTGAATCGAAGTGTTTTGGTTATGCTTTTGGTTGTTGTGGAGGGTTAATTGTGAAGGTTTTGTGGAAATCCGAGAAAGATTGTGGTTTTTGTGTTTAGAATGCATTATGATGCATTAATCCTTTGTTGTTTTATGGTAAAAAATAGAGGAGGTTGATCCGGAAGTGATTGAAGAAGCATTGGAGGTTTCAAATACTTGATTTCGCGTCGGCGAATCGAGGTTTCGCGTATCGGTGAGTGAAAACGTGGTTTAAAGCGTTTTGATGCTTTGAGAACATAGTTTTGGGAGTTAAGGTAGAGCTTGAAACGCTTACCTAGACTAAGAAGTAAGTATAAAGTGGTTTTACTCTCTCAGTCGTACTTGTTCAGATGATTTTATGCACTCGGTTTAATGTTCACGTACCTACTGTTTAAGCATATTTTAAAGTATTCGATATACTATTTTTAAGCATGCTTTGCTGAAGGATGCACATGGCAAGTGATCCTTGTAAAGTATGGTTTATACTTGTGTTTTAAAGAATGGTTGTTGCTTTGGAAATGACATGGTTTAATACTTGTTAAAAACAGTGAGGTAAATGTTATTTGGTTAATTATATTGGCAAGTGATGTGGTTTTAAAATTTTTATCGGATATAGTTGGTCGACCATAGGATTGAGTGCACTGTAAATAAGTCACCTTGGATGTTGAGGGGTTTATACGGCGTACCTAATACTCCATCCAAGTACCCTAACGGTTGAGGGGTTATACGATACCGAAAACTCCCGTTAGTAGGTTAAGCATCTAACCGATGAAAGGGGTTGGTGTCCTTGTGGGTTGAAATTGTACCTGGTTGTTAATGTACCACGATTGTGATTGTATCGCTATTCCAGTTGAGATGGCTTAAAGTGTTGGGTTAACACTTGTTGAATTCGTGTATCCGGTGAACTCTTTTGTTATTGGACTTGTTTAATGATCACTTGTAAGCCAATATAATTGTTAATGTATCATTGAAATGTTTTACGTTGTATAATGTGATTTATACATGTTTCTCCTTGAGCTTTGCATTTGGTAGTAATGCATGGGAAGGCTTAAGTAGAGGGTTAGCAATGTGACTTGCTGTTGATTAATGATACATGTAGCATATGGTTTAATATGCTAGTTTTAATGATGTAAAGTGCATGTTTTAAAAAAGGGCATGATGTTTAAAAGGATGATGTGCAGTAAATGGTTTTAAATGCATTGATGGTGTTTTGTTCCGAGCATTCCTTACTAAGCCATGTGTGCTTACGCTCTCTTTGTCCATCAATGCAGAGAATTAAAGTCTCGGGAGGCAGCAAGAAGCAAGGGGATCTTAGCAAGACTTGTTTCCAAAGTATGTTAGAGACTAGACTATAATGAATAAGGGCAATGGGGTACTTGTCGTGTTTTGGAAGATGTTTTGTGGAACTCCTTGTTTTAGCATGTTTCATTAGTTGCTCTTAAGTTGTAAATGACCTTAAACGTTTGGTTTTGGTGTTTGTTTACCTTTTGATAGGTTGGTTGGTTGCATAATAGGGAGCATGCCTATAGATCATCTTTTGACTCATGATGCTATGTTGCGATGTTGATCTTGTGAAGCCTGAATGCATGTAATATGCTTGGTATGTTGGTGTTGTGTTATATACATGTGGGAATGGTTTGGGGATGCTTTTGGGTGAAAACCAGCAAGTTAAGACATTATAGGTCAAGGGTCAAGGCATACCGATACACTGGGGACCGTATCGGTACGTCTAGACACAATTTGGCATGAAGGGATCGGTACGCATATGTGTGTACCGGTACGCCTAGGCAATTTTAGCCTGACGTACCGATACGGGTAAGAGAGTATCGGTACACGTTCTAGCCTCTGGAATTTCACTTTTAATGGACTAAAATTTTATCAAGTCCAAATAAGCTCAACTAGTTTGAATATTTTGCACTGCCCATTTCATGAAAGTGCACCATTTGCGCACAAAAAAATAACTTTAATTTACACATATACTAAACAAACACATTTGTTCTACCTTATAAACCTTCCAAACTCCACATTTTTTCCATGTGGGATGAAGCATTTTAAGTCCTAATTTCGTCAACAATATTTTCATGTAGCTTAGTTTGAGCATTAATTTTTTATTCATCAATAAACAATTTTGAGCATATTATATATTGTTTTAAAAATCTCAGTAGAATATAAAACTGTAATTTTATAATTTAAACCTTCAATTCTACCAATAAATAATATATTTCAAAATTCTAAAATGTCTATTTATTTTCCAAAGTATGTGCTCCAAATATGGGATTTGGAAACATGTTCCATGCTGCATAGGAACCGTCCAGGGATTTCTGCACGTCGCGACATTAGTCTACTTGGATATTTCGAGAAATGAAGATATTTCGAGAAATGAAGATATTTCGAGACATTAGTCTACTTGTAATTATATATCAATGTAACTTAGGAAATAAATTTCCAGAAATGAAGATATTTCGAGACATTAGTCTACTTGGATTTGATCGCTCTAATTCGAAGGCAATCAGGTGATCCAGGCACACTAATGTCTCAAATTCGTAGTCAATCAGGTGATCCATTTCTCTCTGAAGATATTTCCAGGTTTTCTTCATTTCTTTTTATTGTTTTTCTTAATGAAATGTTTAAAATATTAAGTCATTTCCCTTTGGCTGAGACCCGAGCATTTCAGTTGTGCTTTAGCTCATGCCGCCGGTGTGATGGACATATTGAGGTTTCACAAGTTCACCATCCGATAACGAAGAACACTTCCACTGGCTTATCATGTAAGTCAAAGTTTACATTACTTTGGTATATGATTACAAAGCAGTTGAACTTCAGACAAGGTTTTAGAAATTGGACTAATCTGTTGGGTTTACTTCATTTTTACAAGGTACTCACCATTACATAATGTTTATGTAATGTGACCATGGGAGAAACATCCTGGTGGACTGTCACAATATCCATCCACCATGCTATTGACCGCAGATCACGATGATCGCGTCGTTCCGTTACATTCATTGAAGATGTTGGCAGCAAGTTTCTTCTCATTATTGATATTGGTTCTACTTGTTTGATCCACCACCCGTAGGCAGCCTTGACTCGGTTTCTTTGTTCTTTTTCAGACAATGCTACATACCCTTTGTACGAGCTTGGACAATAGTCCACAGACTAACCCAATCATCGGACGAATCTGAGTGTAAGACCGGCCATGGATGTGAACATCCAACATAAAAACTGATAATCAGGGTTATTTTTAATTAGCCTTGTCATGTCAACTTTTAGCCACCACCATTCCCTGGACTATTTAACCTCACGGCTCTTTTTGCTGCAGATCGGCGAGGCTGCCGACCGGTATAGCTTCATGGCTAAGGCGTTGGGCGCATCTTGGATTAACTGATACATTTAGAATCTACAATCATTAACCTCTCATCTTAAATTTACCATGTACTTGTAAAGTGAATATGCATCATGTTAACAAACAAACTGCTCTGTATACACATATACAGCTGATCATTATTTGATACGTATTTGATACAAAGTTTAGCTACGGCGTACTGAGCAAGATACTCTTGCTTTTCCTGAAAAGGAAAAGCAACAAGTAGTATGAATTTCCACTTCTAGGATCATACGCGATTCTCCCACTGCCTGAGAATCAAATCTAAAAGACAACATGAGAGTAGAGATTCGTTGCCCACTTCCAGGGCAGTGCATATCTAAAGGCAAAACATGATACTATAATTAAATAACACACATGTACGTAGGTGGGTAAACTAAACTAGTAGTCCTTGAGTTTTTAGAGTACTTATAATTTAACCATCGAACTTTTAAAACTTATATTATGATCAATTAACTTTTAATTCATTTTAATCACGGTTGCTGAAAATATTTGAGTCTTCGAGCCAAGGGGTCCGAGGGACAGGACAAGGCCAAGAGTAAAGAGCATGTGAAACTTGGTTCAGAGTTGTCTAGTTCTGCCAAGGTAAGCGGAGACCATAAGCAGAATGGGTTGAAGATGTCCGGGAAGGCTGGGAAAGAGCTTGCCGAGAATGTTCGAGTGAAGAACATTGCTTTTGAGACCAGTAGAGTGTCGAAGGGGGCTGAGCCTTTGAGAGACATAGCAACCGTTGAGGTGCCACCTATGGGCAAGGTGGGAAAGAAGTGAATGACTTCGAGGAAGAAGTGCCGACGCAAGATGAAGCAACTAGAGTGCTACCAGTGTAAGGGGCCTCACAAATTGCGAGAGTTCCCGGATCGAGTCAAGCCATCCAAGGAGTTGGGTGAGCCTGAAGAGAGCGAGGCTACATCGCTTGATTCGATAATGTCGAGTTCTGCCAAGGCCAAGGGGTCCGAAAGAAGAAAGGGGTGACCATGTCCGAGAAGGCTACCAAGGAGCTTACCGAGGATGTTCAGGGTAAGAGCATCGCTTTTGAGACCATTGGAGTGTCGAAGGGGGCCAAGCCGTTAAGAGACATAGTAACCGTGGAGACACCACCAACGGGCAAGGTGGGAAATGAGCGACGAACTTCAGGTAAGAAGTGTCGACGCAAGAGAAAGCACCGAACTTCAAGGAAGAATGCTCGATGCAAGAGAGCACCAAACTTCAAGTCAGAAGGGTGGATGCAACCATGAGCAACAGACTTCAGGGAAGAAGAGCTGATGCAAAGTAGTGCAGCGGACTTTGTGGCGAAAGTGTCGATGCATGCAAAGAACTTCGGTGAAGAAGGTTTAATGCAAAGGGGGCTAGACTTCAAGGAGAAAGAAGGGCTGACCCATTTTAGAGTAAATGTGATCGAGGAGAAGGTACATCTCAAACACATTCCTAGTGTTTTTGGTTTTGATTTGCCATTATTGATGAGCATAGGTCAAGTAAGACCTAGTCTTCAGTGCGGGGGAAATGAAGATTGGAAGGGACCTTTCAGAGTTCAAATGGGCAAGCCAGAGTTGTCGAAGAATCTGAGAGTTCAGCCTGTGTTCAATGTTGTGACAACTTCCAAGTCTTTGCCGCAGGACCTAGTGGGTCTGAGTCGAGGTAAATCAGAGTTTGTGGGAGAATGCTCCTACAAGAGAGATGTATCAAGAGGCATCTTAGCACACGATGTTCAACGACAGTTTGAGTCGAGATGAGTAGTTCATATGGGGGAATTGCATGAAGCTGAGGCATCGATGAGTAATCAAGTTGACCCTGCCCAGGATCGTTCGAGTGCAGCGCCGAAGGCGTCGCTAAGTCAAGTGGGGGAAAGTGTCACGGACCAAACTTTTTGGATCTCCTTCGCGGTTTTCTCCTTGGAAGAATCATCCCCTTTTTGCAAAGCCCCCATCTTGGCTTCACAAGCACAATTCTCTCGATCTGTCTCTAACTCGTTGAGGATGTGTTGCGTCTCGTCATTGAACTTGCCCTCCATGGACTCTAACTTTTCAAGACGTGACTCCACAATACTTTGGATCTTTTTGGCCTCCTCTCTTAGAGTTTTCACTATAGCCTCTAAGGAATTGCCACGCTCAGATATCTTCACATCCAAGCCATTAGGAGCCTTTTGAACCTCCTCCTGGATCCATTCCATAGACTCTAACATCTCAAAATCCAACGAACCCATTAAAGTCCACTCTTCTAGAAAAAACTAAGTTTCTCATACTTGTCTTGTTCCAAATTTACAGTTGTTTCTCCACGTTTTGTCGTCGTTTCTGCTTCCATTTGGTGATTTCTTTGATTAAAAAAATCATTGAACTATTCCTCCTCTTCTTCTCTTTTTTTTCCTTCATTTCATGCTCGTCAGAAAATTTTCTATTATCCTCAAATTTCAATCTAATCTAAATATTAATTTTTTTTTTGTCAATATCAATTGCCGGATCAGTTTAAAATCAAATTATATTTATTTTTTGAGCAAATAGAATCGTCCACGGTTAAATTTAGCTGACGACTGCTCTATTTACTAAAAACTCGCCAAGAACGAGATGAATGTTTTTCTCTTCTCTTCTTTTTTTTCTTTGTTTGTTTTTGTTGTTTTTACTATTGTTTATTATTTACTGCTATCATGGGTGCTCAAATCCGGGAATCCGAAATACCGAGTACCCGAATCTTCAGGTAGTAGCTTGGTCAGCTCGTGTCCTGACCCGTGTTGGTCGGGTACCCACAACAAAATCGGGTAATTATGTATCCGAATATAAAAATATGTATTTATTAGATATAAAAATATTTTATTAGTTTAATATAAAATATAAAAATATGTATTTGTTAATTTAATATAAAAATATGTATTTATTAAATATAAAATATTTTAATTTCAAATACATCGGAACCCAAAAATTTATAATTTTGTGACTTCGGAAATGGCGGGTCGGGTACCCGAACCGGGAGGTAGATTTTTATTTTATATGAAATTATTTAAAAAATTTAATCGATCGACGGGTCAATGAGTCGGATCATCCGGATCGGATATTTTTTAACACTCCTAGTTGCTATAGATGGTTGTAGTTGTGGACTGTGACCGAAAGAAATTAGGGATGGTGGCTCGAGTTTTAGTTGATTTGTTCGTGGATACTGAAGGTGTTTTGGTTGTGTTTGGGACTTGGATAAAATGATAGTGATGAATGGTGAAACAATCGTGGGAAGTTAGTGGAATTATTGTGTATGGTAGGTATTGTGTTTAGTGGTAACGACAATTAGAGTAACACCATATGATGACCCACGCGACGATTGTCAATTTGAGAGAAGATGCTTAAGGCTTTAGAGTTAAATGAAATAAAAATAATAATATACCACGTCAATTTTTTTAAGGTGACCGTAATAAATTCGAATTAAAATTTCAATGAAGTAATGCATGTTTTAAAAAATTGATGACCAAAATATAAGTGCCCTGAAATTTCAGCGACTAACCGTATAATTTAACTCAAAAATATTTAAAATGAGACAAAATAGCAACACTTGCATGAAAATTACGAAGTCTTCTTTAGCCATCTTAACCTAGTAAACTGTTTTCTTCTATATTAGTGGTAGATGATTTCACACGCGAGTCACGCGCTCATTATTAGTGTTCCCCATTTTATGCGCCGTCTTGGAATCATCGGTCCCAAATTATTAGTAAAAGTCTCAGCACGGCCAAAGTCCTTCCGTTTCCTCAACCCTTCATCTTCTTCTTCAAAGCTCCAAAAAGCGTCTTCGTTCTCGACTGCTAGTTTCATGGGTTCACTTTCTGCGTTGAAAGGCCCCTTAGATTATCCAATTGCTCGCCGAGATGACTCCGTCGTTGACGATTACCATGGCGTTAAGGTTGCCGACCCTTATCGATGGTAACCCCCTTTTTTTCATTGGAATTTCCTTCGTATTTGCTTTTCATTTGTTCAAATTTCAGATCGATTGCGTTGAAGATGTTATTCGATTGTTTCCCTTTCTAGGCTTGAAGATCCTGACGCTGAGGAAGTGAAGGATTTTGTTCAGAAACAGGTAAAATTAACTGAATCGGTGCTTGAAAAGTGCGAGGCAAAGGATAAGCTTCGCGATAGAATCACCAAGCTTTTTGATCACCCACGTTATGATGTCCCTTACAAGCGAGGCAACAAGTATTTCTATAGCCATAACACTGGTCTTCAAGCCCAAAATGTCCTTTACGTCCAGGTTTGTAATCCATATGAAGGGTCTTTCTTCTCTCTTTTTTTTGTATAAAGGGATTCAAGAACTGACCTGATGTTTTTTCGTTTCTTTTTTCCAGGATAGTTTGGATGGAGAAGCTGAGGTATTGCTTGACCCCAATTCGCTTAGCGAGGATGGAACCGTGTCGTTGAACGCCTTGTCTGTGAGTGAGGATGCTAAGTACTTGGCATATGGGCTTAGTTCCAGTGGCAGTGATTGGGTGACAATTAAAGTGATGCGAGTTGAGGATAAATCAGCTGAGCCTGATACTTTATCATGGGTGAGCTAATTGAACTTTTAGTCTTTCGGGTGTTTTAGTTGTTTCAAGTGTCTGTTAATGATTATTCGGCTTACCCTGAAATTCAATTCGGTTCACAGGTGAAGTTTTCGGGTATAAGTTGGACCCATGATAGCAAAGGATTTTTCTATAGTCGATATCCGGCACCCAAGTAAGTAAAAATGATGTTTTGATCAGAGTAGAGACTTCTTAGATTTTGAACATGGAAATGAGGTTATGTATATTTATCATGTAGAGAGGGGGAAAACGTTGATGCCGGAACGGAGACCGATTCTAATCTTAATCAAGAGCTGTACTATCATTTTCTCGGTACAGATCAAGGTGAAGATATTTTATGCTGGAAAGATCCTGAAAATCCTAAGCATTTTGTGGGAGGTAGTGTCACAGATGATGGAAAGGTAAAAGGATGTCATGTTTGCGAAATGGGAATGTATCAATAACTTGAAAGGCAATCTAGATTAAGCTACTTCTTTGAACTTAATTTCACTGTATTGTCACGCTTTCCGAAGAGTTGAATCATAATGCTATTAATGAAACTACACTAATTCATTATGTTAACCGATAGAGAGCCTGGAGATCAAATGCCAGGAGAAAGCAATTTTTTTCCTCATTTTTTTCCTTTTAAATTTTGTTGTGCAGTATCTTCTCCTAACTATTGGGGAGAGCTGTGACCCTGTCAATAAACTATACTACTGCGATATATCTTCGCTCGATGAAGGTCTTGAGGGTTTCAGGAAAAAGAATGGTCCTCTCCCGTTTGTTAAGTTAATCGATACATTTGATGCACAATATGAAGCTATTGCTAATGATGATACAGTTTTTACTTTCCTTACCAATAAAGATGCCCCCAAATATAAAGTAGTCCGAGTAGATCTGAAGGAACCAAGTAACTGGTTTGATGTCATCCCAGAGGCTGAGAAGGATGTGCTTGAATCAGCATATGCTGTAAATGTTAATCAAATGATTGTCAGTTACCTGAGCGATGTGAAGTATGTGCTGCAAGTAAGGGATTTGGAATCAGGATCAGTGCTGCATCAGTTGCCAATTGACATTGGGACAGTTTCTGGGATTTCGGCACGGAGAGAAGACAGTGTGGCTTTTATTGGTTTTACCAGCTTTCTTACTCCAGGTATAGTATATCAGTGCAACGTAGGCACTGAGGTACCGGAGATGAAGATATTCCGTGAAATTAGTGTGCCTGGATTTGACCGCTCAGACTTTGAAGTCAATCAGGTCGGTAATTTATCATTTTGGTGACTTCAAACTTCCAATGGCATGCATTTAGTATGTTCCCTTATTCTTTTTTTTTTCTGTTTCAGGTATTTGTTACAAGTAAGGATGGTACCAAGATCCCAATGTTTATTGTGGGTAGGAAGAATACTAATTTGGATGGATCACACCCTTGTTTGCTGTATGGATATGGTGGATTTAACATTAGTCTCACACCAACATTCAGTGTGAGTCGTATTGTACTTACAAGGCATCTGGGTGCTTTTTACTGCGTTGCCAACATTAGAGGCGGGGGAGAATATGGAGAGGAATGGCATAAAGCTGGTGCTCTTTCCAAGAAGCAAAATTGCTTTGATGACTTTATATCTGCTGCTGAGTATCTTATATCTGCTGGATATACTCGGTCCGAAAAGTTGTGTATTGAAGGAGGAAGCAACGGAGGTCTTCTAGTTGGGGCTTGCATAAACCAGGTTGACTGAAATTTGCATGATTAATTTCTCCCCCTTTGAATCCTTGTATCATTATCTTACAGTTTTCATTATTGTGCTAATTTGTTTTTGGCAGAGACCGGATCTTTTTGGTTGTGCTTTGGCTCATGTTGGTGTGATGGACATGCTGCGATTTCACAAATTCACTGTTGGTTAGTTTGCTTTGCATCTTTTAGCTTTATGGATACTTGTTTTAGTATTGTATATATGTTGATCAAGATTCTGTTTGAAGGCCATGCATGGACGTCAGATTATGGATGTTCCGACAAGGAGGAAGAGTTTCACTGGCTAATCAAGTGAGTGAATTTCTGTTGTATAAAAACCTTCATTTAATTCAAATCCCTAGCTTTGTAACACATTAATATAAATCAGACTTCTCTTATCATATATCTGATCTGGCTGGTGTCAAACATGGATATAAAAGGCGGTCTTCCGCACCCAAGGGATAAACAAAGCATAAAATGCAGATGACCTGAAGTCAAAGCTTACACACAAATTGGTTATTTACAAATTTCAAATTTATCTTATTCTTTTGCAAGGTACTCACCTGTACATAATGTGCGAAGACCATGGGAACAGCATCCTGATCAATCATTGCAGTACCCACCTACTATGCTATTGACTGCTGATCATGATGATCGAGTCGTGCCATTACACTCGTTGAAATTCTTGGCAGTGAGTCCTTGAATCATCGCTTGTCATATATTTCACCCATCTACATATCACAAACGTAGAAGCTCCCAAACATTTTTCTCTCTTACTTTGCTCTTGTATTGTATGTAGCTATGAGTAAGGCTGGTCCATTGATTTGTTATGTGTTTTCTTATTTTATCAGACACTGCAATACATTTTGTGCACAAGCTTAGAGAAGAGCCCCCAGACCAACCCGATTATAGGCCGCATCGAATGCAAGGCTGGACATGGAGCTGGACGCCCAACACAGAAAATGGTACGCTTTATTTCTTGTTTGATAAACAAGTACTAGCACTGATTAATAACACTAATACATCCAACAGCAAAAAAATTAAATCATTCTTAACCGACGTTTTATGTTATGGTCATGGATTTTACGATCCAATGTTCTTAAGATACATGTCACACTAATAACTCCGCCTAAGTAGTTTTTAGACTCCATTATCGTTACAAATGATAGTAGTCCATTACTATACATGGTAATCTTGAGGAACAGATGGTTTCAGCAATATTCATACTTTTCTATTCATTGGTAGAACATGTGACATTGGCCTTGGGCTTTTTGTGTTGTGCAGATTGATGAAGCTGCTGACCGATACGGATTCATGGCCAAAATGTTGGATGCATCTTGGATTGAGTAGTAGCTTGTTGTGATGGAAAAGCTAGGATTCATGATGAACTGTGTTCCGACTGCAGAATTCTATTTACTTTTTCTCTTTCCTTTACGGTGTGGGATCAAGGATGATAATTGTGTCCTTTCCATTGTTCAATGAGGAATTATTGCTCATTTTTTCCCCGGATTACAAAGAAAATACTTTCATCATTTGCCATATGATTATAGCATTCACTTGTCCCAAACAGTATGAACTAAGAGAAAAACGTATAAAAACGCTGGCATGATAAAATACGAATTATGATGGTAAGAGGTAATAGTTGAAACAAACAATAAGAACACAAGTCGACCTCGTGTTGAATATATTAATTTAAAATTATAAAATCATACACGTTCATAGTTCGCATAAGCACCATTAATGCGCTTACTAATAATAAAAGGATTTCAAACCATGAACTCTTTTATTCAATCCTGAATGGGAGAGCTTTCTCTACCCCAGCCTGAATATCTTATTCTATGCTCTCTTAGAGGGTCCGGGTGCGTCGGCCGGTTGCCCTGCCGCAGAGCAGTGCGTTCTTTGGGATCAGGAATTCTTCCCTTAACGAGGTTGATGTCGTGTATACACGCAAATAAAACTGTTGTCCCAGATACTGTCTTGCCCAAAACTCGGACCTTAAATTCCACATTCCCACGTTGTCAAGTGCCACATAAACGGCAGTCCATGACTTGGGATACACCTGCATAATGCATTCACCATAAATCAAACATCACAATCTTGTTCTTCGAAAAAGTGAGTTTTAAGCTGAGCGAAATGAAGAAATATGTCGGTTTTACCTGAGTCGTACATCGTGAAACCGCGTCGCGGAGATTGTATCCCCTCCTACTAGCAGGTGTCCATTGCCCTCCATCCATACTGCATTCCAGAATAGTTCAGAAACCAATATTATCAGCATAATTCCAAGTATGCGCCTTTTGGATTATTGATGTGAAATGATTGTGCTTACCCGACAACAAAGAAGTTGTAGCCATCGAGGTGCCAACTCTATACAATGTTCTCATTATTCTGAAACACTATCTCGACGAAAGCCCTGTAGTCGGCCTGCATTACTGAAGTATCAAGGTATATATTTCCGCCATGAGGACTAGCGGATATGCTTCCGACGCGGTAAACTCCTCCGATTTTGAAATAGTCAGCAAGTTTCAGGGGCGTGTCAGCTGGAACAAATGAAACACTGTTAACAGCATATCTTTGCTTGCCGTTAACTTGCCCAGCAGAATTCGCAAGAATGATGGTTC
The DNA here is from genome assembly GCA_019671005.1 of Hibiscus mutabilis. Taxonomy (NCBI): domain Eukaryota; kingdom Viridiplantae; phylum Streptophyta; class Magnoliopsida; order Malvales; family Malvaceae; genus Hibiscus; species Hibiscus mutabilis. Next base: position 34,455,968 of record CM033742.1, read on the forward strand.
TGGTTGTGTTAATGAGACCATAATGATATGAACCCTGTGGATTAGGCCTTGGTCCACTTGCTGTAAGGTTCTTCCTGAAACCAAAACATGTGCATAACAGGATTACGCTTACAGTTCGCCGTGTGTTGGTGAGACTCGAAAAAAATACCTGATAGAGCGAGCCTGGTTTAAAGACCAGTCGATTTGGATGGTTGGTCCACCAGGAGGAGGACCAGAAACAGGCCCCGCGGAATTGCTATATCTGAGAATTGCGGTCGAGGTGAGGACCCGGCTGGTGAAGCGAGTGGAGACCGCAATGTAGTAGTCTTTTGCAGGCTGATCAGCTGTAAACAATACCGAACATGATTGGCCGACATGAAGGTCGATTGAAGAGTAGGTCGTTTGCAAAGTGTGTGTTCCCTCGACTTCCACCAACGTCAACCTGTGGTTTTGGATGCGGAAATTGAGAGAATTCTCCAATCCAACATTCGATATCCGAAGCCTGTAGGTCTTCCCTGGTGCAGAACATGATTAACTTGAATCACTTCCTTCAAAACACTTGAAAAGAGAACTTAAACGGCACAAACAAACCTTGTTCGACATTGAAGGAGGCTCCGCCAGGTCCTTGACCGTTTATAAGGATTCCATCGGGGAAAGGCAGATTCTTACCGCGATCCAGACGAGCTTTCAAATTCTGCAGACATATTTTTTCTTATTAGCCACACTAATCAACTATCAGAATCATTGTCATCAAAGTTCAAACTAATTCTCCTACCAACACAGTAAGGCAACTTTCAAATAAATGTAAATACACCAAGGCTTTGAAACATGATTCATTTACCGTGTGATTGGACTTGTACCAATCTCCAACCAGAACACTGTAATCCCCAGCAGGCTCCGGGAAGGGAACCGGAATCTGAGGTCGGCTAAGGATCCTGATCCCTCCAAAACCACCGGCAGCCTTGTGGAATGCAAGAGAAGGGAAGTAAAAGAAGCTTCCTATTTGATCCTTGACCTGAAGAATATATGTGAAGTTCTTTCCTGGTGGAATAGGACAAGTTGTTCCATAAACACCATCTTCATAAGAGTTCCCCCTCTGTTGGATTCCATTCCTACATTTACCATTTCAGTTCCATTTTAAGTTACAAATAACAACATCAACTTGTAGTTAATTCAATTCAATACCAATAAATCAAAAAGATTAACAAAATATAAAAGTGTTGGACTTAATTAATATTCCTCCTTTTTATCTTGTCTGGATCCAGAAACAACTAATCCCACTACAGCATCTCCCCATTATCTCTCTTAGGGTGTGGGAGATAGCTAATTAAGAGGTGGACCATTGAAACAACAATCAGTTGGTCTATCACGATAAGGTGCAGGAGTACAAACCCTAGCATTGTGAATGGAAAAAAATGAGTTAGGAAGGTTGTCCTATATAAGATCTCAGCAAAACACTATCTGCATTAATCGGTCAATAAATCAGATACGGATGATTAAACCAAAGAAGTGGACCACGGAGATCATGGATGGATGATGGGTTCAATTAGGTAGAGTATGGACCATCCACCTCTCCCAAACTAATTCAACTGTTAAATCTTAAATGCTGTTTCTTTCCATCTTAGGACAAGTTGCATTCTAGTTACAGCAGAACAAGGGGACTCCAAGCAACAAGCCTGCAACTTCCGTGGGATGTCTTTACTTTGCAGAAAAACAGTTAAGAAAGGAATGAATGGGGTCACGGGAATCAACCAGATCTGCCATGTGAGCAAGCATATGGATACGTCATTTCAAAAGAAGGACAGGACTGGCAAATAAGACATTCTTTTTAACAACAAATCTAAGTCGCTTAGTACCCGACTAAGACGGACGTCTGTCAGAATGGCAGTAAGCCCCCACATGGCAGCTGGGGTGGATAGAACATGGAATGTTCGGAGATGGATCTTACCAGGAAATGAGGAAAGGCTCGTTTAAACTGTTGTGGACGTTGATGATGAGATTGTCATTGGTAACGGAGTGAATATCAGGGCCTGGGAACTGGCCATTGATAAGAATACCCTGGGAAAAACAACAACAAAGATTCTAAGTAATCAATACATGACCATGACTGACAGATAGATAGATTACCGTTTGACGGACTCCAAGAGGATAAATGTCGCCAAAGGTAACATTCCAGTCGAAGAATCTGTAGGGAGAATCAGCGGCGGCAATGGCAAAAAGAGCAGCCGTTGCACAAAGCAATGTCACAGCCACACGAAGCTTCATTTTGGAATGTTTGTATAAAACCAAAAACAAAGAAAAGGGAAACGAAAACCACCCTTTTGCCGGGGTCTTAGTTGTTTTTATAGTGAATGTGAAGAGACTAGGGCAATGAATGATAGCAGTGTGGCACAGACATACAGGAGATGATGTGTGTGTGTGTGCAAGAAAAGGAATAAAAAAACAGTGTCGGTGGTGGGTTGTTTTGCTTATTGCCTGGATGAACATGAAGCATTGTGGAATGTGGTATAAATACATGTGTGATTGTGGCTCACATGGGGGGCTTTGGGTTTTTGTTTTTGTTTTTTGTTCTTGCGATTGTATGTATTGCTGCAGGTGAATGAATTGAATAGCAACTGATTTGTTTTTGGTTTTTTTGACTTCGAAAGTGTGATGGCGTTGCATGTGAACTCCGAAGACCTTAAATTATTTAAAAACAGGGAAAGCTACAGGGTGAAAGGTGCCACCTCTAGATCTCAGAGTTTAGAGTTTGATACCGTAGTATTTGTTATTTTTTAAAAAAATTTAAAAAAATTGTACCTTGTACACATATATATTTAAATTTAGGTCAATTGACACGTCTACCGTCGGTTATTGGTGATGGATAGTTTGGGGAAACGGGCGGGAGCTCCAGCGGCAACGATGATGAGGTCCGACGAGGCTATCGATGACGACAATGGCTTGAATTTTGGGATTTTAAGAATTTGAGACTATTTTGTGAGTTTGAGAATTTTGGATTTTTTATAAAATTAATTTATATTTTTTAGTTTTATTTGAAAAAAAATAAAAATTAAATTAAAAGTTACGTGTCAAATTTTTGATTGGGTGGTTAATTTTTTTAAAGTCGTTACCTTAAAATAATAACGGAATGAAATTTTAATCACCTATTATAAACAAAGAAAAATATTATGCACTTATTTCTAAAAAAAAATAACGGTAGACACATATTGCAAAAAAAGTATAGTTTAGGCACATATTTTATAATAGTTAAGCCTTAAATATATTGTTTTATTGAAATTTATTAATTGATCGAGTGATTAATAATGTTTATGTTGTCTCATCTTGTATGAGTTTGAATATTATAACAAATTATATGGAAAATATTTTGAACAACACTAACGATGAATACCGCTGAACACCACTAACGATGAATACCTCTTCGTCTGGTAATGTAGCTTGGTCGAACCATACCTTTCTTCGGTCCTGCCTCTTCGTTAGGTGTTGTAGCTGAGCTAAATTTACTCTTTCAGATCATGTCTCTTCGTCAGAGTTGTAGCTGGATTAGATATCAGAACTTCCATCGTTCGATCCTGCCTCTTCGTCAGCATTGCAGCTGGATCAAACTATTTTGACAAGTCCGACAGAAATGTTGGAACAACGTGCTTAAACACGGTAAAGTTTAAGACAATGGATAATTCAAATGTCCATCAAAAATCCATTTTCATGAATGGTCGAAGGAAAATAAATCCTTTGAAAAATCCAATGTCACGATTGGTATAAACTGACTGTACCTAGGGGAATGGTACAGCTAGCCCGGAGCAAACGGCTACCGGTAAAGGCAACTCAAAACCGTTGATCCCTGTGCATTTGGGAAAAATGTAAAAGAAGCTCTGCATCAAATTTTACTGACTTCCGGTCCTGCCTCCTCGTCAGTGTTGTAGCTGGACCAAACCTTCAACTTTCGATCATGTGTCTTCGTCAATGTTGCAGCCGGATCAAGTTTTGCAGACCTTGCCTCTTCGTCAGTGTTGTAGCTAGGTCAAATTTTCTCTAGGCATTGCGTCGTCGTCAAAGTCGTAACAAGCCGAACTCGTTTTGTCTCCTCCAACGGATCACCTCAGATTTTGTCTCCCCTAACAAATCCTCCATTTTGAAGATTTTGCTTACAAGAGCGGCCAAGAAGATCAAGAGAAGCCTGAGAAGAAGCGGTGGCCAAAGAAAAAACCCTGACTGGCCGGACAAAAATGGTTACTCTTTTATCTTTGCTCTATTCCTGTTACACAACAATGAGCAAAGAGGGGCAGCTGTAGTACCCATTTTTAGTTCGGGTCAGACCCAAATCCATAAATCGGGCCCATTTTTATTATTAATACCCAATCAATTACAAAGACCAAATTAAATTACCCAATAAAAAATCATCAGACCCAATATTACCCTAAATACCTAATTACAAAATATCCTAAACCCTAATTACCCAACTACCCCTCAACCTAAAATTACCCAAAACCCTAATCCTACTTGTACTGCCACTGCCGCCTTTTTGTCTCCTCCCATTCCACGCGCATGGCCGCCATGCGCGACACTATTGGCCACGCGCGGCGCCGGCCGCCACTCCGCCGCCTGACAAGCCGACCACCTCCCAAATCTGAAAAAGTATTTTTATATTTTTTATGTACTAAATCGGGTATAAATACCCCTACAATCTCATGTAAAAGAGAGGAGGAGGATTTTGGAAAAAAAAAGTTTTTAGTTCGGTTCGAATATAAAAAAGTCCTTATTTCTTTTTTCTAGATCTATTTCTTTTTTCTATCTCATTGTTCGAACACAAAAAAAAAACAACACATACAAAAAGAGGGGAAAGTCGAAATCAAGAGGATAAGTGGAGACAAAAATCGGGAAGGTATAAAAATATAAACTTTTATATTTTTTTACCTCAGATCTACGGGTTTATGAGCCTTTTTGCGAAAATCCGGTGTCGGATTTGAACTCGGGACGTTGAGGAGAATTGGAAAAGGGTAGACTTTGAACCCCGCGGCTACGGTGACCGGCGACGGACAAAAGAAGAGAAGAGAGAGCTTTTTATTTTTTTTAAACAAATGAGGGTTAATGTTTTTTTTTCTAAAAATGTTAGCTTATATACTAGATAAAAAACAAGGGTAAATTGCACACTTAGTCCCTCTGCCCCATCCCCTTTTTTAAAAAATGTTTGTCGTATGGTATACTCCTCAATTAGTCCCTGAAATTTTTGAGAGCTTTGCAATTAGGTCACTAAATTCATTTAAATCAGATTTTTAATGGTAAAATTACACATTAAGGACTTCCGCCCCATTCTAATCCCTCCCAAAGTCCTCCTAGTTTTGCTCATATTTCAAATTGATCCTAAAATGCTCTTTTAAATGTTTTCATTTGGTTTCTCTATTTTTATTTTTCTACATTTCGGTCCTTATATTGTATATAATATATATGTATTATATAGGTATATATGTTAACTAATCTATTAGTATATTATTATTATTATTATTATTATTATTATTATATATATATGTTAACAATTTGTATATATAGTAATGTATATTTACTGTGTATATACATATATGTATTTATGTTATTTCAAAAAAAGAGAGGATAGCTTAGGTATATGCTAATTACCATATATTTTTATATTATATCATATAAATATTATATATATATTATATATATATATTACATTCTATGTTCCATATATGTATATTAATTAGTATTTTCTTTTTTATCTTATCTTTTATTCCTTATATACTTTATTTATGGTATTCTTACTAATATATAAAAGCTCTTTTTTTTTACATATATCGTTCTATACGTCACTTCCTTGCCATATATATTACTATATTATCATATACAATGATATATATATATTATTACATATATATTAATGGGTCTATTATGGTTTTTATAATAATTTTTATTTTTGTATATTATATTGATGGATGAGTCTACCCCGCTCGACGAACACCGCTGAACACCACTAACGATGAACACCGCTGAATACCATTAAATTAATTTATAAAGATTAAAAATTTAAAGGACTCAACGTATAATTATAAATTATTTAAAATAAAATTTTAATTAAATTATTTTTCATATATATTATATTTTTTAATTTTTTTGAATAATTGAATTAAATACCAACTTTAGTCAATTTAAAAATAAAAAACCCTAAACCCTAAACCTTAAACTATAAACCATAAACCCTAAACCTTACACCCTAAACCCAAAACTCTAAATCCTAAACTCAAAACCCTAAACCCTTCACCCTAAACCATAAAACCAAAACTCTAAATCCTAAACCATAAACTCAAAACCCTAAACCCAAAACTCTAAATCATAAACTCAAAACCGTAAACCCTAAACCCAATGTTTGAATTTAGGGTTTGGATTTTAGGGTTTGGATTTTTAGGTTTAGGGTTTTTTATTTTTTAAATTGACTAAGGTTGATATTTGATCCAATTATTTAAAAAAATTAAAAGTATAATATATATAAAAAATAATTTAATTGAAATTTTATTTTAAATAATTTATAATTATATGTTGAGTCCTTGAGATTTTTAATCTTTATAAATTAATTTAATGGTGTTCAGCGGTGTCCATCGTTAGTAGTGTTTAGTGGTGTTCGTCGAGCGTTGTAGAATTTTCCTATATTGATATATTTACTATACTATGCATATTATTTTTAGTATATTATAAATACATGTATATTATTATTATTTTACTATATAATATATGTTCACTATATATTATATTATATTATATTATCATACATATATATATTTTTGTTTATTTTATTCTAGATATATTCTTCTAAACTCGGTTCATTTAAGGAAATATTTTCCACTTTATTTCGAAATCCGGCTAGGAAGTGACATCCTAACTCATTCAGGTGTCATTTTCCTCGATTTTTCGTAAATAAGGAAATGTTCTCCTTAGACTGTTTTCTTTTTAGGGGGATTAAATTTTAAAATCAAAATTCAAATTTTTTTCTTGCAAAGACAACACCAAATCAACGTGATACCAATTTTGGGTGTTGTGGGGTGCTAATCCTTCCCCAAGCGTAACCGATTTTTGAACTCAACTTTTTGAATCTCTAGTTATTTTTTTACGGTGTCTGGCCTACCAAAGTGGCCGGTGGCGACTCCATTCTACCTCCTATTTTTTTTAAATTTTCCATTTTTTCATCTATCCATCCATTTTCCATTTTCAAAAGTTTTACGGTGTTCTGTTGAGAGTGTCATCCCAGTCTCCGAGTGACGTCTCTTTTGATATATTAAAGAAACACAATTTTTTAATATTATTTTCAAAGGAGGGAAAAAACCCTTGCGACACCATCAAATAGAGGTATCAAAACCTTCTTTAAAAACATGAAAAATTGGCTATCTTTTGACTCTTTAAGGTATATAAACATAGTGGGATGAGTCAAAACATTATGAAAACATTTAAAACATATTTTTCAAGTTTTGAGAACATTTGAATTATTTTTAAAATATTTACACAAGTTCAAAATATTTTTCACATAATTTGTTATATCAAAATATTTTGTCAACGCTTTGAAATGATAAGGTCGTAAATGTTAGCTCTTTGTCCTTGAAAAAGAAATAATTCATTAGTGAATTGGGAAATCCTTAGTGTGAATGCTAAGGTAGTGAATGTAGACTTTAGTTGAGAAGGTTAAACCACTCTAAAATCGACCGTGTTAAATTGTCGATATTTTTGTTTCGGTTTTTGCTTCCCAACTTCACAAGAGTCTTTACACCTTTTATTAGCGATATTCGGTTGAAGATATTTGAGCTTAACACTATTTATTAATTATGTAATTTAGATCAAGTACTACTGAGACATATTATACGGACGACCTTATCAATACAATTTGTTCCGCTCACCAAGATTCAAATCTTAAATATTGTTTAATGGATCTAGCGTCTCATCTTAAGGATGAACAAAACATGATTTGATTTGAAAAAAAATAAATTAATCGAATCAAGTTGTTTGAGTTATTTAATTTTCGAGTTTAAGTCAAAATCAATTTTACAATCCGAATAATTGAACTATAAATTTCTGTAAATACCATTTGAATTCTCGATAGTTGTGAAAACAGGTAAATCGGTCTAGGAAAATTCTACAACGCTCGACGAACACCGTTGAACACCACTAACGATGAATACCGCTAAACGCCATTAAATTAATTTATAAAGATTAAAAATCTCAAGTACTCAACATATAATTATAAATTATTTAAAATAAAATTTCAATTAAGTTATTTTTCATATATATTATATTTTAATTTTTTAAATAATTGGATCAAATATCAACCTTAGTCAATTTAAAAATAAAAAACCCTAAACCCTAAATCCTAAACTATAATTCATAAACCCTAAATTCAAGCATTGGGTTTAGAGTTTAGGGTTTAGGATTTTGATTTTAGGTTTATGGTTTATAGTTTAAGGTTTAGGGTTTTTTATTTTTTAAATTGACTAAGGTTAGTATTTAATTCAATTATTTAAATTTTTTAAAAATATAATATATATGGAAAATAATTTAATTGAAATTTTATTTTAAATAATTTATAATTATATGTTGAGTCATTTAAATTTTTGATCTTTATAAATTAATTTAATGGTGTTCAGCGGTATTCATCGTTAATGGTGTTCAGCGGTATTCATCGTTAGTGGTGTTCAGCGGTATTCAAATGTTTTGAACTTGTGTAAATATTTTAAAAATAATTCAAATGTTCTCAAAACTTGAAAAATATGTTTTAAATGTTTTCATAATGTTTTGACCCATCCCACTATGTTTATATACCTTAAAGAGTCAAAAGATAGCCAATTTTTCATGTTTTTAAAGAAGGTTTTGATACCTCTATTTGATGGTGTCGCAAGGGTTTTTTCCCTCCTTTGAAAATAATATTAAAAAATTGTGTTTCTCTAATATATCAAAAGAGACGTCACTCGGAGACTGGGATGACACTCTCAACAGAACACCGTAAAACTTTTGAAAATGGAAAATGGATGGATAGATGAAAAAATGGAAAATTTAAAAAAAAAATAGGAGGTAGAATGGAGTCGCCACCGGCCACTTTGGTAGGCCAGACACCGTAAAAAAATAACTAGAGATTCAAAAAGTTGAGTTCGGAAATCGGTTACGCTTGGGGAAGGATTAGCACCCCACAACGCCCAAAATTGGTATCACGTTAATTTGGTGTTGTCTTTGCAAGAAAAAAATTTGAATTTTGATTTTAAAATTTAATCCCCCTAAAAAGAAAACAGTCTAAGGAGAACATTTCCTTATTTACGAAAAATCGAGGAAAATGACACCTGAATGAGTTAGGATGTCACTTCCTAGCCGGATTTCGAAATAATGTGGAAAATATTTCCTTAAATGAACCGAGTTTAGAAGAATATATCTAGAATAAAATAAACAAAAATATATATATGTATGATAATATAATATAATATAAAATATAGTGAACATATATTATATAGTAAAATAATAATAATATACGTGTATTTATAATATACTAAAAATAATATGCATAGTATAGTAAATATATCAATATAGGAAAACTCTACAACGCTCGACGAGCACCACTAAACACTACTAACGATAAACACCGCTGAACACCATTAAATTAATTTATAAAGATTAAAAATCTCAAGGACTCAACATATAATTATAAATTATTTAAAATAAAATTTCAATTAAATTATTTTTTATATATATTATATTTTTTATTTTTTTAAATAATTGGATCAAATATCAACCTTAGTCAATTTAAAAAATAAAAAACCCTAAACCTAAAAATCCAAACCCTAAAATCCAAACCCTAAATTCAAACATTGGGTTTAGGGTTTATGGTTTTGAGTTTAGGGTTTAGAGTTTTGGGTTTAGGGTTTTGAGTTTATGGTTTAGGATTTAGAGTTTTGGTTTTATGGTTTAGGGTGAAGGGTTTAGGGTTTTGAGTTTAGGATTTATGGTTTAGGATTTAGAGTTTTGGGTTTAGGGTGTAAGGTTTAGGGTTTATGGTTTATAGTTTAAGGTTTAGGGTTTATGGTTTTTTATTTTTAAATTGACTAAAGTTGGTATTTAATTCAATTATTTAAAAAAAATTAAAAAATATAATATATATGAAAAATAATTTAATTAAAATTTTATTTTAAATAATTTATAATTATACGTTGAGTCCTTTAAATTTTTAATCTTTATAAATTAATTTAATGGTATTCAGCGGTGTTCATCGTTAGTGGTGTTCAGCGGTGTTCGTCGAGCGTGGTAGACTCATCCATCAATATAATATACAAAAATAAAAATTATTATAAAAACCATAATAGACACATTAATATATATGTAATAATATATATATATATATATCATTGTATATGATAATATAGTAATATATATGGCAAGGAAGTGACGTATAGAACGATATATGTAAAAAAAAAAAGAGCTTTTATATATTAGTAAGAATACCATAAATAAAGTATATAAGGAATAAAAGATAAGATAAAAAAGAAAATACTAATTAATATACATATATGGAACATAGAATGTAATATATATATATATATATATAATATATATATATATAATATTTATATGATATAATATAAAAATATATGGTAATTAGCATATACCTAAGCTATCCTCTCTTTTTTTGAAATAACATAAATACATATATGTATATACACAGTAAATATACATTACTATATATACAAATTGTTAACATATATATATATATATAATAATAATAATAATATACTAATAGATTAGTTAACATATATACCTATATAATACATATATATTATATACAATATAAGGACCGAAATGTAGAAAAATAAAAATAGAGAAACCAAATGAAAACATTTAAAAGAGCATTTTAGGATCAATTTGAAATATGAGCAAAACTAGGAGGACTTTGGGAGGGATTAGAATGGGGCGGAAGTCCTTAATGTGTAATTTTACCATTAAAAATCTGATTTAAATGAATTTAGTGACCTAATTGCAAAGCTCTCAAAAATTTCAGGGACTAATTGAGGAGTATACCATACGACAAACATTTTTTAAAAAAGGGGATGGGGCAGAGGGACTAAGTGTGCAATTTACCCTTGTTTTTTATCTAGTATATAAGCTAACATTTTTAGAAGAAAAAAAACATTAACCCTCATATGTTTAAAAAAATAAAAAGCTCTATCTTCTCTTCTTTTGTCCGTCGCCGGTCACCGTAGCCGCGGGGTTCAAAGTCTACCCTTTTCCAATTCTCCTCAACGTCCCGAGTTCAAATCCGACACCGGATTTTCGCAAAAAAGCTCATAAGCCCGTAGATCTGAGGTAAAAAAATATAAAAGTTTATATTTTTATACCTTCCCGATTTTTGTCTCCACTTATCCTCTTGATTTCGACTTTCCCCTCTTTTTGTATGTGTTGTTTTTTTTGTGTTCGAACAATGAGATAGAAAAAAGAAATAGATCTAGAAAAAAGAAATAAGGACTTTTTTATATTCGAACCGAACTAAAAACTTTTTTTCCAAAATCCTCCTCCTCTCTTTTACATGAGATTGTAGGGGTATTTATACCCGATTTAGTACATAAAAAATATAAAAATACTTTTTCAGATTTGGGAGGTGGTCGGCTTGTCAGGCGGCGGAGTGGCGGCCGGCGCCGCGCGTGGCCAATAGTGTCGCGCATGGCGGCCATGCGTGTGGAATGGGAGGAGACAAAAAGGCGGCAGTGGCAGTACAAGTAGGATTAGGGTTTTGGGTAATTTTAGGTTTAGGGGTAGTTGGGTAATTAGGGTTTAGGATATTTGTGTAATTAGGGTATTTAGGGTAATATTGGGTCTGATGATTTTTTATTGGGTAATTTAATTTGGTCTTTGTAATTGATTGGGTATTAATAATAAAAATGGGCCCGATTTATGGATTTGGGTCTGGCCCGAACTAAAAATGGGTACTACAGCTGCCCCTCTTTGCTCATTGTTGTGTAACAGGAATAGAGCAAAGATAAAAGAGTAACCATTTTTGTCCGGCCAGTCAGGGTTTTTTCTTTGGCCACCGTTTCTTCTCAGGCTTCTCTTGATCTTCTTGGCCGCTCTTGTAAGCAAAATCTTCAAAATGGAGGATTTGTTAGGGGAGACAAAATCTGAGGTGATCCGTTGGAGGAGACAAAACGAGTTCGGCTTGTTACGACTTTGACGACGACGCAATGCCTAGAGAAAATTTGACCTAGCTACAACACTGACGAAGAGGCAAGGTCTGCAAAACTTGATCCGGCTGCAACATTGACGAAGACACATGATCGAAAGTTGAAGGTTTGGTCCAGCTACAACACTGACGAGGAGGCAGGACCGGAAGTCAGTAAAATTTGATGCAGAGCTTCTTTTACATTTTTCCCAAATGCACAGGGATCAACGGTTTTGAGTTGCCTTTACCGGTAGCCGTTTGCTCCGGGCTAGCTGTACCATTCCCCTAGGTACAGTCAGTTTATACCAATCGTGACATTGGATTTTTCAAAGGATTTATTTTCCTTCGACCATTCATGAAAATAGATTTTTGATGGACATTTGAATTATCCATTGTCTTAAACTTTACCGTGTTTAAGCACGTTGTTCCAACATTTCTGTCGGACTTGTCAAAATAGTTTGATCCAGCTGCAATGCTGACGAAGAGGCAGGATCGAACGATGGAAGTTCTGATATCTAATCCAGCTACAACTCTGACGAAGAGACATGATCTGAAAGAGTAAATTTAGCCCAGCTACAACACCTGACGAAGAGGCAAGACCGAAGAAAGGTATGGTTCGACCAAGCTACAATACCAGACGAAGAGGTAAGGTCTGAAGTCAATGGGATTGATCTAGCTACAACACCGACGAAGATGAAGGATCGAAAGTCAGTAAATTTGGTTCAGCTACAGTACCGACGAAGAGACAGGACCGGGATTTGACCGAACTACAACACCGACAAAGAGGCACGGTCGAAAGGTGAAAGTTTTGATCTAGCTGCAACACTGACGAAAAAGCAGAATCAAAATTTGGGATACTTGTTCAGTCATTCCATCAACGGAATGACAAAATCGGATAACAGTGACTTGGATTCTACTGCACCATCAACGGAGAAGTAGAATTGGATAACAACAACTTGGACTCAACCTCTCCATCAACGCAAGAGATGAGATTGGATATCTTTAACTTGTAGCTAGCATCTCCATCAAAGCAAGAGGCAGGATTGGATGTTTGCAATTTGGACCTTGTTACGCCATCAACGGAGGAACAAGATCGGATGAAAGCAACTTGGACCCACCACTCCATCAACGCAAGGGGCGGATCGAACAGCTGCAACTTGGACTCAACCTCTCTATCAACACAAGAGATGAGATTGGATATCTATAGTTTGGACCTTGTTACGCCATCAACTGAGGAACAAGACCAAATGAAAACAACTTGGACACAACCACTCCATCAACGCAAGAAGCTAGACTGAACAGTTACAATTTATACCTAACCCCTCCATCAACGTAAGAGGCAGGATTGTATATCTACAATTTAGACCTTGTTGCGCCATCAACGGAGGAACAAGATCATATGGAAATAACTTGGACACAACCACTTCATCAACGCAAGAGGCTGGACCGGACAACTTGGATTCTACCACACCATCAATGGAGAAATAGAATTTAGAGAATAGCAATTCAAACCTTACTGCACAATCAACGGAGAAGTAGGAATGAATGACCAACTAGACCTTACTACGCCCTCAACGGCAGAGTAAGAACGAACGATAACTTGAACCCAGCCACACCATCAACAGATGGACATGATCGAATAACTTAGATTCCACCACACCATCAACGAAGAAGCAGAACAACAACTTAAACCTTACTACACCATCAACGGAAAAGTAGGATCAGAGGATGAGGCATTGATTTTTTATTTTCCCTGAATTTTAATTTTTCTAATTTTCGTCTTTTTTTATTTTTTTATTTTTTTAAGCTACAACTATAAGAAAGATATAATATCTGAGGAAAAAGTTTGGTCTAGCTACAACACCAACAAAGAAGCGAGACCTGGATAGGGTTTGATCTGCTACACCACTAACGGAGATACATGATCTAAACTAAGTTGGACTACCACCACTGACGGGGGGATCCACGAAATGGTTGATCTGCTACATTACAGGCGAAGAGTCGAGATCCATAGAAAACTTTAATCTATTGCCATCAGCGGTAGCGCGAGATCTGAAAATAAAGAAGAACATTAATTAGTAAAAGTTCAAAATTTTGCCATTGAGCTAGATGTTTGAGCTTTTCTGCATATTTGGCCTTCTTTGGGGCTAAAGGTTGATCATCATGTTGTTGCCCCGCAATTGAGCTTCTTTCGGTCTCCTTCCTAGACCTGTTTATGTGTTCTAGCCAAAATAAATGCATGATGGATGCCCCTAACTTTATGCCTAATGCATGTTTAATGCATGATAACTCGTATGAATGTATGATGTATGCACTTAATGCTAAATGATCTCAATAAATGTGTGAATGATTTTTTCTGCCCCTCAAAGGGATGTCCCTGACTCTATGTTGAATTATTGATCTTTTTTCGCGGAGATGCCCCAATCTTATTTGGCTCTAATCATCTTTATGTATCTTTCCAGGTATATGCTCTAAAATTATTTTCATTGAACTCCATCTGAAATGAAGCGAATTTGAAGCTTGGAGTATGTTTTCAACTTTTCTTGAAGGATGAACACGTTATGTTGCCCCCTAGTCAGACCTGGAAATGCCCCTAGACGTGGGGCCTTGTAGAGGCATGGTGTCTATATGAACGCGAAGGTCATTCTCAAAAATGCCTTTGGACCAAGCTCTTGCATAGGCTTGGTATAGTGCTAGACCGGTCAACTTCCACTTTATTTGGTATTGCCAGCACAGGGCATCCCAAGGGACCGGTTTCAAAATTGTGAATGTATGCATGTAAATGCAAGGTGCATGTCCTAGATGTGGACGTATTAATTCAAAAATGGTTCCCGCGACTCAACTTCCAAACTCACGAGATTTATTCGCAACTTTGAGTATTGCATTAGATAACTAGAGTATTAGACTTTCTCCTGATAGTGAATCTTTTTCGTATTAAGAACCAGCCATGAATCAGTACTTCATGTCGGTGAAATGCAAAAAATAAAAATGATGGTGTCATGCAATTAATGCAAAATGAGTGTATTTAATATGATGCGACCAAAATAAGAAAATGAGGTCAATCCCAATAAAAATAATCAAATGAACAAAATTAAAATTAAAATAGATAAAAAACTGTACATAAAAAACAAATAAAAGGCACCAAAGCCCTAAAAGGGTGACCGCTAAACGGGCAGAGTTTTGCACGACTTTAAAATGGTGGCTTCTACGGCTCACTATATGCGGCTCGAATCTAAAGGAAAGGGTACCCGAACTGTCGCGAGAACATCAATTCAGGGGAATACGACCCTTATACCATACGAGGGTGAAAACCCCACGAAATATAATGATCAGTACTCCAGGAGCACATTACAATGAAAACCCCACAGAGCGAAGTAATCTCTCATATTTAAGGGTTGAAGAGCTCGGGTAGAAAGCTCATGCATGAATATCGGGGATTAAAAATTAAATCAAATTGAATCTTCAATTTTTTGCAAGACAACACAAAACCAGCATTGGCCTGATTCTCTTAAAAAATGTCCCCAGCGGAGTCGCCAAGCTGTCGCAAGGGTTTTTTTTCCCTCCTTTGAAAATAATATTAAAAAATTATGTTTCTTTAATATATTAAAAGTGACGTCACCCGGGGACCGGGATGACACTCCCAGCAGAACACCGTAAAACTTTTGAAAATGGAAAATGGATGGATAGATGAAAATGGAAAATTTAAAAAAAATGAGGTGGAATGGAGTTGCCACCGGCAACTTTGGTAGGCCAGACACTGTAAAAAATAACCAGAGATTCAAAAAGTTGAGTTCGAGAATCGGTTACACTTGGGGAAGGATTAGCACCCCCACAACGCCCAAAACCGGTACCGCATTGATTTGGTGTTGTCTTTGCAAGAAAAAAAAATCGAATTTTGATTTTAAAATTTAATCCCCCCTAAAAAGAAAACGGTCTAAGGAGAACATTTCCTTATTTATGAAAAACCGAGGAAAATGACACCTGAATGAGTCAGAATGTCACTTCCTAGCCGGATTTCGAAATAAAGTGAAAAATATTCCCTTAAATGAATCGAGTTTAGAAGAATATATCTAGAATAAAATAAACAAAAATATATATAGGTATGATAATATAATATAATTTAAAATATAGTGAACATATATTATATAGTAAAAATAATAAATAAAAATAATAATATACATGTATTTATAATATACTAAAAACAATATGCATAGTATAGTAAATATATCGATATAATATACAAAAATAAAAATTATTATAAAAACCATAATAGACACATTAATATATACGTAATAATATATATATCATTGTATATGATAATATAGTAATATATATGGCAAGGAAGTGACGTATAGAACGATATATGTAAGAAAAAGAACTTTTATATATTAGTAAGAATACCATAAATAAAGTATATAAGGAATAAAAGATAAGATAAAAAAAGAAAAAGAAAATACTAATTAATATACATATATGGAACATAGAATGTAATATATATAGTATATATATAATATTTATAGGATATAATATAAAAATATATGGTAATTAGCATATACCTAAGCTATCTTTTTTTTTGTTGAAATAACATAAATACATATATGTATATACACGGTAAATATACATTACTATATATACAAATTGTTAACATATATAATAATAATAATAATAATAATAATAATATGCTAATAGATTAGTTAACATATATACCTATATAATACATATATATTATATACAATATAAGGACCGAAATGTAGAAAAATAAAAATAAAGAAACCAAATGAAAACATTTAAAAGAGCATTTTAGGATCAATTTGAAATATGAGCAAAACCAGGAGGACTTCGGGAGGGATTAGAAAGGGGCGGAAGTTCTTATTGTGTAATTTTACCATTAAAAATCTGATTTAAATGAATTTAGTGACCCAAATCCAAAGCTCTCAAAAATTTTAGGGACTAATTGAGGATTATACCATGCGGCAGACATTTTTTAAAAAAGGGGATGGGGCAGAGAGACTAAGTGTGCAATTTATCCTTGTTTTTGATCTAGTATATAAGCTAAAATTTTTAGAAAAAAACATTAACCCTCATTTGTTTCAAAATAAAAATAAAAAGCTCTATCTTCTCTTTTTCTGTCCGTCGCCGGTCACCATAGTCGCGGCTGTGAGCCGCCGTCCTACGCAGCTTGCCGGCGGCGTCGCCACCGTCGATGGCCACCGAAGGGTTCAAAGTTTACCCTTTTTTGATTCTCCTCAACGTCCCGAGTTCAAATCCGAGACCAAATTTTTGCAAAAAGGCTCATAAACTCGTAAATCTGAGGTAAAAATATAAAAGTTTATATTTTTATACCTTCCCGATTTTTGTCTCCACTTATCCTCTTGATTTTGACTTTCCCCTCTTTTTGTATGTATTGTTTTTTTTTTTTGTGTTCGAACAATGATCTAGAAAAAAGAAATAGATCTAGAAAAAAGAAATAAAGACTTTTTTTTTATATTCGAACCGAACTAAAAACTTTTTTTTCTAAAATCCTCCTCCTCTCTTTTACATGAGAATGTAGGGGTATTTATACCCGATTTAGTAAATAAAAATATAAAAATACATGCAAGTTGCAATACAACTTGGTTTGAAAATAATGCTTTTTCCTTGCTTTTTTTTAGATTTGGGAGGTGGTTGGCTTGTCAGGCGGCGAAGTAGCGGCCGGCGGCGCGAGTGGCCAATAGTACCGCGCGTGGAATGGGAGAAGACAAAAAGGCAACTGCGACAGTGCAAGTGGGATTAGGGTTTTGGGCAATTTTAGGTTTAGGGGTAATTTGGGTTTAGGATATTTTTGTAATTAGGGTATTTAGGGTAATATTGGGTCTGATGATTTTTTATTGGGTATTTTAATTTGGGCTTTGTAATTGATTGGGTATTAATACTAAAAATGGGCCTGGTTTATGGATTTGGGTCTGGCCCAGACTAAAAATGGGTACTACAGACGGTTTTGCAACCTTTTGGGCAGAATGGCCTGGAATTGAAACCTTAGCAAAGGTTTCAAAACCTTTATCAAAGGTTTCAAAACCATGGCTCTATAACGACTATTTTTTTAAATCCTCCTTAAGGTTTTGAAACCTCTGGTAAAGGTTTCGAAACATATGTGCATGTGGGAATTTAAAGCTCGACTTTATGACTTCCCAAAGGCTCCATAACATCCTCAACGATCATAAACGGCTAGAATATCAATCCACACAATAAAAATAAGCTTGGGACACTTTAAGATGGTAAAAGAACATATCCAAGCTTCATGATCAAGAGAAATAGCATTTAAGTCTTTTATTCTTCATTTCTCTTGTATATATTGTATAGAGAGTGTTTTTCATTGTTTTATTCTTTACACTCATGTGAGTTTAATTCTTGTAAACACCCACTTTGTGTGGTTTTCATTGTTTACATAAATTACCTTGTAAAAGGGAGAGGTTCTAGTTTGGCCTAAGGAAAAACTAGAGTGGTTTCTATCTTAGCCAATGAAAAGATAGGGTTGTAAAGTTATCCCTTTGACTTCAAAAGGAATAACTCATAGTAGTGAATTGGGAAATCCTTAGTGGTGTGCTAAGATAGTGGATGTAGACTCGGTTGAGTAGTCGAACCACTCTAAAATCATCGTGCAATATTGTCCACTACTTTTTGATTTTAGCAAATTCATTCGGGAAGCAAATTCAACCCTCTTGGCAATTGGTTGATCGATTTCGAGCCCAACAATTGGTATCAGAGCCTTATCTCCATCGAAAGGTTTCACAACTGGGAGAAAAGATCATCAAGCTCGAAGTTTATCGTTCAAGAAAATGACTAAATTTGAATAGGGCCGCTCTATCTCGTGTCCTCCGCTCTTCAAATGAGATGCATACCTTTATTGGAGCAATTTAATGAAGTATTTCATCCAAGCATTCGATCTTGATGTTTGGAAGATAATCAAAGATGGTCACATGGAAGTTCCTAAGAAGAAGAAGAAGAAAATGAGTCCAAATGACACAAAGAAGGCAAAGCTAAATGCAAAGGTTGTGCACACTCTTCTTTGTGGCTTAAATAAAGAGATTTTTAAGAAGGCCTCCCCATCCAAGAGTGTCAAAAAATAGAGAGAAGCTTGAAAAATTTTATGGGATAGAAGAGAAGAAAGATAGAGTTCCATCATTTTTTAAGGCTTAATATCAAAATAAGTCTTCAAACTATCTTATTTTTTTAGGTGTCTAAAATATTTTTTTGGCCCTTTTAAGTGCCCTACTTTTTCTTTTTAGGTGCCTAATTTGTTTTTCCTTTTAGGTGCCCAAACAATCATTTTTTGGTCAAAGTAAGTGTCTTAGTTTGACCTCAAAAGGGGAAAATGATAGTTTGGACACCTAAAAGGGACAAAAAAAAGTTTAAGAACCTAAAAAGAAAAAAATGATTGACATTAAGCCTATTTTTAATTATTAAAAGATAAAATATTTTTAAAAATTATGTGGGGTCAATTTTGAGTGTGGCATATAGAGTTTTTTTATTAAGACATATATTACGAATTTATAGATAAAGAGTTAGATTTTGATACACAAGTTGTGTAAAAAAATTACACAACCCTTCATATTTAAACTATAAAATCTAAAGCATCTATAAACTCTAAATTCTAATCATAAATACTAAATTCTACGCCCTACAACATAAACCCTAAACTCTAACTAAATTCCTAAACCCTAAAATTGAAAGGCTTGTGTATCAAAGTATTTTCCATAAATAAATAGGTATATATATTTTTTAAATTTTTGTAAAATATCATGCGGATATTGTTTTAGATCCCAAGGTTATTTATACTATTATAATTTGGTTATCTCATTGTTCAGATATAGTAATTTTCGTCATCATCCTCATTTGAACTTTAGTTATTAAACATCGTAAGGTGATAAATCAATATACTTAAATTAATCATAAATTTTAAACAAAACCAACAATTTAAGAGAGGGAAAAAGGAAAATGCACAAACTCAAAAAAAAAAAATTAGAGAGGGGTGGGGATATTGACGAGAGACCACTTGCTTTGACTTTTTTATTTTTTTATGAACACAGTTGCTCCAACATTTGTCCAAGAACATTTAATCGACAAGATTTTGTCTCCTTTGCTTCCTTCACCCTACAGAAATAGCCAAGTGGCCGCTCCAATCCCAACACAGTCCTCTGTGGTCACCAACCAATCAACACCTTTGTATTTCCCTGACTATGGCGGGCGGCAAATCATCAAGCGAAGGAAAACCAATTCGATGCAGAGGTAAACCGTCAACGAACTTATCGCAGTCCTCCCTCCTTTTTGCTTTGCTTTGTTAGAGCATGAAACCGAGTGTCTTGCGTTTCAGCTGCAATTTGTCGCGAAGCAGGGGAGCCTCTAGTGATAGAGGAAATCACGGTGGCTCCTCCGAGTCCGTACGAAGTTCGAATCCGAATCATATGCACATCTCTCTGTCACAGCGACATCACGTTCTGGAAACTGAAGGTTTCTCCACCGGATTCAACTCTTTTTTTCTTTTGAGTTTCGTCCTTCTTTTTGCTTACCTGAAATTTAATTATCCTTGAAGGTGCCTCCTGCTTGTTTCCCCAGAATCCTAGGCCACGAGGCGGTCGGGTGAGCCTTTCCTTCTTTTTTTTTTCTTGTACTTTTCATTTTCCTGCTATTTCTCAGCATCACATCAGAAAGTTGGAATTTTATTTAGCCAGTCTTTAATCTTTATGATTTAAACCCAGGGGAATAAATTCATTTTCATTTAATTTACAACTTGGACATTATGTTTTAGTGTGGTGGAGAGTGTGGGTGAGAATGTACACGAGGTAGCAGCAGGGGATGTTGTCATTCCAACTTTCTTGTCCGAATGCGGAGAGTGTGATGATTGCTGTTCGAAACAGAGCAATTTATGTTCAAAATTCCCATTCAAGATCCATCCATGGATGCCTAGATATGAGTCTAGCAGATTCACTGACCTTAAAGGAGAGACTTTATATCATTTCCTATTCATTTCGAGTTTCTCCGAGTACACGGTGGTCGATGTCTGCCATGTTGTCAAGATTGATCCTTCAATCCCTCCAAACAGGGCATGCCTCTTTGGCTGTTGTGTAGCTACTGGTAATGGTGCTTTGATCTTGCTGGCATTTCCTGTTTGCAAAGTGTTTGATAAAATATCTAACAAAGAGGGATCCATTTCTTGTTTTTTTAAGGGGTTGGTGCTGCTTGCAAAACGGCAAATGTAGAGTCAGGATCAACTGTTGTCATCTTCGGGTTGGGATCGATCGGACTAGCGGTATAATCTTGATCTAATGTTTCACTCACAATACGATATCCATACATGTTTGCAAGTTTTAAAGACTGATTCACAGCTTGCTTTGTTTTCCAGGTTGCAAAGGGAGCAAAATTATGTGGTGCAAATAGAATTATAGGAGTGGATGTGATCCCAGATAAATTTGAAATTGGTGAGTAAATTCATGGGATCTTTATTTAAATTGGGATGCGACTCAAAGATCATTTGAAAATAGCAAATGGTGGCTTCTTTTGGTTGATGTTTCTTCTTTTACATATATGCAGCAAAACAATTTGGAGTCACCGAGTTTATCAATTCAAAAGAATGTGGGGACAAATCTCTAAGCCAGGTCTTCTTCTTCATGTTGCTTATGCCTTACAATTCAGTTAATTTTGAAGTCATACATATAATAAGCATCGTATTGATTTTTTGGTGCTTTGTTTATTGAAAAAGTACATACTCTTTCGGTTCATTTCGAGCAGTTTTGATGGAGCAGAAATCTTTTGTGAAACATTGTTTTGAGATAAATGTGCAGCAAAAAAAGGAAGATTTTGAGGAACATGTAACATTCATGAGTAACTTTGAGCAGGTGGTCAAGGAGATGACTGGAGGAGGTGCAGATTACTGCTTTGAATGTGTTGGGATAGCATCCTTGGTACAAGAAGCCTTTGCAAGTTGTCGAAAGGTATTCTTTATTGTCTCTCACAATCACTTACATTTATACATTTTGCAAAAGCATATGTTCCCAGATTATTATCAGTTTAGATTCTGACAGTCTGGCTTGCAAATTCTAAAATCTACCCTTGTTTCATCTCCGGCTAACTCAAGTAAAGACAAGACTTGTAATAATGTTGCTCTTACCAAGAAAAATATATATATTGGGTAACTTCATTCCTGCAATCTTAAAGCTTTGTGTGTAATTGTAGGGTTGGGGAAAGACTATTGTTTTGGGAGTGGACAAGCCAGGAGCACAGTTGAACTTAAGCTCCTATGAAGTTCTTCATTCTGGTAAAATCCTCACTGGTTCCTTATATGGAGGAGTCAAAGCCAAATCTGACCTCCCACTTCTGCTAAAACGTTACATTGACAAGGTAGATTTGACCTATATATATATATTGGATAGGACCCGTTTGCATAGTAAAAAGTTTTTAAGTTT
Source organism: Hibiscus mutabilis (assembly GCA_019671005.1). Taxonomy (NCBI): domain Eukaryota; kingdom Viridiplantae; phylum Streptophyta; class Magnoliopsida; order Malvales; family Malvaceae; genus Hibiscus; species Hibiscus mutabilis. The sequence continues at coordinate 34,478,570 of CM033742.1, forward strand.
TACACGCTTTTTTGGATCGTTAGATGAGTGAAACGGATGACTGAGATTAACAATAGGATATGAGAAGATTATCACTCTGAAAGAAAAGTAGGAAGTTAATCTCAGTCATCAATTTTTCCCATTATGTGCAAGTAGATCTTAACCCCATATATATAGTGTTTTAAGCTTAAACATATAAACTTTGAGGGACATCAAGTGGCCTCTCATGCTAATGTTAGTTGCTAAATGCTTACGTTAAACATGGACCTGAAGAAGCCAACAATTTCTAGAGTAGATAGTTAAAAGTTCTCGGTTGACATCTTTCCTCTCCCCTAGGTTGTGGGTTCATTGCCCATTATGAGCAAATTTCTACTCCCGTCTCCTAGATAGAAATTGTTCGAAAAAAACATAGACCAGAAGAATGAAACCCCAAATCCCAATCTTTCTTGTTCATTTTTATCTTGAAATCCCCTTCACCAAGATGTTTGCATGGTTTTAAGTGGTAATATTATTTTGCAGGAATTGGTGGTGGATGAATTCGTGACTCATGAGGTGACGTTTGAAGACATCAACAAAGCCTTTGAATTACTTCTGGGAGGAAAGTGCATTCGATGCGTGATATGGATGGACAAAAATGAGTGATTCATTTCACGTTTTGCTAATAATAACAGGGCTTTTACTTGTGTACATGTATGTGCCTTTTGCCATCAAGCTTCTCACTTTGCACCATTATCTATTTGTTTTAATTTTAAATAAACTATTATTGTTTAAATTATACTTGAATACATCAAATTAACTCTTAAAAGTGAATTATTAAATGGAAAATATCTCATGCACTGGCGGTAAAAATGAAAAGTTTCCGCAAGTATTTTAGTTTTAGAGTTTAGGGACCCAATTTGAAATGTAAAGTTTAGGGCTTAGAATTTAGGTTTATGATTTAGTTTTTAGGGCAATGTGACTAGAGATTTAGGTTTTAACCTATAAACTTAAAATTTAGCCCTAAATCTTAAATTCTAACCACGCCCCTTAAATTCAAAACTCGTCTACTAAAACTTTTAAACACTACTCTAAATAAAATACCTAAACCCAAAAACTAATATGTTTGTGGTTTTATTTCACAAACGTTTATGCATAAAATAATTACCCTTATTAAATTATTCCCCAAAATATTTATTTTTTCCTTATATAAATTTTCAAAAGTAAATAACAAAAACATCCATCTAAAATATTTATTTTTATATATAAAATAATTTTTACTATAAAAATATAATTTTATATCAAAACGTTCTCTTAACTGCCTTATTTCACACAAAATTTTAATAAATAAGATAGGCAGAGTAAACAAATGTGAGGGTGGTAGCACCTTTTAGTTGAACTCCTCTCACTGTCAAAACTATTATTAAACCAAATATTGCCATTCATTAGTTTTAGAAATTATTCATCTTTCTATTTGTTTTTTTTAATAAATTTTTTTATTTTACCCATGCATTTTTATTAGTTAGAAATTGTAATTTTATTGATTTCATTTCATTTTATTCAAATTAATAATGTTTAATGACTAATTTTTATTACATGTTTATGGATTTTATTATTGTGAAAAAATCATTAAGAAATGAATTAGATCTTATATATGCTAGAAGATAATGAATAAAGAACAAAAAATTATTTATTTTTAGGGTTATATTTTACACAGCTCTTCACATTTAAACTATAAAATCTAAAATATAAATTCTTAACTCTAGTACCTTAAAACCTAAACCTTAAACTATAAACCTAAAATTCTAACCGTAAACATTAAATTTTACATCATAATCTCTATCAAAGTATTTTTTTATTTTATTACCTAAGAATTGTGTGAGAATAATTTTATGCATGATTTTGAATGATAGAAAGAGGTCAGCAAATTTTTTTGGACCTTGATTCTCCCTCCGCCCATTGCTTTTAGTTTTGTTGTTTCGAAAGTAAAAAAATCATCCATTTCTCAACAATATATTTTACATTTGATCCAATATTATTATCTTAAATAAAAATAAATTTGGAAAATGTTAATACCTTTCATGTTGTTGTGAAACATGTAATAAAAAAGTAAACTTATTGTTTGATAAATATAAGTTTTACAATGTCACTTTTTACAGGGCTACTATCATCATGAATCATTAATAGTGAAAGTCATAGTATAATGATTATATATATATAGGATAAAATCCGTTTATACAGTGTAATAATTTTTAAGTTTTACGTTTTTTAGATAGTTAAATAGGTAAAATAAATGGTTAAAATTAATAGTAATATATGTGAAAATTATCACTTAAAAAATAAAAAATTAATCTCATACATTTATTTTACACATCCAATAATCTAAAAAAACGTATACAATTATTAATTTTATATTGTGAGTAAGCAAAATATATATATATATGAATGTGTTAAATACATCCACGTCATGCAATATACATGTATGGAGATCCATCAAATATACTTATAATGAACTGTTGTTAAATGGAGTATGTTAAATCATCTGTTAAATTACTTCATATAAATGTTTTAACCATAAACTTCAATATTATTAGATGATTAAATTTTCTAATACTATAATATAAAGAAATTTAACACACTTCAATACATATTATTAAATGGACACACTTGCAAGCCGGAAAAAAAACATGAAATATGCAACCAAAACAAAAAAAAGAAGCAGACAGTCCATAGACATTTCAACTTCAAATATAGAGTATTGAGTCTTTAATGGGAAACAGTGGTCTCTTTCTCCTTCACTTTCTCGTCCTCAGTTTTGGAGTGGTAGCCAGGAATCTTCTCCTTGATTTTCTCCAAAAAACCCTTCTTCTCCTTCGACTCTTCTTCATGGTGCTCCACCGCAACTTTCTCAGCTGCTACAGCGGCCGGTGGTGGCGGTGGTGGTGTGGTAACATCTTCATCTTTCTTATGTTGTCCCGGGAGTTTCTCTTTGATCTTTTCCATGAAACCCTTCTTCTCCGGCGTCTCTGACTGCACGGCTACTCCCTCGTCGCACTTCTCCACCGGGACCGCAGTGTCCTCTTCTTCCTTCCCTCCGCCGATTTTCTCTTTTATTTTATCCTTCAATCCTTTCTTCTCTTTCTTCTTCTTCTTCTTCTCTCCGCCTTCACCTTCTTCCTCCTCACTGGACTGCACATTTAAACAACATATTATATTTGTATTGAACTGTGTTTACCGGCAAATAAACATTAAAGATATTGAAAATGCTTACAGAGCTGGAGCTGCTACTCGATCGATGAAGCTTCTCGAGGAGACTGGGCTTCTTCTCACCTTCCTTGTGTTCCTCCTCCGCCACTGTTTCTTCTATCTTAACTTTCTCGAACTCAGCGACTACCGCTTCCGGCTGAGGTTTAGGCTCCTCCTCCTCTTTCTTCCCCAAGAAATCAAACATCCCTCGGTCCTTGCTCTCCACTTCTCCTTGCTCACCACCGACGTTGCTCTCGAATCCGGCCACCTTGTTGGTATGCTCCTCCGCCATTTTTAGATCAACCAGAAGAAATATATAGGAAGAAAGAACGGCGTTTAATAGTATGATTACTTCACTTATTGCAAAGTTGGCTGCAAATTGATGGGTTCTGAAAGAAGAAAGAATGGGGTTTTATAGTATTTTTCAAACGCGTCAATTGAAACGCCGGACACGGATCTGACGCAGTTCAGTAATAAAATAAGCCGAAGCCAAATGGGTTAGCAAATCGAGAGCCATTGCGAAAAGTGTAACCGACCTCTGTCTTAAGCTTTGTATAAATATAAGTTTAAAACAATATTACTCGCTCCTGCCACTTGACTGTACTTCACTCGCTTTATTCACTCGACATCTGTCCTTCTGCCTGCTTATGACAGCGAGTAATAAGTTATTTTATAAGCTGCGCCTGTGGAAAAATAGCAGTTAAAAGCCATTAAATGGAAAAAATCAAATCAGTGTGTACAAGAATGCGAGCACTCGACCACTAAAATCATGACACGTGTGGAAAAGACATGATTGGTTGTCCCTGGCGGGACCTGGTTGGACTGGCATAGTCGGTGTTGAGGGCCCCACAAAAGAGATGAATGTTAGGCCACGTGTCAGACGTCATGAACACGAAAGAGGGTTCGAGATTTCTAAGTGTTACTGTTTAGGTTGTGGTAGGGTCAAATGAAAAGGTGGGCTCAGCGAATAGAAATCTCTAGTTTGTTCGGGTCCTTACTCCTTATTTATGTATTCGATTAAGTTTAGGGTTTAAAATTAAAATTTATGATTAAAGTTAAAAAATTTAAAGTAGAATATATTTTTTAATATATAAGGAGTAGATTTTAAAATTTAATATTATAGTTTAAATTTTAACTTTTTTAATATTTTAGTGTTAAGTATAAAAAGAGGTACTGAACAATAACATATATAAAATTTTTATTCATTAGGTTGGAGACAAGTGGGCGGTTTATGATTTTAGCCACTTAATATTTATTTATATTGTCCAAAATGTTTATTATTGTTGTTTAAAATTCTAAAAGAATTTAATTAACATATCGATTTTAAAATTTAAAAGAAATGACAAGTTAATAAATATTCAATTTTTAGATAATGCTTATAAAGATTTTTGTTGATGTCAAGTTGCACACATAAGTGCACCGCATGAGTTCTAAGTAATTAAAAATTAAAACTAATATTATGGATAAGGAGAGGGGAGGCTACAAATTTGAAAAGGCTAATCAATATCATATTATGAAATGTAATTTAAAAACATCACGTTATTGCCTAAAATTATAATGAATTTGGACATTTATGTTTTTTTAATTATCTATACCGACTTCAATGACATCATTTTTTTTATTTTTATACAAATCAGATCAATTAATTCAAATGGGCGGGTATCAATTAATTAGTGTGTTATTAGTGGTAGCGATTAGCGTGTCTATGATCAGATACTTATATTTTTGAACATTCATTGATCTATGTACTCAAATTTTTTGGGAAGTAAATAAATTAATTCGACTTGTGATATTTAGCTAGTCAAGTATCTAATTTAATTTTTTTTATAAAAAAATATATGATTATTTTCTATCAGCCGACGAGTCAATAGGTTATTCATCTTGGGCGCTAGATATTTTTTAACACTAATGATGATAGGGCTAGTGGAGTGAGTTGATAGTTATGACTTCCGAGTTTGAGAATGGAGATGGTGACGGAGATTGTTATAGTCTGATAATCTGATATATAAACTTGTGATATTTAGCTAGTCAAGGATCTAATTTGATTTTTTTTATAAAAAAGTATCTAATTATTTTCTATCAGGCCGACGAGTCGATAGGTCATTCATCTTGGGCGTTAGATATTTTTAACTCTTTAGTGATAATGGGGTTAGTGGAGTGGGTTGATAGTTATGATTTTTGCGTTTAAGAATGGAGGTGATGATGGGTTGTTATAGTATGATAATTTGACATGTAACTTGTGATATTTAGCTAGTCAAGTATCTAACTTAAATTTTTTTTTTATAAAAATATTTAATTATTTTCTATCAGGTCGACGAGTCGATAGGTCATTCATCTTGAGCGCTAGATGTTTTTTAACACTCTAATGATGATGGGGTTAGTGGAGTGAGTTGATAGTTATGACTTCTGAGTTTAAGAATGGAGGTGATTACGGGGGTTGACCATGGAGTGAGCCCGTTATAATTGGACCACCGAAACGCCAAGAACCAAAAATGGGATATGGATTTGGATCGAATTTTCGACGGACCGTTGCGATTTCCTCCCATCACGATTTCAACATTGCCATCTCTTTTGATTGGACGTTTATCTTCTATGGTTCTCTCTTTTACAAGCTGTGGAATATTGGGTTTCATTTGTTCAAAAAATAAAAGAATATTGGGTTTCATAGATTTTGAAGTTTATGTGTCGGTTCATGTTGGTATTTATTATAAGCGTTGGTTAGGCCGGCAGTAAAATCATAAAGATATTGGTTGGTTCATTTACCCCACAATTTTAACCATTTTTCTAACCCTTTAAATCCAAAACTTAAAGCCGAATGGCGGGAAAGAAGTGAACTGATAACGCCATAGAATTTATCAGACTAAACATTAACATAAAATTTAACGTCGAACATTGAAATGATTATTGAGCTGTTGAACAGAATAAAGGTGGCCTCAGATTCTGGAAATTGCAAGCTTGATGAGTTCCCTCCTAAGAATCTTCCCAGATGGGTTCTTGGGTATTGAACTTACAAATGCAACTTTCCGGATTCTCTTGTACGCTGCAACCTGTTTTGATATAAAATCCATGACTTCTGTCCCTGATATATTGCTCCCACTTTTTCTAACCACATACGCCATGGGATACTGCCCAACCTCATCATCCGGAATCCTAAGAATCACACATTTTTTTTTGTATTTCGTGTTCGAGTTCAATGTCGGTTAAATAAGATTTTGATTTTAAGAAAGCTCGGATATAAAACTTACGGTATGACAGCAACATCAGAAATGTGCGGGTGAGAAAGTAACAATGCCTCAAGTTCAGCAGGAGGAACCTGAACCAATATGAACAAACAAGGCCATTAAAGCCTGTAAACAAAATTAGTTGCGATTTGTAAAGAAGATGATCGTAAACACCTGAAATCCCTTGTATTTGATGAGCTCCTTCAACCTATCGACGACGTAAAGGTAGCCATCGTCGTCGATGAAGCAAAGATCACCCGTCTTCAACCATCCTTCCGAATCAACGGTTGCTGCTGTAGCTTCTGCATTGTTGAGATAACCTAAAATAACGGCAGCCCACTAATCAACAAGAGCCGAAAGTGAAAAAGCGTAAATAATTGGCAATGATACAATGCGATAACAATACCAAATATGCATTTTTACAAGTACCTTCCATAATGGAGGGGCCCCTTAGCCAAAGCTCACCTCTCTGATTGACCTTCAAGGCGTTACCCGTTGCAGGGTCCACAATTTTGGCTTCCAAGCTCGGCGACAACATCCCTACGCTGTCGTACTTCCGACACTCCTCCGGCGTAAGCATTGACGCTCCAAACCCTGTTGTCTCTGTTAAAGCGTATCCCTGTCGAATATCTACTGTTGGAAACTTCTGCAAAAACCTATGTATCAAATCCTTGCTCAGCGGAGCGCCACCGCACACGATTGTTTGCAGCGAACTCAGATCGTACTTCTTTCGTATCTCGTCAGCGTCCTTCACCAGCGCCAAGAGTATAGGCGGCACGAGTGGGACGCAAGTGGCACGGTACTTCTCGATTGCTGACAGCATTTCGGTCAAGTCGAACTTCGATAAAATCACTACTTTGGATCCCGTCACGAGTTTTCCGATAGCGAAGGCTCCGAATCCGTAGATGTGGAACAGGGGAACGGTGCAGATATGGGTTTCCTCCGGAGTGGACATGTTTGAAAATGCTTGCACTAAAGCCATGAGGTTTCTGTGAGATGATATCACGCCCTTACTGACACCCGTCGTGCCGGACGAATACAGTAGACTCGCCGCGTCATCCTGGTGCACTCGGTCCCTGACTCGGATCCGATCCGTCGGTTCCTTCTTCATCATTTCCTTAATCGTAGTAACTGTTTTCACTTGGCTGGTGGCTTCGGTCGTCACCGGCTCGTCGTCAAGAAGTACGACGGGGAGAGACGATCCAGCCAGTTTCGGGACGACTTGGCTGGTGGTGAAGACAAGGACGGGCTTTGAATCGGCCATTTGTAACGAGATTTCACGGGACGTATTGCTGGGGTTGCTGGTGGTTATAATAGCTCCGAGATGCATCACGGAGAGGCAAACGACGGGGAAGAAGATGGAATTCGGTGCGATGATGAGAACGACGTTGCCTTTCCGTATACCCAAATCCGATAAACACGTCGAAACGGAATCAACCGCTCGCCAGAGCTCGGGAAATGAGATTTGGCGGCCGGAAGTGGCTTCGATGAAGGCGGTTTTGCCATGGTGAGGATAAGCTGAGAGAAATGTAGTGATGTCAAGGGAGCGGTTGGATGGAAGTGGAAATGGAGTGCGTTTGCTATAGAAAGTAGAATTCGAAGAACAAAACCCGCTTCTGGGATCGATCGCTGAGCTGCTGATGTCGGCCATAATAATGGGTTGATTCAGTTCTTCTTCTCTCTACTTCCATTCGGACATCATCATATAGATGAACATCAGTATACTGTGAACATCTGTTTCGAATTGTATCGACAGGGAAGTATGCACGGTCATTCAATCGATTCTAATTGAGAAAAAAAATAATTAGTCAAATTTCCGTTCAAATTTAATTGTAAACACATATAATATTATGTAACTAATTAGTTTTAATTTAAATAAATTTCTATAATCATATACAAATATATATATATATATATATATAATTTTTCATATTTTTATATGTGATATATATAATATTCTACTCGAATTTAAAATTCAATTAACTAATTACTGAACATTTAAAGTTAATTAAATTAATATTTTATAACTTAAATTTTATTTAAAAATTTTTAAAAATAAATTTATAAAATTACGAAATAAATTAAGAAGAATCAATTTTTTTTTTCACTCGAGTTGAATAATTGCGCATCGGTCCAAAATGGAAACTGAGCTCATTGTGCACTTGTATTTCGTCCTCACTCCGATTATTCTATTATTATCTTGCTTTTTTTATCAATATTATTTGCTTAACATTAGGTGCAATGATACCGGCAGCAATAATGTATCGAATTTTATTAGAATTTTGTAGTTAACGTGATTAAACGAAAATAGTCTATTCTTTTTCGAAAATTTTCGTGTAATGATCATTATTTTTTAAAAAAATTATTAATGATTTAATATACAATTTCATACTTAAATTTATTACTTTTATAAATGGAGTATATATATTTTTGAACAAATTCGGTATATGTATTTAAAATATATATATTGTATTTGAAATTAAAAATTTATACTATTTAAAAAACAATTTATAATATAATAATCTGATATTTCAAAAATAAATGAAGTGCGTGTTAAAATAGTCAAAATCAAACACCAAATGTGCAACTTTTTGACAAATACCTAACACTTTTTCTTCTTCTTTTTTCCTTTTCCTTTTCCTCACAATTTTTTTTTTTTATTTCTACTTGGTCGACTGCTGGCACCAAAATTAAAACACCTAACACGTTATTTTTTAAAATAATAAAAATAGTTAAAATACCTAACAATATTTTTTTTCCTCGCAACTATGCTTATGTGACACGTTTTCTCTGTTTTTTTATATAATTTGTGTCTTCTTTTACGGTCTTTTAATTATTTTTTGTTTTTTCTCTTATGGTCATATTTAACATTGTTTCAACTGATTAAGATATGCTTATTTTGTTATCATGTTGATCTTTCATGCTTTGGACTTCAAGCTGAATTTGGATACGCGCTCACAATCACTGTTTTTTTATTTGCGATGAGTTGTGATATTAATTGTTTTGTCAACGTGCTTTACCGTTATATGTATCTTTATGTTAGTGCTGATGCTTTTTTATCCTTCGCGAATGATTAATGATGTTGTTCGTATCTCTCTTTTGTTCGAGTCTGGTTGAATTTTTACACTTTTTCTTGTATAATCTTTTTATGATCTTAAGTGGCTAGTTTTTATTTCAATTGTTATAAAATATTTTCCGAATTATGTGTTTAGTTTACTCGCATGCTTTTATGATCTTAAGTGACTAATTTTTATTTTAATGGTTATAAAAAATTGTCCGAATTATATATTTAGTTTACTTACATGCTTGTAAACCCTTATTATTTTCAACATTTCTTTTCTTAAAAAATAAAACTAGCTTATTAAATAAATATCAATAATTGCGGGAGTGGTTGAACTTGAAGATTTTCAAGTGGGACTCGTCATCTTGTTTGATGTTTTCTTCAATCATATAAAGAAGCAAACAAAAAAGAAGTTTCATTCAATTATTAGTAGTTCTATTCGGTATAATTTGTGAATTTAATCCTTATATTTTAATTTAGTTGTTTTTAATTTATACTTATTTTGTTATTAGTCTTTAAATCTTCGTTAGGAGACTCACACACCAAAATTAGGTGTGCGATGCTAGTCGGTCCGAATTAGTCAAAGTAAAACTCTAAAAATCGGAGGGCAACCAATAAAAATATGTTAGATTCTAAATTTAATTTATATTCTCCAACTTAATAATTTTAAGTCATAGACTCATGTAATTTAAGTATATTGTCTCTATAATATTTAAGTTAAAATTGAAATTTTAAATTTTAAAAAGTATAAAAATTAACTAAACTATATACATAAATTAAATTCACAACTTACATATAAATACTAGGCATGATGTCAAAAAATACCTCTAACGTTTGACGAAATTATCATTTTAGCACATATTCTTTTTTTGAAGCAATTTAGCCCTCAACGTTTTATTATTGGTCAAAATGGTCTCTCTACAGATGAAAATTGTTAGTAAACTAACGATAAACAGCATGAAATGACATGAGAAAATGACACATCAGAAGAAATAATATTTTATATTTTATACAATTTTATAAAATTATTTTTTGATTGATGTGTCATTCTGTAAAGTTAGCATATTTGTCTATATGACACTTCTATCACGACGTGTACTGCCATGTAGGTTTGTCATATCATTTCAAGCCATTTACCATTAGTTGACTAACAATTTTCATCTGCAGAAGGGGCCATTTTGACCAAAAATGAAACGTTGAGAGCTAAATTGCTTTAAAAAATAATATGGGCTAAAAATGACAATTCAATCAAACGTTTGGGACATTTTTTTTTGGCATTAAGCATAAATACTAATTATAGAAGTCGAAAAACATCTTTTATTTCACTCTCAAGAATCAAATCTCCAGTATTTTCTTTCCCAAATCTTTTTTCGGAACATTTTGTGATTTACTTGCAATCTCGGAAACATAATTGTTGGGTAGGTTTGGAGTGCGAAATGTCTAGGGTGCGGTTAAAAGATGGTAAATTTTGAAATTTGTCCTCGAACTAAAAATATTAGACTTTTTTATAACAATTCTGTTTTTTTTTTGTTTTTTTACAAGTATCGATATTGATTTTGTAAGTATCGATACTTAGTTTTTTTGATAAATTCTTAGTTTGGAACATATTATCGAAACTTACAAAATAAATATCGATACTTATAAAAAAACTAAAAAAACAACCGAAAATGTTATCAAGAAGGTTAACATTTTTAGTTCGAAAACAAATTTCAAAACTTACTGTCTTTTAACCGCACGTTAGACTCGCCCTAATTGTTAACCTTACACTCCAAGGGCGGATCCAAGAATTTAAACTTGGTAGTTCACCGACCAGTATAGTAATATAGAATCAATGTACATTAGTGTAATAACATATTGATATGGAGTAGTTGTTGTACAATCAAACATGATTTATAGTCAGATATACATTGACAATGAAGAACCAATTTATAACGTATAAATATGTTTGGGAGATTATAACTATTTTACACCAGTGAAATTGTGTTTTAGAGAATAGAAAACTTACTTGAAATTATATATTAATAGAGGCAATTGTTGTGCAAACAACATGAATTTTATATTTCAAAATAGATTTGGAGTTCTAGGATTTTCAAAAGATTACGAAATTAAAATTGTTTTAGGTTTTAAAAACTCAAATCGATTATAATTTATCGAAAACAAAAAAAAAAATTAAAGAGGAATTTAAGTTTCAAGATGGTATGAACAATAAGAGTTTTTCCAAATGAAAAGGGTTACACTATTAAAAAAAATGTTTTTTTAGATAAACGTTCTTATTTGAGAACTAAAAATTATTTTATTAATTTTAAATTTTAAATTAAATTGTAATTATTTTTAAAATTTTAGTTAAATATTTGATATAAGTGTCAATGTATTGAACTAAGATTTTTTAACAAAGCCAAAAAATATATACTTAAAATAGTTATAGAATGTTAATTTAGCTATTCGTTTTGACCAAAAATTGTTTAGGAGTTCAGAGCAATAATAATAATAATCAAGGGTGATTTTTATTTAAATAAAAAATTACTTAATATTTTTAGGGTAAAGTACTGGTAGTTACTGAACTTTTAGGACGTTTTCACTTTGATCACTGAAATTGAACTTTTTTAGGGTAAACTACACCAGTAGTCACCGAACTATGTTTTTTTCTATTTTGGTCACCGAACTATTTTTTTGGCAAAAGCATCACTAACGTTATGTTTCCTTCCTATTTTGGTCACCGGCTGTTATTTTATTTTATTTTTTCATGTTATTTCTTCTCTCTCCTCGTAAGCAATATATGTTAGTTTATAATATTTTTATTTAAACTAACATGATGATGACACGTGTAATTGCCTATTAAAGGAATAAAAGGAATGAAAAATCAAACCCCTTATGCAGCCAGAGAGATGGTGACACGTGTAACTGTCTATTAGTCAAATCTCTATGGTTGCATAAGGGGCTTGATTTTTCATTCTTTTTATTCCACTAATAGGCAGTATGACACGTGTCATCATCCTGTTATTTTGAATAAAAATATTATAAAATAACATATATTGCTTATGAGGATAGAGAATAAATGACATGGAAAATTAAAAAAAAATAACAGTCGGTGGCCAAAATAGGAAAAAAACATAACATTAGTGATGTTTTTGCCAAAAAAAATAGTTCGGTGACCAAAATAGGAAATAAACCATAGTTCGGTAACTACTGATGTAGTTTACCCAATTTTTTATTACAGTCAATAAACTTTTAATTTGATTTTCTTACAGCCATTGTTGTTAAAAAATATTCAGTTTTGGTCATCTAACAATTATTTTTGATAAAATCATCACTAACGTTACGATTTTTTTAATTTTGAACTTTTGATCACACGCCGTTAGAAAACTAACAGAAAAATAATAGTTCAGTATAAAAATAAAAAAAGAAACAAAAGTTGGTGACCAAAACAGGAAAAACATAATATTAGTAACCAAAATAAGAAAAATTGTAATTTTAGTGAAATTTCAAAAAATAATAATTCGATGACCAAAACAGAAAAAAGATAATATATTGATGACCACAAATATAATTTATCCAAAAATTTAATGGTAGAGCAAGTGACCTACCCCTCCACTATTTTGCTTTGACAGGACCCACTCACTGATCAGCGGGGTAAATATGTTTCCCGTGCACTGTTCCAACCTCTACCTTTGAGACTCAACGAAGGAGTACAATAATTTTATTGGTAAAGTTACATAATAACCATTAAATTTTAGTTTTTGTCATAAAATGGTCACTAAGTCATTAATTATCGTCAATTGGATGACATGAAAGGTACAAAAATTTGAATAATAGAACATTTAATCCTCCATTTTAATACATTGGGTGACGAGCCAGTTACAAAAATTTAAATAATAGAACATTTAATCCTCCATGTTGACACATTCAATCAACCTATACATGATTTAACCCTCATTATTGATGTCTAAATTAATTGAATGTGTAAATATTGAGGATTAAATATGTTATTATACAATTTTTTGTAACTGCAACATCTTCTAGTTACCGTCTTAGTAACCATTTTATAATAAAAACTAAAATTTAATGCTCATTATGCAACTTCTAAAAATTTGGTTATCGTTTTATATTTTTATAGATAATTTAGTGATCATTTGTGTACTTTACCCTAATTTCATTGTCAAAAGTTTTATTCTAATATTTTTTTGGTATAATCATCTTTTTAATTTATTAGTTATCTAATTCAATTCGTATATAATAAAAATTTATTATGAAGATGATTATTTTAATCTATTTTTATTTTATTTTTAATTGTAAGATTCAAATCTCTGATTTTATATAAAAAATCTGATATCTTGTATCTCCAGACCAACTAATTGTTGGTAAATCTTCAAATATTAAAACGGTATGATATTTCATTTTCAAAGATTTATACTTAAACTACATAATAAAATGTAAATTTAAATTAAACTTGTGATAATTATAACTGAAATTTATTATAACTATATTAATATTAAAAAATATTTATTAAAATCATGTTTATTAAATAATATTAAAATAAAATTCTAAAAATATTATACGAAAATTACATTAAGTAGTATTAATCATTAAAATCATATAATTTTTGTTTAATCATCAGTATCTAACACATTGGTTGATTAATTTAAATTCAATATTGTAAGGGGCTCGTTATAAGAGTGACATTTCCGATTCAATTTATTTAATTCATAATGTCATGATTTGAACATATTTGATAGGTAAAGTTCGGTGTACAAGGAAATCATGCTATAGCTTTGCTATTTTATAATGCAGAGTTCAAACTCAAATTACGAATGACGCAAACTCAACGGAATTGATACGGAGTCCGAAAAAAGATTGTTGGCTGATTTCATCTCTCTTCTCTCGGTTGAGGAGGGAAATTTATTCTATGAGCATGGTTTACCGCATCAGTTATAATCTCAATTACTGATAATTACTTATTTTACTATTTTTTTACTTATTAATTATTTTAACTTGTGAATCTTCACTGATTTTTTTACATGTCATTTAAAAAACAAATTTTTTGAAAGTTATTATAGTGTTGAGTTGATGAAATGGAAAATAATGATGAATTGAATAATTTTTATTGGATGAGACCATGACTGATGTGTTAAGCCAGACTCATGATATAATTTCTCGTTGAAGAGGCTTTTTACCACCAAAATTCTCGAATTCAATGATTTAAACTCGAAGACTGTTGATATTATTATCACTAGTGACGGAATTCAATATTATTTATTAGGAAATTATTTAAAAAAATAAATTTCAAAGAACTAATAATGCATTTATATTTTTTGAGCGGTTAAAGAACAATTTTATCATAAATTTTTTAATTTTTAAATATTTTTATATAGACATGACCCACTATTTCCCAATGTGTTCCGCTCTGATCACCATATTAAGTCATACACAACATGCTTTATGAATCAATCTATTACACAAGCTCATCAAGTTTCCAAAAACACACTTTGAGGCAGTTTAACACATGTCAACTTTGCAATACAATTCATGTTTCTATATACCAAACTTACATATTAATATATTCAAGATTTATCTCGCTATCTACAAATCACATTTAGCATGCTCTTTAGCCAATCAACATAATCTGCATTATTACACACATCATTCAAACTTTAAGCACGCCAAATATTCATATGAAATCATTCCACTTAAAAGTGGCCCCTTTGTAGGATGCTCTAGTACCATACCATCATTTGGTCGGAAAATCAATAGACTTGATAGACCCAATTATTTCTTATAGAGGGGCTAAGAAACCTGAAAGGTTGGCCCAGAATTTTTTTTCATTCAACTTTTCAACACAAATTTCCCTTACTATTGGTGGCCTGATACTCAACATGCATATTGGAAGTCTCTTCTATTGTTAGAGCGAAAACGAACCATAATTCTTACTAAAGGAACACAACCAAGATTCTAGAAAGAGAAACCCATGGTCGTTCGATTTTTCTCTATCCAATCGAAAGGAGTGAACCACAAATCGTCGACCACCGACCTTATGAACCACCCCTATGTTATACATCGACACATATCACATGCATTGCAAAACAATACTTGATACTAACTAAAAGAACCATATATCAATTATATAATTCTCGAAATCAAATTATTCGAACCATAAGAAAGATATAAATGGCCATGGGCGGATCTACCTTTGTGCATGGTAGGTCACTTGACCTAACATTAAAAAATAGGATAAATTACATTGATAATCACCTAAATTTTTAGGGTGTATTCACTTTGGTTATTGAAATTAAATTTTTTTTATTACAATCACTAAATTTTTAATTTACTTTCATTATGATCATTGTCGTTAACCCCGTTAAGAAATGCTGATGTGTGTCACGCTAAAGTCTTCTTCACAAAAAGAACCATAATTTCTAAATTTACAGTTATTGTGAAGACAAAAATTTCGATTAACGGAACGAGTCAATCAATCCCAACGATGGAAAAAAAAATTGTTTTTCCAAAAGTTTAACATAGTTTAGTTTCAAGTTGATCTGACGGTTAACATTGGTGAATCAGAACTAAAAATCTCAATTGAAATTAAAAATTAACATTCCGATCTTTCGTTGTTAATCATCAGATCAGCTCAAAATCAAATTATATTAACCTTTTGGCCAAACGAATCATTCCCACCGTTGAGACTTGGGATTGATCGGTGATGTCTTTGTTCATCAAAATTTTGGCCTTGATGACGGTTGTAAATTTGAAAATTTTGGGTTCTTTTGTGGAAATAGACTTTAACGTGTCACACCAGCATTTTCTAACAGTAGTGGACGTAATAAAATCGAATTAAATATTTACTGACTATAATGAAAGATTTTTTATTTCATTGACCAAAGTGAAAGCGTCCTAAAAGTTCAGTGACTATCGAATCCAACAAGTGTTCCAATAGAAAAACAAATGATGTTCATTCTAGGTGACACGTGTTCAAGTCGCTTTGTCTACAAGGTTTATGCCCATTGTCAAAAGGTTAAGAATATGTATGAACAAATATTACCTTATAATCACCTTTAGAATATTCAAAAAAAGTTCAGTGACTACCAGTGTCGTTTACTCTAAAAATATTAAGTATTTTTTGTTGAAATGAAAAATCAACCTTTAAATTATTTTAATTTTTTTCTTTTAGCGCATAAACTATTTTTCGATCAAAACAAGTATCTAAACTATCACTCTATAACTAGTTTAAATATATTTGTTAGTCCCCTAAAAAAATCTTGGTTAAATACATCGACTTATGTCAAATAATTTAGCTAAAATTTTAATTTAAAAATTTTAAAATAATTATACTATTTCTCTGTCTATAAACCATGTTTGTTTGCATTGCTGAAATTCGGATCATTATACGCACAACAATTATCCTTTGTCAATACATTATTAAAATGGTATAAATTAATTTTAAATTATTTTATTGGTCAGTAAACTACCAATATTAAATTTCTAGATTCGCCCCTGTAAATGGCATATACACATTAGTAATAAAAACAAACTACATACTACTTAAGCATGGGTTTCTAACTCCTAGAGTACATGCCAACTAAGTCTATAGTAATATCTCAATATATATATATATATATATATATATATATATATATATATATATATATATATATAATTGTAGAAGCATCTATACTTTAAAAATGCCACCCGATAGTGCCCCAAAGGGTCGTCATGGAGAACTAGAATTGGGATGTGTTAATGGATTCTATTTTGTCTTATAAATAATCATGCATAACAATTGTTTCCCCTCATTTGAGAGAAAAGTTAAAAGTTATGAAGTGATATTTTTCGAGAGGATGTGTTCAACAAAGATATTTGATTTTATGTGAATTGTGATGTTATAATTAGTATTAAGATAATTATTTGTTGCACAGTCCGTGAATTTTTTTTATAGGCGGTCTTTTAAAACTACCACATGTTTAAATCATAAAAACTATCTCCAAACCTTTAAATCTAACCACAAACACTAAAAATATAAACTTTTAACCCTAATCTCTAAACCCTAAAAACTAAGCACTAGTAGAAAATAAATTTTATACCGCTAATGCATAGAATATTTCCCTTATTATTAATATAAAAAGATACGCATCTTTTCATTAACAATACATTTGGTTCATTAGAATGAAATAGAGGTGTAATAGAATGTTGGTATGTGAAAATTAGATAGCACTGTAAATGTAACATATTGAACCAGATGGAATAGATATTAAATATACTAAATGTCAAAATTTAAATTTATACGAGATGAATAATATGAATAATTTTTACCACTCGACCAATTAATGGATCTCAATACACTACAATATTTAGTTGAGTGAAATAATATTGGAAATAGACTTAAATATTTTGGGTTATGGGCTTGGTCAATTTTGTTTACCCAATACTCAAAAGCCCGGTATCACTAAATGAGACGAGTTCATGATCCGGTCCACCACATATAGGAATCGGGCCTTCAGTTGACAATTTCGCATCCAACGGTTAGGGGATCGGTTTAAATCAAAGCAACCGGCGAGTGATTTAACACCCCAGCTTCGAACATTTGGGAACATTTCTGGTGATTTAGGGTTTGGTTTCAGAGAGAGATGGGAGGAGGCCATGGAGGGAGTACAACTTACAAAGGTGTAGCTTTGCATCACCCAAAGCGATGGCATACCGTCACCGGAAAAGGCTTGTGCGCCGTCATGTGGTAATCTTTTATTACTTTGAATTGATCTATCTTGATTTGTTCATCAATCGGCGTTTATTGAATGATTCTGTTGAGCTAAGACGTGGTGGGATAGAGTTCATTTTCAATTTGTATAGCTGAAGAAAGAATTCATGGATTTGCATTGGAAGTGGAAATTAAATTATAGGGAACTGGGGGTTTAACTGAATGTTTTTGCAGTGAAGGTTTGAATTCGGATCAAATTAATTGATTCTCAGAGCAGGTGAACCTATAAAATTTAAGGGGGGCTGTGAACATATATACAAATTTCAAATTTTTAGGGGACAACTGCTCTCCAGGCCCCCCTCGGTCCGTCCCTGTCTCAGAGGGTCTTATGTCTTACAACTTATCTTGTTTTCCTGGTTAGGCTGTTGTCCGAAAGCTTTTTCACTAACGATCATTGGTATTGATGGTTGTATTTTGCATTGAATATGTTGTCGCTGTATTATCCTTCTGATTCATAGACGATATAGTAAGCAAAGTTTCTAGCAAACATTAATAAATATTATACCGAAATTCTGGTGGATTTTCTGAAGTTTCTCGAAATCCGGTGTGTTTCAGGTTCTGGGTCTTGTACAGAGCTAAGCAAGATGGTCCTGTTGTATTGGTAAGAAGTTCTTCATTTCAGCTGTCTTCATGATCAATTCTTATTAACTTGCTTTCGATCCTGGACTGACTTTGTCGCTCTTAGGGTTGGCGGCACCCTTGGGAGGGCCATGATGATCATTCTCCCGGGCATGGTGACAAGCATTAGGTACTGTTTTTCCTTTTATGTGACTGCTTGGCCTGATTTGTTGAGTTTCAATTTTTGCATGGTTTTGCATTTTTATGAGGGGTTAATCAAAAACAACTAGAAGGGTGGTCGTTTATTTTTTATGTTTGAAAGCTTTATTCTTTTTACTGTACCATGAGTGTGAAACTCCAATGCGTTGTTACATTTAGTCGAAATAACTTTAAGGCTTTATGGTCTGCTATACTGGATTAATGTCATTTGCACATTTACGCATAAGCGTTTAAGGATCATCACTAATACGATAACAGAGAAGAGATACAACTGAGGATTAGCATTGTTATTATTAGATATTAAGGTATTCCTCAATTTCCATATTTGACTATTCTGTCACTCGGTTAGGAGGCCTTAAGATGTTAACATTCAGCTGCTCTGACGTTTTAACGGTCATATCTTTTGCCACCTTATTTGTTTGTTGCCAATTATAATGTGCACATAGTTTGCTTCGAAACTCATCTAAGTGTATGTTTAGGTAATATTTATGTTCATGTTGTGACCTGAAAAAAACTTGTTTTCCATCGCAGTGATTATTGGCAATGTGTTTAGCAGCAGCCGGAAGAAGATTATCGGTTTCAATAAAGTGATTGTGACGAAAGATTGTAAGCGTAATCAGATGAAGAAACTTGAACTTCATTTCAACATTGGTTTTTGTTTGTTTTTAAGCATGGATTTTTGTTAATGAATGTGTTGCTTGTGCACCCTTTTCTTCAGCCAAATATTCAGTCCCAGTTGAAGTAATTCTTATGTCTTGATATTTGTCACAATTTAAAAAGAAGAAAGAGCAGCATGCCAACCACAGATGAGGTTTATCTTTTAATATGAGAAAAGCAATATATCAAATTATTTTGGGACACTAAATACATATACCAATTAATAATTAAGCCTAATAGGAATCAAGATAAAACTAATAATTTGATGATGAAAATTATATGGTACACTGGTTGGTGAAGATTTTTATCTTAGCAAGCGAAGTTAAGATATTGTCGTTCTTCATAAATATTAATTCTAATCTTAATTTTACCCAGAGGGAAGAAAAAAAGAGACTCTAGGAGAAAGGAAGTGCTCCTAGTGAATCTAAAACCCATAACCTAAAAGAAGATGAGAGAACAAAGATTAACAGCTGGACGAAGTTAAAAAATTGTCACATACATTTTTCTAACAAATTTTAATCTTAATCTTACCTAAAGTGAAGTTAAGAAATTGTCATATACATTTAAATGGTATAAAAACTGAAAAATGTAATTAATAAATCAGTATTATAAAAGGAGATATGTTACAATTTGCGGAAGTAAAAAACATAATGATTTTTTTTTTACAAAAATCGCAATTAATTCCATGTACAAAGTTAAAAAGTTTCGCCGTAAATATACTAAATAACAGTTCAATTATTATTGGTGAATGACCACAGCGTTCTTAACTTTAAAAGTAAACACTCTTAGAATTAGTGATTACATTTCTCAATTGATGTTATTCTTTTTTTAGTGGTAAGTTTAAAACTCGTTAAAAGTAAATTTTCTTTTTCTCTACTTTATATAGGATTTGTTAAAAAAACTTTAAAAGTAGAACTAGAATTTAATAAGTGTTCATAGTAGAAAAAATGATGTTTATTTTAGGATATTCGAGTTCAAGAAGCTTTTTCTGTAAAATGTGTATGTGTCATTAAATAGTTAAGAAAAAAGTATGAACAAATACTATCTTATAATTGCCTTAAAAATAGAAGGTAAAACTTTACAAGTAGAATTAAAAATAGAATAAGTTCATTTGCAGAGTTTAAATTTTTTTTATGTTCATATTATTTTTTTATCTTATGTAGGTTTGAATACATTTGCTTTTAAAATATAAAAGCTCTCTATTATATAAAAAAATTCACCTCAATCTATTAAATAATTATCTATAACAATTATATATAGCCTTAACCCTCAAATAAGTGCCCAAACTATACATTTTTTAGATAGGTGCCTAAATTTTGTTTTGGGCTAAAATAGGTGTCTAACATTTCAACGTTACTCAAATAGGTGCCCTGCCGTTACTGTCTGTTAATTTTTACCGTTAACTTCTATTATCTGACACGTGTCATCTTTTTTTAAATTTTCAAAATTATATTTAAAAATTAATAAAAAATAATAAAACAAAATAACCCCAGATTTCACAAAATAGCCTCAAATTTTGAAATCCCTAACACTCTAAATCCCAATTTGACTTGATTTAGTCGCTGATTGTCATGCCGCTGCTCATCACATCTGTCGTCGGACCATCATGACCATTTACCCCACCACCTCGTCGCCGAAAATCGACCGACGCTGTACGAAACGTCAAAATCGTCGAATAATTTGCGACAAATGACTGTATAACGGACGATGAACGGTGTGGGGATCATTCGGCGAGGGAGGGCGTTTTATTCCATAGCCGGAAACGCGACCAACGCCGGTGGAGTGACCAAATTTGGGATCATTTTGAGATTATTTGAAAATTTTAGTATATTTTAAAATTTTTGATTTATTTAAAAAAATAAAATTCAAAAAATATTTATTACTGCCACGTGTACGATTTTCATTGAATAACGGCAAAAAATTAATGTTCGTTACGATGAGGCACCTAAACGGGTAATTTTAAAAATGTTAGGTACCTACTTGACCCGAAAAATATTTTAGACACCTATTTAAATAAATGTATAATTTAGGTACTTGTTTGACTCTTAAGCCTTATATATAAATCTACAATGTCTTTTTTACTTTTCGACCCAACCCAATTCGCTTTTTCCTGATTCATGTTTTTCGTGTTATTTGTTTCTGTAGGATTTTTTCTTTCTTTATTGTTTATGACTAATGCTTCTATGTTCATATGTTGAATAATCTGCTAATTCTTGATTCAAATGTTTTCTCTAGTTCTTAATTTGGTTTTATGTACGTGTTTGACGTTTAAGAAATAGAAAGGAAAATACAAAAAATAGAAAAATCAAAGATGAATGGGAAAGGGTTTGTATCTTAAATTTCGAGTAGAATTCAAATCATATAAAACTTTGTAAAATTCAGATCGAATCAGATTCAGATGAAGAAATATACTAGTTAGACAAAGTCGACCTGATTAAAAATTTAACCTAATTCGATCCATGATCATCTCTAAACCTTTTCTTCCAAAATCTAAATATTGTTTGTGATTGATGTACCGATTTTAAAAAAAAAAAAAAACAGACAAAGGGAATTGTTTTTCAATTATGGAATCCACCTAAAATCTCTCCCTTCACCTGCCCTCGTGCCTGTTTGATTGGTGGGAACAATTTAATTAAGGGTAAAATTCACAAATGGTAACTAAATTTTGGTCTATTATTCAATTGGTAACCAAACTTTCAATTGCTTCAATGTTATCATTAAACTTTATGTTTTGCTTCAATGTTACCATTCAAACGTTAACAACAGTTAAAAAGTTTGGTATAATAACACAATTAGTCCTCTATATTTGTACATTCAAATAATTTAGTCCTAATTTGAAAAAATAATAAATTTAACTATCACTATCTACACATTATTTCAATTTGGCCCTAAACACTAAACCTTTAAACTCAAAACCTTAAACCCTAAAATACTAAACCCTATACTCAAAACAATAAACGTTAAATATAATAATTTAAGCATTTTCCTTTTCTTGCACAGGAAGTGTTTTGTGTCTTCCATAAACGCATTATAAAAAGAAACCGATCAGATTTTTACGAGTACATATTTCTTGCCAAAATCAAAACTTTGCTGCAATTTCCTACTTTCCAAAAGCATAAATTCAAGCACTTCACTTGTACATTGCTTTCTGGTGTTCTCAGCTTAGAAGGGTATCATTATTTTTGCTTTCATATGTAAGATTTCATTCTCCTTTTCCCCTTTTCAAGGTAATGTAGTAGTAACTCTTGTGTTTTTGGTTTCTTAAGTTAAGCTGCTAATGATGCCGCTACTCTCTCATGCCTTACCAATCTTGTTTGGATGTCGAGAAAACTTCAATACCTTGTAATGTTCATCGTCTCTGAAGTATTGGGTTTTTTCTTTTAGATGGGGATCAATTTTGTGAAGCTGGTGACGGTGGGGGTTTTATGGTTGGCAATGGTGGTGGGAGCCGCGTATGTCAGGTACAAAGATCCCAAGCAGCCAGTACCTGATATTATTTCCAGAATGATATTAGCTGAGAAGATTGGTCAAATGACCCAGATTGATCCAAGTGTTGCTACTGAACAGATACTGAGAGATTACTCCATTGGTGATAGTTTTCACCTTCTTTTTCATGGTTTTTTGTCCTTTATTTTAGTTCTGAATTCTGAGAGATTACTCCGTTGGTAATAGTTAGGGTTAGGGTTTTGAGGGTTTAAGGTTAAATTCATTATTTTTTGAATTAGAACTAAATTATTTGAATGTGTAAACGTGAAGGACTGGATATATTATTATACTAAATATTTTAACGATTTTTAACAGATGCTAACATTTGAGTGGTAACATTGAAGCAAAACATAAAATTTAATGGTAACATTGAAGTAATTGAAAGTTTGATTATCAAATTAAATAATGGACTAAAATTCAATTATCATTCGTGAACTTTACCCTTTAATTAAGCTAATTATGTTAGTTGTTAAGCTGCCAATTTACGCATACAAAAGAAAATTAATTAAAATCTGGATTCAGCAGCGTAGAAGCAAGACCGTTCGCATGCGTGTTTTAGGGAACAGTGAACCCACTACCTATGTTTTATTTTATTTATTTCCGATGTTTAGGATCAAATTAAGAGATATTTTCATTACTAATATAATCAATTTGTTGGATTAGGATGGGCATCCAACGAGGCTGTCTGCGTTTACAAGCAATTATTATGTTGGACGCTTTGGGGGCCTAAATCCTCACATGTAGCTAAACACGTGCAGTCGATTATTGATTCATGCAGTGTTAATCAAACAAATTGGATGCTCAGATTAAACACAGCTGCTTAGCTTAAGAGAAATTAAGGGCGTAAATTTAACATAGCGTTTAATGAATTATTCATGAATCGTTTGTATAATATTCGTTTATTAAGATTAATAAACGAACATGAACAATTTTTTATGTTCATTTAATAAACGAACGAACACGAACAAATGTGTGTTGGTTCATTTATGTTCACGAACAAGCTTGTTTATATGATTATTTATCGACTCGTTTACCTGGTTCCTTTTTTCCTTTTATTTTTTTTTACATTTTAAGTATTGGTGAAGTTAGGGATTAAATTGAACACATGGTGAATTTTGGAGTTCAAACTGTAAAGTCTAGAGAGCTTAGGACTAGTGGCATAGTTTCACTATTTTCTTCAATGAATATGTTCGCGAACATTAAACAACATGATCGTGAACCCTAAACGAACAAAATACAACATCTTCAAAAAATAAATAAACGAATACAAACATAATATTAAAAAATTAAACGAACACGAACCGAACATTAATACCTTTAAAAATAAATAAATGAACAAAACCTTATTCGTTCAAGCTCGGTTCATTTACACCTCTAAGTGATATCATCGAAGGGAGAAAGACTGGACACAAAAGAATTCGCTAAGATTTTCGACTATTAATCATTATGTTAAATCTTATTTCTGAATTTAGTTTTTATACCTTAATTTAATCAATTATAGCTTTCATACCGACGAACACAATAAATGATCCCAATAATAAAGCGGATAATTTCCATCATCGTGTACATAACAACAGCATTTGGTTATTCAATTACTAAATCAGCCTATCCGGCTATCAAACTTTGATTAGCATAACAATTAATCAACGAATAATTTGCCAATTGAAAGGGAAATGAATGAAAAAGTTGTATATTTATAATGTATGCTGATTAATTAGTTGGTAAGTATGTTAAGAAGTAAGACTCTAGTCTGGATCAAACGTCTAAACATGCACTCTAACTCAGCTTCAAGATCCTCAATCGTTATTTCCACTGCCTGCAACCGTTTATTCGCGCTTTGAACCGCCATTTCATCACTTATATCGTAAAATCTTCGCCAACTCGGCCGCATGAACTTCGATCCGAAATACCCTTTAGCCCATTTTCTCTCCAGCCATGGAATCGAAATGAGGGAAATCAGTGACTCCACCACAGATATGGCTGTCACTCTCACCTCTCGTAGCACATCGACAACTATCAACAAGTTATCGTCGATGGGAGTTACGATGTCGTTAGCAATAGGCGTGTTTTTCATCCCTTTAAGTGACTGCAAACACCTGAGAGTCTCTTTCTTTAGCTTCTTCGAGTACCGGTTGTAAACTGCTACCTTGGTTCTTATATCAGACTCGTCTATGCTTACTCGACGCAAGGCGAATTGTAGGTCTTGAACGTGTTCCTTGACGAGCAAAAGAATGTCTCTGGAAATGCCGCATACATCCAACATCCTCAGAGACGATTCGGATACTTGATGAACCCATTTCTCTTGACCCCGGTGAACGAGTGCTGGTTTGATTATCGGCGAGTGAAGGAGGTCATTAGCAGAGTTATGCAAGTCCCGGAGAGCATTGAAATTCAGATTCGCCATTGTCAGAAACAATCGATTCTATTGATTCAAGCGAGGGATTCAGGCCGATGACGGGGCTATGGAAGGCTAATCAACACATGAACATGGCTTTATATTGATTCTATTAAGGACAACTTATCCTAAATTAGATTTGAGATCCGTGGGAAAAGGCGTACGAAGTCTCCTTCAGAGTACAGGCGTGGGACAATTGGTAACAGCTAAGGGACCAATTTTGTCTGCAGGAACCTTCCGCATAAGGTACCAAATATATTATAACTCGTGTCGGATACATATTCGAGTTTGAGTAATGTAGTCGGTTTAATATTCGAAAGGGATTGGATGCCAGCTTGTGTCCATTGATTCTCACAAGGCACAAGAGACAAGATGTTGCGAGAGGGGGATTGAAGAATCAGAAAACTAAAGGAGTAATATTTTTTTTATAAAATAACGTTTTCTGTTTTCATCTTTTCTGGTAATCAAGTGTGTTGTAGTTATGTTCTGTGAGAAGGCAACAATATAGGTCAAGATTTTCAACACTCCAGGTGAGGGAATTTCCGAGAAAGTTTTATGAAGGTTCCTACATATATTTATTAAAGACAAAAAAGTTAATTAACCAATAACCATAGTTGATATATCTAAACTTATAAGCTCCTGCTTCTGCATGCGCCATGCATTGAGAGTTGAGACGACGACTCTCCAATTGTAAAAGACGAACAACTCACCAGTCTCACCTCCATTCTGATCATAGGCGGAGCCACATGCACAATTGAGGTCTAGTTTGACACTTCAATTTTTTTTGAAAATGCATAAAGTCAAAAAATACCCCTAACATTTGACTGAATAGTCACTTTGCCTCCTATTCTTTTTTTGGAGCAATTCAACCATCAACGTTTTATTTTGGGTCAAAATAACCTCTCTGCAGATGAAAATGGTTAGAAAACTAACGGTAAACAGTTTGAAATGACTTGACAGAATGATAAGTCAGTAGGAAAAAATATTTTATATTTTATAAAATTATTTTTTGACTGATGTAATATTTTTTCAAGTCAACACATTTGTCTATATGATACTGTCATATCAGCGCGCACTGCCATATATGTTTGTCACGTCATTTTAAGCCATTTACCGTCATTTGAATAACATTTTTCATCCGTAGATGGGTCATTTTGACCCAAAATGAAACGTTGAGAGTTGAATTGCGCCAAAAAAAGAATAAGGGCTAAAGTGACTATTCAGTCAAACGTTGAGGATATTTTTTGACTTTATGTCTTTTAAAAATTGTATTTTTCTATATAATTTGTATATAAAAAATTAAAAATATATACACTGTCACCCCTCTATAAATAATTAACTCCTCCTAAATATTATTTAAAAAATAACACCCTTCAAATAAATTTATGGCTCCACCTGGACTCTGGTGTTAATATTATGGAAGCTATAAAACCATGATTTATATACACAACTGCCCCATGGCTGCAAAACATGAAGCGGTCAGTAGAATTATGCAATCTGATTCTGAATTTGGATCCAATGGATTGTGAACTTCACTCTATAATGAAGTGGACAAAACCTCATGTTCTCTAAAACAAATATTAAGAATCTCACTAGGAAAAGACAACTAGTAAATTTTGTCGGAATCTTCAGACCGCCGAGATCTTTCCGTTTGATAGGTCTTCTGTTTCGTTCAGACGTTCGACTACATTCTCCGTCGTTGTAGGTCGTCACCTTATGCTCTTCTCTCCGACTCCATCATTGGATTTCAGTATCCCTATGACCTTTCGGCTTGTTTTTTTTTTTGGGTTTGGTTTTGTTTTGAGTCTTTAGTGTCCATCCCTGTTTTGGGCCGGTGTTTGAGCCCTCTTTTTATGGATCTTTGTAATATTTGGTTTGTTTGAATGGAAAAAAATATTAAATATGTCTAGCTCACCACATCATTCATGGTCTCATCCAATAACATTTTTTCATGTCATTTTTAAAGGTGAAATTTTACCTCTTTCCTACATATAATTAAAGAGTGGGTAGTTACTTGAAATTTACACTGAAATGACTGGATATTATTGGATAGACCATGGATGACGTGATGAACCGGGTCCATCTAATAATTTATCGTTTGAGTGATATTCTAATTTGTTAAAAAATGGTTTATATTATAAATAAGTGTCTAAAGTATACCAGTTTTTTATTTAGGTATCTAAAGTATTTTGGTCAAAATAAGTAATTCAAGTATATTTTTTTGGTCAAAATATGTACCTAAAGTTTTTTTTTTCAAAATAGGTACCTAAAATATTTTATGGTCAAAATAGGTACCTGAAGTATATATATATATATTTCATCTAGGTTCATAAAAATTATCATGGGACATTGATTAAAAAACACATTAGGTACCTATTTAAAAAAATATACTTTTGGTTCTTACTTTGACGAAAAAAATACTTTAGATACATATTTTGACCAAAAAGTATACTTTAGGTATTTAATTTGACCAAAATATATATTTTAGGTACTTATTGACCAAAAAATACTTTAGATACCTAAATGAAAAAGTTAGTATACTTTAAGTATTTGTTTGTGATATAAGTCAAAAAGAAAAGATAACTAATAAATTTAGTTCATGAGGATAAATATAGGGGTCGAAGTTCGATTGAGTCGAGTTGAGTCAAAAAAATTAAATTAGTCGAGTTTATGAGTCCTATTTTACGACTCAAATTTTATTTAAAAATTTTTCAATTTCAATTGAGTTTACGAAATTCGAGTCGAGACGAGTTTTCAAGTTTCTATATAAATTTAATTGTAATTATTTACAATGATATAATACAAATTGATTCTAATTTAATCGGCTTTTTATATCCAAGCATAATACACATATATTTCTTTATATTTTTTCATATGTGGCATATATATATATATAAGGAAGAATTGAGGGACTCAACTCGACTCAAACTTAAAAATTAATCCACTAATTACTAAAAAATTTGAGTTATTCGAAATTTTATTTTACAACTCAAAATTTATTTAAAATTTTTCAAGTCGGGTTTATAAAATTTTAAGTCTAGCCAAGACATGTCGAGTTATTTTGTATCGAGCCGAAAAAATTAGTTTTTTTTCGAGTCGAGTTTTATTTACTCTTGAATAAATCTACGATAGGAGATCAATATTTCCTCGGAGGAACTAAACCACAAATTACAAGTCATTGAAAGAATCGTGTCTAAATCAAACGAGGGATATTTCCACCAGTCAACAGCGTTTTCGAATGGGTTTCAAACATGTAATTGCTTTGAATTCTGATGCGTGCGGGTGTACATTTCTGAATTACAAGAGCAGGA
This sequence comes from Hibiscus mutabilis, assembly GCA_019671005.1. NCBI lineage: Eukaryota > Viridiplantae > Streptophyta > Magnoliopsida > Malvales > Malvaceae > Hibiscus > Hibiscus mutabilis. Next base: position 34,507,422 of record CM033742.1, read on the forward strand.
AGATATCGAAAAGGCTTAATGACTCTATTCCTCAGACTATGCATTTTTTCTGAGTTGACCTTTAAAGTATTTTCTGAGATGTTTTATTCCATTAACTAAAAATCGGGATCTCATATACCCTCATCTTTTAACTTTCGTTAAAAAAATTTTCACGGGCCAATCAAAACGCGTCCCGTGTTATTTTATTAACATAAAATAAATTAACTTAAATAAAAGGAGTTAATTGCATATTATGTATGCCAAATTTTATTTTTATTCATTTTAGTCCCTTATATGAACTGTTCATCTTCTTTCAAGTCCAAAAGTATTAAGTTACTAGCATCTCTCTATTATGATTGCATGCATGTGAACGATGTAAACATATGATTACCCTCTTTTTTTTATCTCATTATATGCGTTTGGTATGGTGTTCAGAAGATGTGGAAGGTGAGAAATATGTACGAATATGATATTTCCAACAAGCATAAATCGATGATGATGACGACGACGACGATGGAAGGAGAGGAGAGAATTGAAGTGTTGTTTGATTTCTTCAATATATTCACATGAATTTCAGATTATATTGGGTTAGGGTTACTTTTAATCTTTTTCTTCCCATATTTCCTCCATGTGTACCCGTCATCCATTACTTTAACTTCAAATTTGGTTCTGAAAGCGATTTTAAACTTCCCTACATCCTTGTTTCTACAAATTAAAAATCAGAATTAGTAAACAAATAAAGAAGAATCATACAGACAAATTATAACATAAAAATCAAATTATATATATAAACACAAGAAGAAAATTGGTTTACGTTGTTTGCAACATATAATCAACACATGAGTTGTTGCTCGAAACCTCTAAGGCCCAGCAGCCACCATTGACCGGAGAAAGAGCAATTTTCGTATGAATTTGACGGTGATAGGGTAGGAGTCGAAAATCTTCAAAGTCTAGGCGAAGAGTATTGAGCTCCATGGTATTGGCGCGAATGCAAATAGGGCTTGGGGTTGGAGATGATGTGAGGAAGGAGGTGGTGATGTCGGAGCTTGACATGCTGGATTGGAGACTGCAATATTAGAGGGCGTGAATGGAAAATGGAAGGGGTTAGAAATTTCTTTGACACAGCGTTGGGGCTCTATCTATATATATTGTAAAAAAAGTGAGATATTGTAAAAGAAAATTGAGTCTAAATAGAGGAGGATGAACAGTTCATATAAGGTATGTTAGTACTTACGAATACTTACCGCTACGTATTAAGACCAAACGGCACTCAGCGAATAAATAAGACTACGAACAATTTAACACAAAGGACACCCAGAGATCAATGAGACAAATACGTGATCGCTGCGGACCATAACGTGAAAGATCGCCCACGAACCGTGCGACATTCTTCGCAACCTATGACGAACAAGCAAGACTACAAACAACATCGCATCCAGCGATCACGTGACTACGCACAGAGAACGCTATGAATGACAGAGTGAACCTAAAATATGACAATACATGTGATCCACACCGACACCGAATCACGACAAACTCACTAAAACACATGTCCCCCTCGATTGTCACGTACCTCACTTCATCTAGTCCCTTTATAAGGAACCATGCACCCCAAATAGAGGCCAAGCTCCCCACAATCAGACCCAAGTCCTCTCAAACTTCACTAGAGCTCCATCATCTTCACCATCAAGGGTTGTTGCACATTTAGGTGATCAACAACGTACTAAAATGAACAAAAAATAAAATTTGACATACCTAATGTATAATTAACTCCTTTTATTCAAGTCAACTCATTTTTTGTTAATAAAACGACATGTAGTACGTTTTGATTGGCCTGTAAGAATTTTTTTAATAGAGGTTAACGAAAAGAACATATAAGATTACAATTTTTAGTTAAGAGAAAAAACGTCTCGAAAAATAATTTAAGATTAATTCGAAAAAAATGCATAATTTAAGCGGGTATTGAAAACGAGTGGATAATACGATGAACACGTAGCCACAACACTCTTATTACCCTCCAAGACGACAAACCCCAATCCTCAACACTCAACCACACCATTTGATTTCTACTATTAATACCCAAACCAGACCGTAGTACTTAACTGTAGTTGTTGTTGTAGTAACAGAAACCGATCGTTTCAGCTCTGATATTTGCCATCAATGGCGAACTCGTTGCTCTCTTCAAATTTCTTCGGTACCCAACTTTTACTGTCTCCTCCAACACCAAAAACCACAAGAAAATTGCAAGCGACTCAGTCTATCCTCAACGACAAACCCAACTCACAACAGACTGTTAAAACCCTTCAATCTAATGTCACTCTAGCTGCCTTACTCTTCTCTTCTGTTGCCCCACAAGCACTCGCCGTTGGTAACACTCCGCCTCCGCCGGTGATTGAAGCCCAGGCGACGAAGCCGAGCCCGTCGAACCAGTCACCCTTTTCCCAAAACCTACTCCTAACTGCTCCCAAGCCTCAATCTCGATCCTCGGATCTTCCAGAAGGTAGCCAATGGAGGTACAGCGGATTCTTGAACGCGGTCAAGAAGGGGAAAGTGGAGAGGGTCAGGTTCAGCAAAGATGGTTATGCTCTCCAACTCACCGCCGTTGATGGCCGTAGGGCCACCGTGATTGTCCCGAATGACCCTGACCTCATCGACATATTGGCGATGAACGGCGTCGATATTTCGGTATCCGAGGGTGAGTCCGGTAATGGGCTTTTCAATTTTATTGGGAATTTGCTTTTCCCTTTCCTTGCTTTCGCCGGATTGTTCTTCCTCTTCCGTCGGGCTCAAGGGGGTCCAGGTGGCCCCGGTGGGCTTGGCGGACACATGGATTTCGGACGATCCAAATCCAAGTTCCAGGAAGTGCCGGAGACTGGTGTTACCTTCTGATGTCGCCGGAGCTGACCAGGCGAAATTGGAACTCCAAGAGGTTGTCGATTTCTTGAAGAACTCGGACAAGTACACGGCTTTAGGAGCTAAAATCCCGAAAGGGTGTTTATTAGTTGGCCCTCCCGGTACCGGAAAGACTCTATTGGCCAGAGCAGTAGCAGGAGAAGCAGGGGTACCATTTTTCTCATGCGCTGCTTCGGAGTTTGTGGAGTTGTTCGTCGGTGTAGGTGCTTCAAGAGTAAGGGATTTATTCGATAAGGCAAAATCGAAGGCGCCCTGCATTGTATTCATTGACGAGATTGATGCTGTTGGGAGACAAAGAGGTGCTGGTCTTGGAGGTGGTAATGATGAGAGGGAGCAAACAATCAATCAGCTGTTGACTGAGATGGATGGGTTTTGGGGCAATTCCGGTGTCATTGTTTTGGCTGCAACTAACAGACCCGATGTTCTTGATGCATCTTTATTGCGGCCTGGTAGAGGTTTGACCGACAGGTTACGGTTGATAGGCCTGATGTTGCCGGGAGAGTGAAGATTCTCCAGGTTACTTATTTACAAACTCATTGCTTAATTGTTTCAATACATTTGGTATATTTGAGTAAGATTTAGATGAATGCTTGCACTTGGACAGTAATGTTAGAGACTTAGAGTTGTAACGCTATAGTGAAAGTTTCGATTCTGTTTCATTTAGAAAGTTAGTGAACTAATTTGTCATTAGCTTTCCTATTAAGCTTGCTGGTATTGCGGTTTGCTGCGATATTAACTTCTACTACCTTGATTTTTCTCAATTATTGTGTTGCTTTCAACTTCATAGTCGAGTTGCTTATCCTTGAGCCTTTCATCGACACTATCTTGATCCGTGGTCTTTTATTTCATAGGTGCACTCTAGAGGAAAGGCACTTGCGAAGGATGTTGACTTTGAAAAGATCGCGAGGAGGACCCCAGGTTTCACCGGAGCTGATTTGCAGAACCTGATGAATGAAGCTGCCATTCTTGCAGCGAGACGTGAGCTTAAGGAAGTAAGCAAAGATGAAATATCTGATGCTCTGGAGAGGATCATTGCTGGACCTGAGAAGAAGAATGCTGTCGTCTCTGATGAGAAGAAGAAATTGGTTGCCTATCACGGTATGCATTGGTTCCCTGGTTGTTGCTTTGCCTGTGATTTGGTCTTGAGTATTTGACTTTCTGGATGCACTTCAATCGACAGAAGCTGGCCATGCTTTAGTTGGCGCACTTATGCCTGAATATGATCCTGTAGCCAAGATTTCTGTCATTCCTCGTGGCCAAGCTGGTGGACTTACCTTTTTCGCTCCAAGTGAAGAGAGGCTTGAATCTGGTCTCTACAGCTGAAGCTACCTAGAGAACCAGATGGCTGTTGCGCTTGGTGGAAGGTTAGTTTTCTCGAGTTTTATCCCAGTCTTGAACAATTGGTCTGAGATGAGTTCTCAACCTTAATCTTCGGCCCTTTTTAGTGTTGGATGAGATAGGATGATTAGATAATATTCATGAATATAACTAGATCCTATATCATCGAAGTAATTCCAGCAGCATACAGTGGCGCTTGCATCTTTCTATTCAATTTGTCTTATGACCTTAATTCGAGGATCTTTTTTCCTATTACTTGTGTAGGATTGCCGAAGAAGTAATTTTCGGTGAGGAAAATGTGACAACCGGAGCATCGAATGACTTTATGCAAGTCTCACGAGTGGCAAGGCAGATGGTTGAAAGATTTGGATTCAGCAAAAAGATTGGACAGGTTGCCATTGGTGGAGGTGGTGGCAATCCTTTCTTAGGCCAACAGGTGATGTTCTTCAATTCAGTATTACAAATGTTGTATTTATATATCCTGCATACCACACAATCTGACTCGTAAATTCTGTTCATAGATGTCGTCTCAAAAAGACTACTCCATGGCAACCGCGGACGTGGTGGATGCAGAGGTAAGGGATCTAGTAGAGACTGCATACAGTAGGGCAAAGCAGATAATCACAACCCACGTTGACATTCTCCACAAGCTTGCACAACTTCTGATAGAGAAAGAAACTGTTGATGGAGAAGAGTTCATGAGCCTCTTCATTGATGGAAAAGCTGAGCTCTATGTTTCTTAGATTGTATATTATATACGATTGAGTCTTTGTACGACTATCAAATGTTACAGTTTTTTTATACAATGTTTAAACTTTGCAGACCTGACCTCACTCATAAATCGGAATCGAAAGATATTGTGCACTTAAATATGTTAGAACTAACATCCTCTTATACTATATCAACCAAACTAAAATTTAATATTTTTTTAACACATAAATGGAAATTACTTCAGCCTGTTCTGTTAAAAAATTAAACTAAAATTTCATTGAATAATAAACGCAGAGATAATTGAGAGATCTTACATTTGATGAGCAGTACCCTGAAAAGTCTAAAATCTACTCGTCTGATTACTGAACCAGCTTGCTTAAACAATGGAAGGCTGAAACTAATCAAGAATAACTAAATAACAATATCCTGGTCAATATACAATGCAATTGATATGAATAATGGCTACCTTGCAAAAGCACATTGGTAATCTCCGAAACAAATACAATCAAACTTCATCCCCTAGTAGTTTCAGAGCCATGCATCAGGGTAAACCAGATCTATATCAACCAGTTTTAGATCCCCTGCCAAAACCGCAATCGGAAAACTTCTTTCAATTAATAAACTAAGCAATTTAGAAGCCGGCCGGCCATTTCATACCTCAACCATGAATTGTTGAAGACTTTAGGAGTTATCTTGGGAAGCCTTGCTCTCTTCTATGCAATTATGAAGTTCTTCATAAGCTTGCCTGGAATGGGTAGCAAGATTCTCCATTGCTGCGAAAAGCTGCTTTAGACCATATGGTAAACTATTAGCATCCCTATCACTGCGATGTGTGGTGTTTCTTCGTAGAAGAACATCGCTATCTTCCCTTGCCAACCGTGTCATCTTCTTCGCTTAAGCTTGCATTAACTTCTGCATCCTTTGCCCCTCTTTTCCCAACATCTTTCCTTTCCTTTCCATGTCCTTATCAGCAACAATCCTTTGCTGCAGATCTGCATTATACTGTTTCACCACTTGGTTTACGCTCATTACAAGTCCATGTACCGCCTGTTAAGGATCACAAACACAAGGGGTGCTCCGCCTCTACCGGGACATAAAGGCGATGCACCATCTGCTGTTTCGTCGGGTTCATATACGAGACATCTCCGAAGCCAACCATTCAAAGCTTTGACTAAGCCCCTCTATGCTCCAATCCAAATAGAGAAGCTAAGACTCCAGTTTTGAAGCTCAAGCTTTAGTCTCATTGCCACTTCAAGATGAGCATCACTAAGCTTTTCATTCATGGCAATGAAATCAAAACATTTGGCTTCCATAACCTTTTGGCACTGACAGCTGTGGCATTCCATCATTACCTTCCACATTCCAAACAATCTAAAACAAGTAATTTGCAGTCAGTCATCAAGCATTTCATTGTGTTCTTGAGAATTGCACAATATAATTATGTAAAACAAAGTAACTTTTACAAGATTGACAGTGTACCTATGGATCAGTTCATCGACCTCCAGCCACAACTCTTCATCCAACAGCTTATTTATACTAATCGCTACCTTGTCGATAACTTGAACTGCAACTCTCATCTTAGTAGATACGGCTCTTATCAAAGATCTAGCGGAGTCAACTCTTCGAGCATTACCACCTTTCTGATTCAAGCTTTTCATCTGCCTACACGCCTTCGCATGAATGATGCGCAGCTTTTCCTCAGCCTTCAAGACGCAAGTAAACAAAACACACATGATCTTTAAAACTAGACCTTGTGTAAGTAAGGCACAAAGATTGAAGAAAATTTCATAATCACCAGCCAGTATGTTCATGATAATATGTTTCAATCCGGGTCTAAATTTAATGGACAGTTTCAAAATTGGGTCACAAAAGAACTATACTAATAAAATCAACCAAGTCTTAGCTCAGTTAATGCCATTGTTGCTACAACAACCTATACAAACAAAAAAAAAAGGTTTCAATTCAGTATTGGGTTGATTTCTAACAATTCAAACACTAAGAATATATATATATATAAATTGATCCTCGTATTTACTAATAGTCATTCAATTTTTCAGCTCACCAACATGAAAGAAAGAGGAAAAGTTAAACGGGTAAAGTGAATTTCAAAAGCAATTGACCCATACCTTGACTTGATCATAGAGTTTCGTCTCCCGCATACACAGCTTCCTCAGAATTGAAGATAGATTCTGTGAATTAACAATTTCATCATTCTCCATTGAACTAATATTTTCTTTATACAGTAAAGACTCTGTTTCCGATGAATTTGAAGTAATCATATGAAATATCTTCGTTGAACCTGCATTGTTTTAAACCATCAGAGCTGTGTAATTGAAAGTGACAAACACACTGTTTAAAAGCATCTTACCTTGATAAACAGATTTCTTGTGATGATATCGAAATTTTGCAGTGTCGAACATATTCAGAACTTCATTTCCAGATTCCGAAGCTTTGTCAAACAGAAGCTGTAGTTCATTCATTACCTCGGAAACTCTTTGTTTATCGATTTGATTTATGGGCTCATTTAAATCAGTCGCTGAATCTACTTTCTTCTTTATTGAACCGGCTTCTGCGCTTGGATTTTCCTCTTTTGATTTCCTATGATTTGCTCTAGATTTTTCATCTCCATGAATTTGTTTTACTGGGTGTGCTTCAAGATCATTAGATCCTTCTTTGTTCTTCACGGGTTTGCTCGAAGAATAAGATCTCTCGTAAAGCTCGTCAAAAAAATTCAAGTAATCCCAGGCCGCGCTCATCGGAACTGGTGGCGGCGGTGTTTTCCAACCTGAACCGCTGAATTCACTGTTCCGGTATAACTTGAATGTATTTGGTTGAAAGAAGTGCCGAAATTTGTGTCTGTCTCTTCCTCTTCCAAATCGGTATCGAACTGAAAATGCAAATCCGAGTTTGAACTCGAAAGAGAATGGTCCGGCGAGGAAGGGGGAGAAGTTTGCTTCGGCGGTTTCACCGCCGAGTCATCGCCGGACGTAGATTTGAAACTCTGATCATCAAAGAAATGCCGGAGGGTGGGACCCAAAGTCTTGTGCGACTGCATGTAAGCCACGTGTGCATCGGCAAGGGCGTAGCTTTGCTGGAGAGCGTCGTCGAGGAAGAGGCAGCGGTCGCGGCAGAAAGAGACCGGCGGGAGCTGGTCGAGTCTTGAGGCGGTGCAGCCCATGCACGGCAGAAAACTGATAACGAATTAAAAAAAAAAAAACAGATTTTGTGGTGCATTTAAGATGCCACGTTCGTGAATAATAATAAAAATTGGAGTAGAGACTTTGAACCAGCTGAGTGGAATTTATACGAGGGGAAAAAGCGGCGGGGATAGGGCATAACGTCTTTCATACTTTTTATGTTTTGCACTTATGATGCTCATACTTTTTATGTTTTGCACTTATGATCCTCATACTTTTTATGTTTTGCACTTATGATCCTCATACTTTTTATGTTTTGCACTTATGATCCTCATACTTTTTATTTTTTCCACTTATGATCCTCATACTTTTTATACCTTTTAATTTTTAAAATGGATGTTTGCTATTGAGTGGTACAGGGTCATTTTTTTTAGCGATATTATGTGTGTATATATATATATATATATATATATATATATATATATATATATCAAATAATGCATTAAAAATTACGAACAAAGTTATTTATTATTGTCACTTTCAATATATATTACTAAAATATTAATAATCAATTAACCTAATAAAATTAAATTTTAAATAAACTCAAAAATTTTAAATTAAACATCATAAATAAAACAAATAAAACAACGACCCAAGGCAACCGAGTGGAAATGATGGCGGATGAATTTGTCTCAATTCAGACGGTGCTGTATCTTCCTCGACAATGCTGAGGGTATCTTTTGCGATCATACTGATCGTTTTCTACTGACTTTTCACCGCAACTTTGGTTTAACCTCTGTCATTGATGCTGAGCTCGGGGGTGTTTATGAAGGTCTAAAGTTCGCATGGACCTACAGATGGACAATTAGAATGTACATCAGCACCCCTCACCTCCGTCTCCTGCGAGTCCTTTCGCCCTGGTAAGAGAAATAGTTAATCTTTTGTGGCAAAGCTTGGTTTGTTGATATCAGCTTAAATTGATATCCGATCTTATGACTAAAGTTGCGACGCTAAAGATTCACTCACTGTCTTTGAGTCTCCGCTTGATGCCTTAGAAGCTGCTTTGCTCCGTGATGTTCATGGCCCTCCTTATGCGCGCATGAGATCTTGATGTACTCATTTACGTTCGAAAAAAATATCGCTTCATAATTATGCCGTCTCATATATAGATCTCAATATATGCGAGTCATACCCATTCTGTGCAACGTCCTAATCCTATGTACTCCATTAGAAAAGGTTAGTTTAATTTGATGATGATGATGGTTTTGACAAAGCAAAAACTAGAATTAATTTCATTTTGAAAAGGAAAGTTATAGAGAGGTGTCAAAAGGTTGCTCGGTTTGGGTTTATTTCGGTTAAGGTCATTTCAGGTCTGACTACATTTAGTTCGAGTCTGGTTCAGTTTTAGTTCGAGTCTGGTTCAGTTTTAGTTCGAGTCTGGTTCAGTTTTAGTTCGGGCCTATGGTGATTTCAGTTTGGGTATCGAGTCAGGTCATTTGACTTTTTGTTCGGTTAATATCGGGTCAACATCGGGTTAATAAGAGTGGGTCGGTTTCAGTCGGATTTTCAGGCCGAGTTAGATTTTTACACCCTATGTATGACTTTATATAGCCTATATATTTGGCTTTTTGGTGCGTTGTGTGACGGTTCACATCCTATCTTTTTTTATTCATTTTAATATCTTTTCTTTATTTTGAGTTGCCTTCAGTTCGGGTTGCTTTCAGTTCGGGTGAATTCGGTTAGGGTCCATTCAGTTCGGTTGAAAATCGATTCGAGTTCATTCGTTTCGGTTCAGTTCAGTTCAGAACCATTTTCGGTTCAATAAAAATTGGGTCGGTTCAATTTATTTTAAATTTCGAATCAATTGCGAATCATCGTATTCAGATCAATTTTAAATCTCAGTCTCCAGTCAAATTTACCATGTCTTCTTAAATGGAAATCATGCATCCATTTCTTGTTCTTTTTGTGTTTACTGCAATGAAATGTTTAACTTTTACCGCTTTTTACCATTTGTAGAACTGAAAGTGGGCCTGTCTGCAGAATCCTTATAAACTCCAGTGGGGGGTTTAACCCATTTGAGTAAATTCTCTTCACATGCCCTCACGTGGGGGAATGATTCTTGTGCAGAACCCGGAATATTTGAAGCAAAGAATTCTTTTAACGTTCGAATGTCAAAGAAATTAAGCTGGAAATTTTTAAGGGAAAAAAATAGTTAATGTCACAATGCACTTTTAAATTAAAATATTTTCACTGAATTCTCAAAAATCAAATATTTTTATTAAGCCCCTTAACATTAATATTTTAATGATTAAATCTTTCGTAACTCTAACTATTAGTTTGAAATTGAAACTCGCCGAATTTAATAGGAAGATCTTTAAAATATATGGATTAAACTTTAAATTTGTATGTCCTTATTGTATGTACAATTTTAATATAACATGTTTGGGAAAATAGTTCTTTTAAATTTGAATGACATTGTTTTTTATGAAGTAGATGGATATTTATATTTTCAAGGTAAATTTCGGGATTCGAATTCATACAAGATGAGACAACATGAACATCCGACCACTTGGTCAATTAGTGGATCTCGACATAGGTGTGTTCAAAATTTCGGTTAATTTACTTCGGTTATCGGTTAATTCGGTTCGAAATCGGTTAATTAACCGAATTACCATAATTTTTTATATTTTATATATATTTATTTTTGGTCACCAAACTTTTAAAAATTATAAAATGGTCATTAAATTTTATCAAATTAGCACAAAATGATCATTAAATTTATTAAATTATTAAAAAATAATCATTAAAATTTTTAATATTTATCAATAATTTATAATGTGCAATAAATCAATGATCATTTTGAAATAATTCGATAAGTTTAATGGTTGTTTTATAACTTTTGAAAGTTCAGTGGCTAAAAAGATTATTTTAACATAGTTTAGTGACCATTTGTGTAATTTACCCAAAATTTTATAACAATTTTTTTAACCGAATTAACCGAACTTTTTTCGGTTCGGTAAAAAATTTTCGAAAAAATTTCGGTTCGGTTAACGGTTAATAGGAAAAAAAATCGGTTAATGAAATTTTGTAAGTTCAGTTCGGTCGGTTAACCAAACCTACCGTTTAAACACCCCTATCTCAACATAGCTTTTCTTAATGCATCACATACAAAATTGTTTGTTCAATAAGTAGACTCATGTTGAAAATTTGATCCAAGTCTTTTGAATACATTTCATGTTCGATTTGAGTTAGTATTTCATTTATTAAATAGAGAGACATTACATTCAAAGACAATTGTTGAGATTCAAACTCATACAAAATGGAAAAAGATTTGAGTTAGTATTTAATACTTAAAACGTAAATTAGTTTTACAAAAAAGATCGATTGATAAAATATTGATACTTTAAACGCTCAATTAAAACATTTTGAATTTTGAAGATTAATTTCAATTTTAGGATGAATATATATCGGTACTTGAACTTTGTTTCAAGGTTCAATTTGGTACCTAAACTCTTTTTTTTTTTGTTTAATTAGGAATTTGAGAAGGGCTTTTTGTTCAAATTGATACATGATCTTTGACTTTATGGTCCAAATAAATCATATACCGTAAGTATCAATTTCGACCAAAAATCCAAACATAGGTATCAATTTGAATCAAAAAGTCAAATTTAAGTATCTAATCGAACAAATAAATATATACTAAACTGAATCTTAAAATCAAGTTCAAATATCTAATTGAATTAAAACTTAGGTACCGAATTAAAATCCTAATACGTAGGAAAGGGTGAAAGGCTATCTTTTTGGCTGTAGTTGACCATAAGTATGGTGCCTAAAGGTTAGCTCTTTTAATTTGTCGTGCCATCACCATCACATGATTGTAGGTGTAGGACGTCTACCCTCTACAGGGAGGGACCCCAATCCTCAAAACTTCTCTGATTGTCTAACTACCCAAAACTTGCATGTGCCATTCATTTTCACATTTTAAGTCTGAGTTAGTTTTAATTGGATTGACATCATTAGAAGGAAATATATATTTACAGTATCTCGAATTTAAACCAACAAAACAAAGGTTTCAAAATAAAGAAGAAGCTAAACAAGAAGATAAGACGGTGAAGTGATTTTAAAAATGTTGTAGAAAAATGATTTTGAAAAGTTAGGTTTGTGTTTATTATTGATATTAAAAAGTGATTTTGAAAAGTTAAGTTTGTGTTTATTATTGATATTAAAAAGTAATTTTGAAAAGATAAAATGTCTATTTTAAGGATGAGTCTACTACGTGAATCGAACACCGCTGAACACTACTAACGATGAACACCATTAAATAATTAATAAATATTAAAAATCTTAAAGATTCAACATATAATTATAAATTATTTAAAATAAAAATTTAATTAAATTATTTTCTATATATATATTATATTTTTATTTTTTAAAATAATTAAATCAAATACCAACTATAATCAATCCCTAAATTAAAAAACCTAAATCTTTTTCCCCAAGTTAGAACCCTAAATTAAAAGTTTCAGACTACGTAAATGAAATCATAATTTTGCCTAAATTCAAAGATTTGAGTGTGGTGAATTTCACCTAAATGAAATCGATTTCAATCACGTAGGTTAAAAACACACTCTTTTTAGGTTATTAACATAAATAAAATCATAATTTCGCCTAAATTAGTTGGGGTTTTAATTTGGAAATTCGGGTTTTAACTTGGGGAAAAGATTTAGGATTTTTTAATTTAGAAATTGACTATAGTTGGTATTTGATCTAACTATTTTTAAATAATTTAAATATAATATATATATAATTTAATTAAAAGTTTGTTTTAAATAATTTATAATTGTATATTGAATCATTGAGATTTTTAATCTTTATTAATCAATTTAATGGTGTTCAACGTTAGTGGTCTTCAGCGGTGTTCGACGTTCGTTGTAGAATTTTCCCTATTTTAAACATGATATTGTAAAGTAAAATAAGTGAACTTGTGTGATGTTCGAATTCTTTAATATTATAATGTATGAAATAAATCAACTTAAATTATAATAAAAAATCAACTTTTTGTAAAATTTAATTTGAAAATATAAACTATATTCTAGATTATATACAAACATAACAATTATAAATTTATAATAAATTTTAAATAAAATACTTTTATTTTCGAAATAACTATTATAACATATATATTATTTTATAATTATGTATGTATAAATATTAGTTTAAAAATCAATTATAATTGAATAATAAAAAATAATTTTATTTTTAAATTAATTTTTTACCACAAAAACTATAAAATTTAGCTTCGTAATTTGGGTAAAAAATACTTTAAAAAATAACTAATTTCAAGTAAAAACATTTAAAAATTGCTTTTTAATTGCTAAAAAAAATTGAAACAACCGCAGCATTATCTTCGGGAAATCTAACGATGATGCAATGATTATTTTTCAATTATAGATTTTCTTAAAATTTGTTTTAAATATATATTTATAAATTATAATGTTTGTATAATATTATAAAAGGATATTTTTGACTCTTTAAAAAAAGTTACATAATATTATTTATTAGTAATTAGAGACGAAGTTAGGATCAAATATTGGGAGGGATAAGAGTATATTAAGTCTTTAAAATTATAGTTAGTGAGGAAGAAAAACTTAATTGATTACTAAGGACCTAAAATGTTATTATACCGAAAAATTTTGGGAGGGGCTCGGTCTAACAATTCATTGATATTATTCTAAATCGAGATTTTGTCTTTTAGATTTTAGAGTTAATTGCATTCCATGTTTTAAACTATGATACTCATTTTAAATTCGTTCTTAAACTTTTGAATATTTCAACATCATATTATTATACAATATACATTAATATTTATATGACAATTATCGTTTTTATAATAGTTTTATTAGCACGAGTTATGATTAGTATATATTGATAATTTTGGGATGAAATTATAATGTTCGAAAGTTTGGAGATAATGAGAAAATTTAAAAGTTAGAGGGACAATATAAAATAGAATCATAATTTTAAGGATAAAATTGAAACAATTAAAATTTTAAAATCAAAATAAAAATTATAATTTAAAGACGTGTGTAATTAACCTATAATCTACTCATCATCTTTAGGCAAAACTGACGATGAAAAAGGAATGATTATGTTCAATTATAGATTTATATTTTTAAATTTTTATATGTATAATATAATATTCAAATGATTTATGGGCTTAGATGATGTTTCTTTTACCTTAATCAATGATCAAATATTTAATTCTTGTTCTAAACATAGATCAGTTTTAAATGTTGTGATCAATATTTATTTTTAAGAAAATTCTACAACATTCGACGAGTACCGTTAAACATTATTAAATTAATTTAAACATAGAATTATAAAATATTTAAAATAAAATATTAATTAAATTATTTTTCATATATATAATATTTTTTTAAATAATTAAATCAAATATCAACCTTAGTCAATTTAAAAAATAAAAACTCTAAATCCAAAATCCTAAACCCTAAATTCTAAACTTTTAACCATGAACTGTAAGTCCTAAAATATAAACTCTAAACTCAAAACCCAAAACCATAAACCCAAAACTCTAAACCTAAAACCCCAAACCATAAACCATAAACCCTAAACCAAAAACCCAAACCCTAAATAATAAACAATAAACCTTAAACTCTAAACCCAATATTCAAATTTAGAATTTAAGGTGTAGGGTTTTATGTTTATGGTTTATGGCTTTAGGTTTTGGGTTTAGGGTTTTTATTTTTTAAATTAACTGAGGTTTATATTTGATCTAATTATTTAAAAAATATTAAAAATATTATATATATATATATATAATAATTTAATTAATATTTTATTTTAAATAATTTATAATTATATGTAAAAATAATTTATAATTATACGTTGAGTCCTTTAGATTTTTAAATTTTATAAATTAATTTAATAATGCTCAGCGATGCTCATCATTAGTGAAGCTCAGCGGTGTTCGTCGAGCGTGATAAACCCATCCTTATTTTTAATGTAAAGCAGAACAAAAATAATCATTAGACTCGCTTTAATAAATATTTTAAAAAATAATAAAATCATATATTATTGCATTTAATATAATTAAATTATATTTTCTTTGACGGATCAGACGTGCATACCTTACTCCTAAATATATCTTCCTTTTCCATATTTTGTTGCCAATAATTAAGAAGTGAAGAACTGGAGCTGGAGCTACCCCGTTATAATGTCTCACTACCTGCCACGTGCAACCAAAAAGAACTATTACCTTTCTTATATTATTGTAATATTCATTTTTTTTTGTCCGAATCCTAAATTATATTAGAATCATTTAACCTATTTGAACTAAATTAAAAAAATAGCAAATATAAAAAAAAACAAAAGAGGGGCATTGCCGCCCATGCCCTGCCACCCCATTCCCTCACCCATGCCTCACCTTTTCACCCCACACTCCACGCCACTTTCCCCGTCGTTATTCCCCTCCCCATCATCTATTTTAAAGGTAAGAAATGAAGACTAAGGGAGAGCTCTCGGGGGCAGAATGATAATTGGAGAGGTGAGGGCTCACAAAAAATTAAGAAAAAAGGAGGGGAAGAAAAGGGCCGGCCATTTCAAGCATTTTAGAAAATAGCTCTCGGCAATTGAAAGAAAAAAATGACTTTCATATTATTTTGAAGATAAAGGGAGAGAGCTCATTACTATATTTGGGTTTGGGGTATATTCTTCTTTTTGTGCTTATGGTATCGTATATTCTATGGTTTAATGAAATATTAGTTGGTTATCCTTGTTATTTATTTAAATTCCATTCTTACATGTTTTTTTGTATGTCTATATATGTTGTTCGAATGCGTTTTAGTTTAATTTTCAGTTATTGTTAAGTTTGCTTCGTTTCTTAGGTTATATGTTAGTGTGAAAGTTTGTTTTTTTCCATGACATATTTTCATTGTATGCATGTACATCGTGTTACTTATTAAGTTCCTTTTTATGTATACATGTTTTTTTGTTAATTTATTATCGTATTTTGTCACATGTTAATGGCATGTTTTATTTTATTTCAAGTTGTGTCATATGATAAAATTAGTGTAGTATTGTGGATATGTTGTTTTGTTAATTTGGCATCACATTATATGTATGTTTTGTATATATTGTGGTTTTTTGTTTGGGTTTTATTACTTGTATATATGTGATAAATTATTTCTTGAAGTTTGTGTTTTTCCCTCTTTTTTTGCTTTGCTTTTTATTATTGTGATATTATGCTCATGTTATTTCGTTTTTGTTTAATATCGTGATAGTGTTGTTTTGTTAGTTTAATATCATATTATATGTATATCATGCATTTGTTGCATTTGTATTTTTTTCTTATGTGTTTAAGCATGTTAGAATTAATTAGTTTAGTTTTGGAAGCATGTCTTTTTGCATGTTTATATTTATATTTTGTCTTATTATTGTAACATGTCATGTTATTTTCGTTCATGCATTTCATTTAATATTATTTATGTATTTATGTTAGATTAGTATTTATTTATATGTTTATCGCATTATATTCATGTTTGTCATGTTTTAAGTTGCATTTCGGATATAAATTGTCAATGCAGTGTCCTTTTATCCGAGCGTAAACGGGGCCAATATCAGGTGTAGTGATAGTGGTTGGACGTTTATTCTCGGATAACGGGGCCTTTAAAATTTACTCGCACATATAACCGGGTTTTAATTTAATCGTCACTTTAATTCGGAAAGTCTAATATTAATAAAGCGGTAATTATTAAAGTACCAATTTTGGGCGGCGTGGGGGTGCTAATCCTTCCCCATCCGTAACTGACTCCCGAACCCGATGTTTTGAAATCTCTGGTTTTTACGGTGTCCGGTCCACCTTGAGTGGCCGGTGGCGATTCCATTTTTAAATAAAACATGGGTTTTATAAAACCCCACGCGGAAGACAATATTTTCAAAATAAAGTAAAAAAAAAACCCACACATTTTTTAACGAGAGGGACATCGCTACAGATGGAGACTCCGCTAGGGATATTTTTGTTTTTTCAAAAAAATAAGAGAGTCGATCTTTTTTCAAATAATTACCGCTTTATTAATATCGGAAATTCCGGATTAAAGTGACTATTAAATTAACATTCAGTTATAATTGCGCGTTTATTTTAACGCATTTAAAATTTGGCATATAAACTCGTATTTTTTAAGTGGGGGGAAAACTCTAATGCTTTCGTGAGGATATCGTTCCTCCGTGTAGGCCTAGCAAGTACCTTCGGGCTCGAGTACCTTATGTTTTCGTAAGGATATCGTTCCTTCGTGCATGCATAAGCGAATGGGTCCCCCTAAATTGAACCTGGTTGAAAGGAGCCTATAATGGGTGATGATCGGGAGCCTTGCTACTCTTAGGGACAACAAGGACAATTTGGGTACCTCTTAGCACCAAAACTGCATATAGTGAGCCGTAGGAGCCAACCCTTTAGAGCCATGTGAAACTCTGTCGATTAGTGGTCACCCTATTTAGGCTTTGGTGCCTTATTTCTTGTTTAGGTACAATTTTTTATTACTTTATTTTTGTTATATTTATCATTTGTTTTATTTATCAATTGTTTTGGTAATAACTCGTTTCATCTTTATTTTATTCTCATCGCATCAATTTCATCTGCATCATTGCACAACATCATCACAATCTTAATTTTGCATTGCATCGATTTTGGATACATTTTGCATGCATTAATTTTTAGAATAATAAAACTGATCCTCGTGATGCCCTGTGGCAACAATACTGGGAAAGACAAAAGACCAGTCAATTCAACACCCCTACAGAACAAGAAGCAAGACAAAGTCGGGGCACCGCCACATGAAAAAAAAACCAAGATCCTGACAGGACCATTGAGGAGTCAGGGGCATCCTATTGAGGGCCAAAAAAATCATGTCACATTCATGCATTTAGTTGCGTTCATCTTGCATTGAATCATTTTTGCATACGTCATACATTTAGATTAAGTGCATACACCAAAATCATCATGCATTTAGGCATAAAATTAGATACATTCATGCATTTTTGCTTGTACATATAAACAGATTCCCGAAAGAGATTGAACATCCTCAACATATGGGGCAATCAAGATGGCCAACCTTAGTCATGGAGGAGCAAAAACACACAAAAAATGCTTAAACATCTAAAATAAAAGGTACCAGCGACAAAATCTTTGACAATTACTGACCAATATTTTTTCTTTTGTAGGATTTTATTCCTCCGACGATGGTGTTACGAACGTCAACATTCTTCCGATTCCTACTATCGCCAATAGAAATTCTTTTCAGACCATGCTCTCTGTCGATAGAAAAACAGCGTAAATTTTTCCACACATTGTCTCGCTGTCAGTGGCGCGGTCATCCAACATCTTGCAAATCATGCCTCCGTCAGTGGTGGTACGTCAACTTAATGTAGATCTTGCCTCCGTCAGTTGTGTTGCATATCAAATTTCTCATTCGGCCCTACCTCTCCGTCGGTGGTGTAGCGGGTCTCACATTTTGCTGATCTAGTCTCTCCGAAAGTGGTGTAGCGGATCAAATCCTATCCAGATCTTGCCTCCGCTAGTGGTATTGCAAATCAGATTTTCCATTCGGCCCTACCTCTCCGTCGGTGGTGTAGCGGGTCTCACATTTTGCTGATATAGTCTCTCCGTCAGTGATGTAGCAGATCAAATCCTCTCCAGGTCTTGCCTCTTCGACGGTGTTGCAGCTAGACCAAACTTTTCCTTGGAATTTGTTTTTTAGTTACAAGAAAAAGAGCAAAAAATCAAAAAAAATCAAAAAAAGAAAAAAAAGAAAGAAAAAAAGAAAAAAAAAGAAAAAAAGAAAAAAAAATTAAAGAATCAAAAAAATTCGAAAAAAGAAAAAATCAAATCAAAATGAAAATCAAGTTGTTATCATTTGTCGATCTTGCTCATCCGTTGATGGTATAGTAAGATCTGTGTTGCTGAAACCCGATCTTACCCCTCTGTTAATGGTGTAGATAGATCCAACTTTATAAATTTAAGGTTCTGCCTCTTCGTCGGTGTTGCAGCTGAACCAAATTTGACAAAGTCTGATCATGCCTCTTCGTCAGAGTTGTAGCTTGATCGAAAAAAAGAAGAAGAAAAAAGAAAAAGAAGAAGAAAACTATCCGATCCTGCCTATTCGTCGGTGTCGCAGCTGGATCAAATCTTCAGACCTTGCCTCTTCGTCGGTGTCGTAGCTGGATCAAATCTTCAGACCTTACCTCTTCGTCGGTGTTGTAGCTTGGTCAAACTTAACTTCCGGTTCTGCCTCCTCGTCGGTGTTGTAGCTGAACCAAATCTACTAACTTCCGATCTTGCCTCTTCGTCGGTGTTGTAGCTAGACCAAATTCACTAACTTTTGATCATGCCTTTTCGTCAGTGTTGTAGCTAGATCAACATTACTAACTTTAGACAATGCCTCTTCGTCGGTGTATTAGCTTGGTCAAAATTTACTAATTTTCAAATTTTATCAATGTTGTTTCTTGAAAAAATGAAGAAAAAACAAGAAAAGAGAAAAAAAAGAGAAAAAAGCAAAAATAAAATTCAAAAAAAGAGAAAAAAGAAAAAAAAGAATGAAAAAGAAAAAGAAGAAATAGAGAAAAACAGAAATGAAAAATAAAAAGAAAAAAAAGAAAATCAAAATGAGCTTTCATTCCTCCGATCCTGCCTCTTCGTCGGTGTCGTAGCTGGATCAAATCTTCAGACCTTGCCTCTTCGTCGGTGTTGTAGCTTGGTCAAATTTAACTTTCGGTTCTGCCTTCTCGTCGGTGTTGTAGCTGAACCAAATCTACTAATTTCCGGTCTTGCCTCTTCGTCGGTGTTGTAGCTAGACCAAATTCACTAACTCTTGATCCTACCTCTTCGTCGGTGTTGTAGCTTGGTCAAAATTTACCAACTTTCAAGTTTTATCAATGTTGTATCTAAAAAAAAGAATAAAAAGAAAAGAAAGAATAAAAAGAAAAAAGAAAAAGAGAAAAAGAAAAAGTTGTAAGTTTCTGGTCTTGTCTCTTCGTCAGAGTTGTAGCTGGATCAGACATCAGAACTTTTATCCATCGGTCTTGCCTCCTCGTCAGTGTTGCAGCTGGATCAAATTTTGTAGACTCTGCCTCTTCGTCGGTGTTGCAGCTGGGTCGAACTCTCTTTAAGTATTAGCTTATTATCAATAATGTAGCGAGTTGCTCTCATTTTGCTTCCTCAACCCCATTTTGAAGATTTTACTTCCTCCAAGAGTGATAAGGTGGGTTCGTCAAGTCTAGAAAGAAGACATGCGCCGAAGAGAAAGAAGATCTACCGAAGAAAGAAAACACGCGCCAAAAGAGGAGAAGTTCAGCCAGACCGGACAAAAATGGTTATTCTTTTTGTCTTTGCTCTATTCCTGTTACACAGCAATGAGCAAAGAGGGGTAGCTGTAATACCCATTTTTTGTCCAGGCCCCAAATTATATTCGAATCATTTAGCCTATTCGAATTAAGTTCAAAAAAGTTATAGCAAATTAAAAAAAAAAAAAGCAAAAAAGGGGGCATTACCGCCCATGCCCTGCCACCCTAGTCCCTCACCCATGGTACCCCCATGCCTCACATTTTCACCCCACACTCCACGCCACTTTCCCCATCATTATTCCCATCCCCATCCCCATCATCTATTTTAAAGGAAAGAAATGAAGACTAAGGGAGAGCTCTCGGGGGCAGTTTGATAATTGGAGAAGTGAGGGCTCACGAAAAATTAAGAAAAAAATGAGGGGAAGAAAAGGGCCGGCCATTTCAAGCATTTTAGAAAATAGCTCTCGGCAATTGAAAGAAAAAAAAAACTTTCATATTATTTTGAAGATAAAGGGAGAGAGCTCATTACTATATTTGGGTTTGGGGTATATTCTTCTTTTTGTGTTTATGGTATTGTATATTCTATGGTTTAATGAAATATTAGTTGGTAATCCTTGTTATTTATTTAAATTCTGTTCTTACATGTTTTTTTGTATGTCTATATATGTTGTTCGAATGTGTTTAGTTTAATTTTCAGTTATTGTTAAGTTTGCTTTGTTTCTTAGGTTATAGGTTAGTGTGAAAGTTTGTTTTTTGCCATGACATATTTTCATTGTATGCATGTACATCGTGTTACTTATTAAGTTCCTTTTTATGTTTACATGTTTTTTTGTTAATTTATTATCGTATTTTGTCACATGTTAATGGCATGTTTTATTTTATTTCAAGTTGTGTCATATGATAAAATTAGTGTAGTATTGTGGATATGTTGTTTTGTTAATTTGGCATCACATTATATGTATATTTTTTTATATATTGTGGTTTTTTGTTTGAGTTTTATTACATGTATATATGTGATCAATTATTTCTTGAAGTTTGTGTTTTTTCCTCTCTTTTTTGCTTTGTTTTTTATTATTGTGATATTATACTCATGTTATTTTTCGTTTTTGTTTAATATCGTGATAGTGTTGTTTTGTTAGTTTAATATCATATTATATGTATAGCATGCATTTGTTGCATTTGTATTTTTTTTCTTATGTGTTTAAGCATGTTAGAATTAATTAGTTTAGTTTTGGAAGCATGTCTTTTTGCATGTTTATATTTATATTTTGTCTTATTATTGTAACATGTCATGTTATTTTCGTTCATGCATTTCATTTAATATTATTTATGTATTTATGTTAGATTAATATTTTATTATGTTAGTATTTATTTATATGTTTATCGCATTATATTCATGTTTGTCATGTTTTAAGTTGCATTTCAGATATAAATTGTCAATGCAGTGTCCTTTTATCCGAGCGTAAACGAGGCCAGTATCAGGCGTAGTGATAGTGGTTGGGCGTTTATTCTCGGATAACGGGGCCTTTAAAATTTACTCGCACACATAACCGAATTTTAATTTAATCGTCACTTTAATCCAGAAAGTCTAATATTAATAAAGCGGTAATTATTAAAGTACCAATTTTGGTCGGCGTGGGGATGCTAATCCTTCCCCATCCGTAACCGACTCCCGAACCCGACGTTTTGAAATCTCTGGTTTTTACGGTGTCCGGTCCCCCTTGAGTGGCCGGTGGCGACTCCATTTTTAAATAAAACACGGGTTTTATAAAACCTCACGCGGAAAATAATATTTTCAAAATAAAGTAAAATAAAATAAAAAAAAAACCACACATTTTTTAGCGAGAGGGACATCACTACAATTATTATTTTAAGCTAAAGTTGAAATTAGAAAAGCTCGAAAGATCTAACTTTATTTTTAATATATTTGTCTTTTTCACGGAGATTTTGGAGGCGATGAATGGGAAAAGAAATTACAGATTCTGTAATTTGAACGAATTAAACTCTAATTCATACATATTAGTTTCTGTTAAGCACAATCAGATTCACATGGGCTATAAACGAACCGAATATTCAGCGAACCGTTTGTGAACCATTTGACGGAAAGTTCGTTTATGTTCGTTTATTTATTAAACGAATGAACATAAACAAAGGGATTGTCCATTCATTTATGTTCGTGAACGTTCGTTTATATTCGTTTAAATTTATTCACATATGTCTAGGGGTGAGCATTAGATCGAGTCGAGCCAAAAAATTTCGAGTTATTCGAGTTGACAAGTCCTATTTTATGACTCGTTAAAAACTTTCTTTTTATCGGCTAGGGGTGTTCATTGTTCAATTAAACCAAACTAACTGACAAATCCAAACCAAAATTGGTTAATGTGTTAGATAATTTTAGATTTTGTCTAATGATTAATAGTTTTTTCAAATTTTAATTATTGATTAATTTTGTTTAAAATAGGTTAATTAACTAAATTAATCGAACTAACCCAAAATATTAAATATTTAACATATTATATATGTTATTTATGTTCATTTGTGTTCGTTTATGTTCGTTTATCATTTTAACGAACGAGCACGAACGAGCACGGACAAGCTACATTCCTTAACGAACGAACACGGATAAGAAATTTTGTGTTTGTTTATGTTCGTGTTCGTTCATTTGTTCGGTTAAAGTTAAATGAACGAATATGAACACACACTCATTTGTGTTCGTTCGGTTCGTTTACAGGCCCAGGTTCCCAATAAATTGGTGCTGCAATGGTACGTGTTGTTGTGTATTGAATTTATAACTTCAATGAATATATATTTGATAACAATTAAATTCAAAATAAAAACTCAGAATTTAATTGGATCATATTTTTCGGTATTTCTATTGATATTTAATCTACTGGTTGATTAGTTTGGATCAGATATAATTGAAACGATCTTTTCGATTCAATTTACTCTGTTCACAATGTCAGAATTTAAATCTCTGATATTAATTAAGGGATTTTACACCTCGTCCAATTAGACCAAATGATTGTTGGTTAGTCGGATCATATTCATGGATGGGAGAAATTATATCATGGGTTATTCCCACCACGTCATCTATGAGACCTACCAATAATATGTATTCATTTTATTAATTTTTTCATGTCATCTTTTCACTAAGTGAATTTTCACTTGGTAAAAACTGTTTTGAAATTTGATTTACAGTAAATATGAGTGAAGATTCACTTGGTAAAAAATGAGATGAAAAAATTAATAAAATGGAATGGCCTCATAGATAACGTGGTGGGAAGGACTCATAATATATTTTCTCCATGGATAGAGATAAATCTTTTCGGCATTAATTTCTCAATTCGTAAAATATAAATTTGGAATATATTATTTTTTGGTTTAAATTTGATACACAGGCTGTGTAAATCAAAATTAAACCTAAACCCTAAAAAACTAAATCCTAAATTCTAAACACTAACCTTAAATTTTAAACCCTACAACCCAAACCCTAAACTAAACCCCTAACCCCTAAAATTAGAAGGTTTGGGTAAACTAAAGTTTACACAGACTGTGTATTAAACTTTTTCTCGTTATTTTTTATTACCCGACCTAATAAACATTAGAGATAGATTTTTGAATTTTAAGAAAATCTAATTTGATATTATATTTATATTATCCAGATTTTTTCCACTTATAAATTAAATGTTTAAACATATTTAATCTCATAATATTTTAGTATTATATCAATAACAATATCAATCAAACTAAAATAATTAACGAAATAACAATGAACTTAATGAAACTAAATCCAATTTGTGTGTACTTTTGGATTAATTGTTGCCAAAACAATATTATAGCAAATGAAGTGTAAGATTAACGAAGGTAATAGCTTACCAACAACTAGTTGGTTTAGTGGGGTGATGCACTAAATCCCTTAAGCAATGTTAGATGTTCGAATCTTGACATTGTATATAGAGTAAACTGGGTTGGGAATTTTGCGCCTCTGGAAAATCGATCTGAATTAATCAGTCAATAGATCGGAAATCAATGGTTAAACAAAATAACAAAGATAAAAGCTTTATTGGAAGACCAAAATTTACAAAAAAATTACTGGCTGTACACCATAGAAAACATATCTATGCAAGCACTTTGGATACTAACTTTTCACAATTTTAATTACTTTCTACTGGAGAAACATAGAAGTAAATTACATCTCTACTTTGTGTTTTGTTTGTAAGACAAGATTCGTTTGAACTTTAACCATCTTTTCCTTCCTATTTGGTGAGAGTATTGAGGAGTGAAACCCTAGTTTTTATCAAACTCCTGAATGTTTTTTCACTGCCATTTTCGACATTAGCCATGCACCGTTCCAGGTCTTGCATTCCGTTCAAAACCATCCTCAATTCCTTTTCTTCCTTCTTTCTCAAACCCCACATGTCGGCTTCGCCGATTTGTTGAAACTCTTTAATACTTTCCTCCACCATATCTCTCTTGGTCTTCTTCGTCAACCTTAACCCCGTCCAAGACGGTTTCCTCGAACCAAACGACATCGAAATTCCGCTGAAAGCACCACGGAAACTAAAACAGTTACTTCAACGACGCCGCTAATGACACCGGTCAGCTCCGTGTCTGCAACCGACACAAAAGCCGATCCGGAGAACTAGTACGGCCGCCCGACGCATCGAATCGACGACACGAGTTTAGCGATCTCTTTCGCCATCTTTTTCCGGCCTTTCAAATACACGGTGATCTTCGAATCGTCTTTCCTCCTCAGAGCCACCCTGGCCGCGAGTTGCTCCTCTTTGAGTGCGAGGACCGACGATTGGAAGATCCCGTAAACGTCGACGAAACGCAAGAAATCTTCGAGGAGCTGCTCGACCCATTCACGCTTAAGGCTCAACAGCTCGTTCGTTTGCGGGAGCTGAAGAAGATCATGCAGAGAATCATGCACATCCTTTAAACGACCCAAACCGTCACAAAGCCAAGCTGAGGTCCGGTTATCGGGATTCCGAGACCATGCTTTGAGCTCAGTGATTTCATCTCCGAGTTGGGAAATCAAGGGGTGTGATCTACACGGAAGAGAGATGGATCGGATGTGGTGGGAAATCGGTGGCTTAGACGGACGGTTTAAGGCTTTGTTTGGGAAGGAAAGTGAACGCCTGAAAACGCCAACCATTTTTTCTGATTGATTGGTTTGTAAATCGGCACTTTTGGTTTAGAGTTATGTGGTTTGAGAAGGAAATGTGAAGTATATAAAGGAAGAACAAACAAGGCGCACGAGGGGGTGGATTAGTGGGGGACTGGATCCGCGAATAAATATTAGGTGCCTGAGTCATTAAACTATAGTAATCAGCCATGTGGGTTTAGGGTTTGTAAACCGAGGCGCTTATGAGTTCCATTTCCAGCGGAGAGGAGACTAATATAAATAATCCGCTACTTTGCAGTGCTCCTATGTATATTCTCGTACTAAAAAATTAAATTTAAAATTTAAGATTAAAGTTTAAAAATAGAATTTAGAGTTAAAGATTTAAAATTTTTAGAGTTTAAAGTTAAAGGTTTAAGGTATATTTTTAGAGTTTAAAATTTATAATTTAAAATTTAAGATTAAAACTTAATTTTTTTTATTGAGACATTGAAAGAGATCCCTACTAGGGCAGGTGATTTTTGTCTGAGAGGAGACACCACGTGGGTATGACACTCTGGCAGCTCTGTCAATAGAGAAAAACTTAGCCAGTTCTTGTTTGCTTGCCTGCCTGCTGTTAGTTTCTTTTATCCTGGGATGAAATTTTAGGGTTAAAGATAAACAACAATAAAATAAGGGATAAAATTTAATTATTGAATCATCACTTTAAAATTTCAAATTGAAAAATTAGGATCTAATTTGCTTAATTCTAAAAAATGATAGAGACCTAAAAAATATTTAAACAAAAAAAAACGATAGGTCAAAATTTAATTTTGTCTGGTTTCAAAATTAAGTGACTGGAATTTATAATTCGAAAAAAATAAATCTTCAAATTTAACAAATCGTTAAGAAAACATGATATTGATATAAAAACAAAAAAATAAAACCCACGAATAGTACTCTGTATTAAATTGAAAATCATTGGCTTCAATTTGACTCAAATCTTCAGCCCACAGTGTATATCTTTCTTCCTACCGTGAAATAAAATAGGCTTGCTTCACAGCCCAATTCGCATCAAATCTACCCCTAGATGCAGTATGTATATGTTCACTATCAGGTGGAGCTCTAGGAATAGATTGATGAAAGTTGAACTGTCGTAACACTCTATCACCACAATGATATTCAATAATAGAAAAATGAATTAAAGGCACAACTGCACCCCAGAATGTTTTACATTCAAGCACACTTTCTAGTATGCAAGCCTTGATTATTGGATTCTCGTACGGCATCCAAATAAACTGTCAAAAATAAATATTAATACACATATATATACACAAACACATTATTTTAAAAATACAACGTCTGAATTTTAATTTAAAAATAATATTATGATACCTGATCTTTTCCTATTGTTTGGATCTTTAGTCTTATATCTTTCACATTGTTGTGCACGACCCCTGCATTCCTCAACTTATGTCTCCATTTGCAAAGATATTTAACTTATATTTCTAAGTCATTGTAGATTAATATTAAATCAATAAAATATATAGCTATATGACAACTGTAATCATAATATAACCTTCAAGCAAGTGGAAACTGCATAGGTCCGGTTCTTCCACAATGGGCGTTAGATAAGGCAGCTTGTACCAAGCCCACGACTGCAACAAGATTTGGCATCCTCCCATATCTGACGTATTCCTCTCACCAATCATAATTGCGGCCTTGCACATTTCATGGTATAAGAATGTCAAAATTGCATATCCCCAGCTATATTGCCCAGCTGTGCTAAAATCAGCCAACATCGGCAGATATTGTGTGTGAACCAGATTACCAGATGTATCTGGCATCAATATCCCACCAATTACTTGCAATATATATGCTCGAGCTGCATACACAAGATCTTCGCGAGTAGAGCCCTCTGTTATAATAAATTCATTTTGCAACCATGAAATTCTCACACGTAGACCGTTCATACATGCCTCAGGAGGAACTTTGCCAAGGTACTGGCTGCAAAACTCAAATACATTATAGTTGTTTTGTCTAACCAACGGATTCCCATTTATTGGGACACCGAGCTGTATAGCTACATCTTCTAAAGTTATTATGCATTCGCCAAATGGAAAATAAAATGTGTTAGTCTCTGGTCTACACCTTTCTATCAATCCAGTAATCAAACCGGGGACAATCTTAAATCTACGGAGAAATGAAGCATTATAAAAACTGGCGAGCTGTAACAAATAAATTATGCGCTCGGAAGGTTCCTTGATCTTCAGTCCTCGGCGACGAATAGTATGCTCCATACCCTATAATTAATTATTTTATTATAATAAACTATATTTTTTAAAACATGACTTAATAAATTTAAATTACTTACTTGCTCTTCATGAATATGAGATGAAATGTGCTCATGGTCACGGTACAATAAAACTCCTCCATATGCCATTTTTAAACAAATATGCAAAACAAATGTCATTCGAACGAGTATAAATAAAACAAAAAAATGTATTAACTTCAAAAAATTTCATCTATTCGAATATATCTTCAAAAAATAAAAAATTTACCAGATTAAATGAAAAACCATGTAAAATTACTCTAAATCATTCAAAAATAAAAAGTAATTATCATTCGAATATATCTTCAATCTCACAAAACATATACAAACCAATATAATTTGAAAATAAAAAAACGTACTTACTTTTGAGAAATCGAGAAAATTTACAAGCAAATATACTGGAACAACCTTCACCGCCTTCAAATATTACACGATCAAAATTATTAACCAATTATCACTCGAACTCTATTCACTTCTGCTTCTCTTAATTTTTTTCCTTCGTAGCCTATTCCTTTCCTTCTTACTTGAAACGTGCCTATATATAAACCAAAAAAATAATTAAAGATCGGAAAGCTTTCACGTGAAAGTTGTTATCTGCATGCATGCATGAACAATTACAACGCCACTTTTAGGTCGCGTCCTGCAACCGGCAGCTATATCCAAAAGTTGATCCTGCAGGCGTAGCCATGCAGACCAGCACAGTTTCAATGCCACCTGCATATGGCGATGACTGATGAGCTGATCCTGACCCAGATTCATGCATTGCGAGCTGGTCAGCCGAATTACTGGGGGAATAGTTAGAACGCCATGTGTATTGTTCAAAATGGCCTAGATCCCAAAATATAGCTCAACATACTTTATATTCCTAATTTTTTTTCCTATTTGGATTATTTTCCAAATTTTGCCAACATATCTTGCTTTCTCTTATTTTGATTTGGAATTTAGTCATATTATCGACAAATTTTTAGTTTTGTCTATTGTTTTTAATTTAACTCCAGGGCCGTCCCTGGGCCAGGACAATAGGGGTGTCCGCCCAGGGCCCCCACCCTGCCCAGGGCCCACGCCCAAGAAAATTAAAATATAGTTCTTAGTTTTTATGGGTAGATGAAAAAAAATCAGTGCTGAACATATATATAGCTGGATAAGTTTCGAGGGTCCCAATAACAAATATTAAAAAAATTAAATAGTAAGAGTATGATCATATTAATAAATATTAGGGGAAATTGGGCCCCTAATAGTAAGTATTAAAATAATTCAATTTTTAAGAGTATGCTCGTAATAACAAATATTAAAATTAAATTTTTTAATACTTGTTATTAGGAGACTTATTTTTTCCCACTATTTATTATTATGAGCATACTCTTAAAATTTATTTTTTTAGTATTTGTTATTATAGATGTACTCTTTAATTTTTTTTCAATACTTGATATTATAGACATGTATTTAAATATGGGGTGTGTAACTGCAACAGAGATCGTTATATAGCGGTAGATACACCATCCAAAACTACAATACCTACAACCGTTATGTCCACAATAGCATATGTTATTAAAAATTTTCACAACTACGATACTCGCAGTGATAGAAATAACATTCGTTATGTCTGCAACCGTGATAAACGCAACATGACCAAATATACGATCGCAACAGCAATTTAAATTTCTAATTTATGGCCCAATTTTTAGGTTCGCACTAGGGTCACTAAAATCTCAGAAACGACCCTATTTAACTCAATTAGAAAAAAAACTATATTGAACTCAAACGATGAAAATAGGGGACCATATATTAAAGATTAACATTAATAAATGTTCCAGTAATCATAAGTTTTAATTTTTAATACACGTGGATTTTATTTTATTTTTTAACCTATCAAATCATTTTTCTGTTAAAAGTCAACTGTGATACACGTTCTAACTTCCAATAACCATAAGTTTAGACAATGAAAATATAAATGACGACAACGTTTATTTTTTAAAATTATTAAGTAAAAGTGTATACTTATTAAACGTGAGTAACCATCTAGTAATTTACCCTTAAAAAAATTGGCAAGACCAAATTTAATTATGGCCAAAACATCATAAAGCTAATCGTAGCCTTTGTAATTGTGATGTATTGAAAAGGATGAAGTGGCGGCTCCTCCAGACGCCACGCAATTTACAAATAACACGTGTCACTTGTTCTTTCAACCATTTGCGAGACGCGGGCCAAAAAACAAGAGAGACCAGAGGTGCAATAAAAATATGAACGCAAGGGAAGTGGATCGATCACACACTCTCAAAACCGGTAGAAATCGTCAAATTGTTGTTAATTCACGATGGAAAGGAAAATTGCACCGGAAGAAGGAAAACAGTCGACGGCGACGGAGCAGAGTCATCATCAGCCTCCTAATATCTCACCCATGTATCCAGTGACACACGATGCTTACGGTGGCGGGATGTACGGAACCGATCAGGGACAGGCGAAGAGACCGGAAGGCCCTCCGGCGAGCGAGACCCAAAGTGCTGATAGACCGGATGAGGGAAGGAATGAGCCCAAGCACAAACCACCACCGTCATCCGGTGATCGAGATATTGATATCACCGGCCAATCTTATATCCAGTAAAATCGTTACCGCCGCCGCTGCTTTATAACGTTCGTTTCTGTAGGATTTTCCCTTTTCTAAGGCTCGTGAAATAATTAAAGGGTATGCTTTTCAATTTTCATGATTTGGTTTCTGTTTTTCCAGTCTTGCAGTTATAATAGAAAATGTTACGATATATGTCGTGAAAATTCCAAAGCCAGTTTAATACTGAGATTAGTGTTAAGACTTAAGAACATTAATATTAGTGTTTAGAAGTACATTTATAACTATAAATTATAAATAATACATCTGATAACTATAGAATCAAACATTATTATGTACGAGTGGATTGAAAACAGTTAGGCATTGAAATTAAGAAATAATTAGTTTACCGTAAGGGTTCGAAATGTTCCGATCAAGAATATCAAGAACATATTTTGGAAATGAGTCTAGTTTTTTCTCTCACATTTTAGAGATTGCACAGACTAATAAAAATGAACTGTTGTCACCTTTAGGATCTTCAACGGGGACGAAATTACTAATGAGTTAATTTATCTACGTAGTACGTACTAATATCAAAATTAGTAATGTGAAGTATATTGTGGCGAAATTGTGTTTATAACTATTTTCTACTCTTTATCGTAACAATACAATTTAGTTGTTATAATTAACTTATTACGTTTTGTCATAATTAACTTATATTTTTAAGTCAAATATAAAATATTTTGTGACAAAAATACAAATTACAATAAAAATTAATTTCTCAATGTTTCTATTTCGATAAATGTAACTTAATAAGATAAAATATTTATTAGAATGAAATATTTATTTCGTCACAAAAAATATTTTTTTGTCACAATTAACTTAAGTTGTAACATCAAACGAAAAAGATTTTCGTGACAAATATACATATTACAACAAAATTTAATTTTTCAACAAAATTTATATTTATTAAAATAAAACATTTATTTTATCACAATAAAAGTACATTTGTCAAATTAACTTAGATTTTAATATAAAAAATTGTTTTGTGGCAAAAATAAATATTACAATAAAATTTATTTTCTCATAACTATTTTATAATGTTTAGACTTATTATTGTAAGAAAATTGTGTTAATTCAAAACGAATTATAAATATTATTAAAATAAATAAAAATACAGATCCATTTAAATTAAATAATTTTCGAATAAATCAAATCAAAAGGAAACGAGTTGAGGCCTTTCTTTAAGACAGATTTCGACCACTCCTTAGTGTTTGAGTTATTTTGGTCGTCAGTCTCCTAGGATACAATAACTGATGATCTTCAACAATAGCACGATTGTAGAGATCATGAACAGAATTTTGTATTTGCCTATCACCGAAAATACTAAAAAGTTCTGAAGAAGATAGTTTTTGAAATATGTAAAACATATATATTTCTGTGAATTGAACCCGATACTTTTTTAATATTTGAAGTGGGTAAAATATCCGCATGTTCACGTAAGGCCCGACCGGTCTAAACAATTTTTCAACAAAATTTATATTTATTAAAATAAAACATTTATTTTATCACAATAAAAGTACATTTGTCAAATTAACTTAGATTTTAATATAAAAAATTGTTTTGTGGCAAAAATAAATATTACAATAAAATTTATTTTCTCATAACTATTTTATAATGTTTAGACTTATTATTGTAAGAAAATTGTGTTAATTCAAAACGAATTATAAATATTATTAAAATAAATAAAAATACAGATCCATTTAAATTAAATAATTTTCGAATAAATCAAATCAAAAGGAAACGAGTTGAGGCCTTTCTTTAAGACAGATTTCGACCACTCCTTAGTGTTTGAGTTATTTTGGTCGTCAGTCTCCTAGGATACAATAACTGATGATCTTCAACAATAGCACGATTGTAGAGATCATGAACAGAATTTTGTATTTGCCTATCACCGAAAATACTAAAAAGTTCTGAAGAAGATAGTTTTTGAAATATGTAAAACATATATATTTCTGTGAATTGAACCCGATACTTTTTTAATATTTGAAGTGAGTAAAAATATCTGCATGTTCACGTAAGGCCCGACCGGTCTAAACATTCGCATCGCCCACTTCGTGCACTCTAACCCAAAGGTGGTTCAACGAGCTTCGATTCACACCTCAGCTCTTGCACGCGAGGCACAACTTCCATTCAACTCATTCAATGATCACCAAGAGGGTAAGTGTATATAAACACTTCACATGCTATTTATCCTATCAATGTGGGATAAAAGGAGTTTTACTTCCTTACTCAATTCACAACTACCATACTTTGAACGTCAATTTCTCATTCACCACTCAACCAATTCGAACATATGAAATACCGTTGTAAATGTCTCATGAGTAAAATAAAATCCAATAGAATCATTATTCGAATATTCACCTTTACCCTTTCGTAATATGGTTCAAAGTTGCCATTTCCTCACATTTTTTCCAATAATTTTGTGACAAATTTATTTTTTCACAAGGATTTCAATATCAATGATAAATTCATAGCAACTTATTAGTTGTGAAAAAATAATAAAGATTGAGCCTTGATATCCTTAGAAAATTCTAAGGTTTTTGATTTCTTGGACTTAGATTTAGACATAATTTTAGCTATGGAATCAATGAATCAATTAACGGCTATTGCTTACCCGATCAAAAGCTACAATTTGAAAATGATAACTAGAAAAAAAAAAGCTTGACTAAGACTGTAATACTCATTTTTTGTTTAAACTCTAAATTATATTCGAATCATTTATCCTATTTAAACTAAATTTATTAAAAATAGGGGGCCAAAAAGCAAGGCATTGCCGCCCATGCCCCCTGCTGCAGCCCCTCCCTCATGCCTTGCCCCATGCTCTGCCATGTTCCCCAACACTCCACTCAACCATCACCCTATTTCCCCCTCCCTTTTATCCACTTCAAGGGAACCCACACTACAAATGGAAAAACAAAAAGAGGGGGAGGAGCCGGCCATAGACCCTCATTTGATAAGGAGGCTCTCGGCAAGTTAGAAAAAAAAAAGGGGATTCACTCTCATTTTTAGCTTTTGAAGATACCAAAAATTAAGGAAAAAAGAGAGGAAAGAACTCACTATCATATTTAAGTTTGAGTATTTCTTTTATGTATATTCATGGTGTAATCCATTTTTATCATTTAATAGAAATGATAATTTTATTAGTAATCTTTTATTTATTTTTTGTTCTTACATTTTTATATATATTTATGTTCATATGCTTCTATATGTTATTCGAATATATGTAGATTAATTCTTAGTGGTTATTTAATATTTGCTTTTCAATCTTCTCATATAAATATGTGTGTTTATTTTTGTCATGATATGTATTGGTTTATGGTTTTATTTGTTTTTACATGTATGATATGTATGTATATCTTTATATTTGATATGAGTAGTATATGGTTTTGCTGTAATATTACTTTTATTTGTTATTGCATGATTGTTTCTATGTATATACTATGTTTTATTATCCATGTCATATGTAATACCATATTTATATTTATTATTTTTTGTCATACATTTTGTATATATACGTGTTGTATTCGTATGTTTACCCATATATACTAAGTAGGATCTATGTATATATGTGCATTATGTTTTTATATACATTTGAGTAGTATATGTTTTTTTATATACATACTATGTCTATATATTAGAAAAAGAAAAGAGAGCTATGTATATATTTAATATGTATATATTATATGTATATTTGTCATCTATTATTATTGTTTTACATTATAGTTTTAATATATGTATTTAATATATTTATAGGTGCATGTATTTGTTTATGTTTTAAATATTCATGTTTTGTATTTATTTTATTCGAATATAATTTGTTAATGCGGTGTTCTCTTTTTCGACGGTAAACTTGGCTATCAGTCTAAGACGTAGATGGTAGTTTTCATTTATCCCTCGAACTCCGGAACTTTTAAAATAAACCCGCATATATAATTGAATTTTAATTTAAGTGGCACTTAAACTCGTAAATTTTTATATTAATAAAAATACTAATCGACTTGGTACTAAGTTTTGGGCGTATTGGGGGTGATAACCCTTTCCCGTACGTAACCGACTTCCGACCCAAACTTTTCGAGTCTCTGGTTATTTTATGGTGTCTGGCCTACTAAAGTGGCCAGTGACGACTTCATTTTTTAAAATTTCCATTTTTTTCTCAATTCCCACTAATTCTCCTTTTTTAAAATTTTACCCCATTTTGTCCATTTTTTATTTTCCAATCTCCAAAATTCTAATTTTTCTTTTTTAATTTTATCCCATTTTGTCAAATTCCCATTACTTTTTAATTCCTCATTTTTCACACACATAAATATGTAAATATACATAAACACAAAAATATAATGTACATAAAAATATAAAAATGGAATATTGTAAAATGTTTTTAAATATTCATAAATACATTTTGTATATATACGTGTCATCACCTAATTGGATGAATTTACTCTAATCTAATTGGATAAAAAAGTAAGCAGTTAAGAAGGTTAGAAATAGAACATGCAACCAACAAGTTTAACTACGTTAACTCTACCGCTAGACCAAGCCCTTCAATTGGCTCAAAATTGCTAATTTATTCTTATTTAATGGCTATCTTAGTGCCTTTAAATTCAACCATTTGTAACAAGGGGTCGTCTAGTAAACAGGTGCCCTTAGATTCAACTTTGTTTGATCAGAATCATATGTGATAAAACTTTTTTTTTCAGACATTTCCTCACCAAATTTCGTTTTCTATAACCGTTTATAATCGCAAACTGTCGGATACGGAAACCAGAAATTGTGACGATCAGAAAAACACAAAAGCAAGCAACAAACAAAGGGTTAATAGTAACCATTATCACAACAATCTGCCAAGAAGAAACCTTACATTTGATTAATTTATATTACAGTTCAAATGTCGATTAGTATCTAATCATATGGATATATAGACTAGTTAAAGTTTCAACTTTGATGGCCATTTATTGGCTTGCAAAAGGATGCCAATAAAGAAACCCTGGTTTTCTTTTTAATCGGTGATTCTCACCTTCCATTTTCGATATATGTTTTCTTAATTTTCCTTCACATCCTTTGCAATGGATTGACACCCACAAAACTACGACCTGTTATGTTCAAATACAAATTAACATGAAATCCAACCTTGAGTTCGTAGCTGCTGCTTACGATCAAATGAAAAAGAAGTGAGAGATGAAAACCAACTTGGTCGTGAGACCCAGCTGATTCAACCAAGGAGTCATCTAGTTACTAGTAAGCAGGTGCTTTAGCAGATGAATCTAAGGGCACTAAGTTAAAGAAAAAAAGTTAGCAAATCCAATACAACTTAACCACTTGGCCTAGCGGTAGAGTTAGACTGCGTTTAGCATTGCTTTTCAAACCAGCTTTTAGCTCCAAAAGCTGGTTTGAGGTCAAAAACAATGCTAAACAATTAACTTTTGGAGAAAAAATTGCTTTTGAAAAGTGATTTTTAACCTAAACGTAAAAGCTAAAACTTTTAGCTTTTGCAGTTGTAAAAGTGCTTTTGGGAGCTAAATTACAATTTTAACCTTCATTTGTTGTGTTTATTTATAATTTATAAATTTATAATTTTTTAATAAGATATAATTATATAATTAATAATTATTTTTTAGTTTAAAATTTTTAAATTTATTATATTTTCATGGAACACTTACAATTGTTAAAAAATGTATTTATTAATAAAAATATTTTTATATTTTTATAAAAATTTAAGCTGATATATTTCATATATTACAACATTAAAGAATTTGAATATCATATATATATATATATATATACATACACATATATATAACTTACAATATCATGTCCAAAATAGTCATTTATCTTCTTAAAAGTACTTTTGACAGCAATGTCAAACACTAAAATCTTACAACCAACTTTTTAAAATTTCTTTTCAAAATCTTTTTCTGACAGCACTTTTAAAAATTATTTTTTAAAAGCAATGCTAAACTAGCCCTTAGTGTAGTTCAACATGTTGGTTGTAGCTGGTTGCTTAATTTTTCACCCAATCGGGTGACACGTGCCGTCATTTGATTGAGTAAAAAATATTATATAAAATAAATTAAAAATTATAGTAAAATTCATCCAATCGGGTTATGACTCGTGTCATCATTTGATTGGTTGATTGTTTTATTTAATTAAATTAAAATTAGGACCAAAGCGATATATTAGGTAAATAATAGGGAACAAATATGCATTTAAACAAATTTTCATTAGCTGTCACGTCACGGTTGATGATTTAATTATGATCAATTTAAAAATTTGATGGTGTGATTGTCTTTTTTTAGTTAGATAGTCAAAATAGTACAGACCTCATAATTAGGTGATCACACGTGTAGTTTACCAAAATAAAATGGAAAGGAAAGAAAGCGACGGCTGATGTGTACACAAGTGGCGAATCAAGAGAGGCATAAGGGGGCAAGAGAAGTGCTGACGTGTATGATTAAATCGCGGGATTGGGATTTCGGATTTCCCCAAAACCCAACCGTCAGTAGCTGAAGCGAACAGAACAGCCTGAGCCACCGATCTCGATCACTCTCCCCACTCAAGCACGTCGTTTTAAAGCCTTATTCTTTTCTTCTTTTAAGTTGCAGCGTTGTTTAGCAAGTCCTGTGACCGCCAAATGAATCCCAAACGCAAAGATTCTGCCGATATTTTCTGTCTCACATTGCCGTTGCCCGCCCATTTCTCTAGCTTTTCAACTCCCACTCCTTCCAAATCCAGTTCCCTTGTATAACAAAACTCTCATTATTTTTTTTTTCAATTTAAGCTTATATATTTTGGCTTTCTTTTTCTGGACTCGTTCGTTCATGGCGTTTTCTTAATCTATGGCAACGAATAACAGAGGATTCGCAGCTCAGTTTGAGCTCAGTCTCCCCAAGCTATCTATCTCCGATGGATTGGCACCGACTGAAAAACGGAGAATGTGTTGTCGTCGTGTTCAGCTCACTACGTTGAATCGAATCAGTTGCTGCTGCTCCGATAACCTGCTCCCCATCCGGAGAGCCAACGGTTCAGGCAATAGCAATGAGAAGAACGGGGAGAACCGGTGGTTCGAAGCCAATAATAGCCTTCACAGGGTCCGAGTTCTGGCCTCTCATGCAATGCCGTTTGCTTCGGCTAAGTACATCAGTTCTTTTAGCATTATTAAGAATGTATTTCTTTTTAGCTAAACATGATAAGTGGTTTGCTAATTTAGGCATTGTATTTTGTGAATAGGATTTTGAATATTTTGTTTTCCGGCTCTTAAGTTGATTCGTTTGTTCCTTTCTTTTATTGATTTTTATTATGCTAAAGCTTAAAATGTTGTGTTCACTGCCAAAGCTTGTAATGTGATGTTGATCTCATATTATGCTTGTTACAGATCTCGGTTTTCTTCCAAACAACAAAAGTTCTATTCTCAGTGTACTCCTCGAAATTCCGGTCCTCAGTCTCCCGATACTCCACCGACAAGAGGTAAAACAGGAAGCTCATTGCATTGTTGAATCTTATTTTGAAATTCTCTCTGTGCTTGTATATATAGATATTTAAGGTTTGTGATATGGTTTAGACTTTAGATTAACGTGGCTTATAAAGGATATGGTTGTTCGCTTGTTTCCTCATTGTAGACACTGGTATTGCAAATGAGAAGGACTGGGGCATTAGCTTGTTAAATGAGAATGTTTATGAGTCTGGACCAAATGAAGATGGAAGTACTTGGTATCGAGAAAGTGGAGAGGACCTTGGTGAGAATGGATACTGGTGTAGGTGGACAAGGATGGGTGGTAAATCCCATGATGGATCCTCTGAATGGGTGGAAACGGTATAATTCTTATTATATGACAATTTGATGTATGAGTTTGCTTCATCTTATAGTTGCAATTGAGCGGAAATTCCTAGTTTTCTTTCAAATATGACAGTATCCCCATGATGAATTTCATGCATAATAAGCAATTGAGCGGAAATTCCTAGTTTTCTTTCAAATATCAACCAAAGTTGTTTGAGGAGAACTCTTGGGAGAAACTTCTCTGTTTTCAAATTTGGATGAATATTTCTAACAGGCCATTTGCTAATATTTCCAAAGCTCTCAAAGTTATTCACGTTGAATGTGAAATTTGCTACACAGATAGCCTGCTATGTTATCAATGCCTAGCATCTATTCCTTCGTTAATTGGTCAATTTTTCTGGTGGAATTATTTGAAGTATGTGTCTGTCATTATTACAATGAGCAAGAAAAAAAACTCAAATTCAGTTATAATATTCATTCTCTGGTGCTTTGTAACAAAGATAGATCGATCAGCCTACTTCTGTGTTTATTTTGGGATTGCGGTCCCAAGGTTTTTGTATAGTGAATCATCTTTTCTGTGAGACCATGTAAATCTAGAAAGATTTGGGTTGTAGGTCGAGATGTGAGCAACCAAAACTTTAAATGTTAGTTAAATTGAGGAGAGAGGATGATTCTTAAAGATTTGAGTATGGAATCTCACTGCTACTAGCAAACTGTAATGCTTTTTTTTTTTTTTCTGTTTCTGTCACTTAACATGTATTTATAATCCCAATAAGTATTATCTGTGGTAGACGTATTTAATTGGGTTAACTGATATCCTCGACAGTGGTGGGAGAAAAGTGACTGGAGTGGATACAAAGAGCTAGGTACTTTTACTTGCATTTTCTTTGTTTTATTCTATAACATAATTGTGGCAATTAATTTCAAATGGTTTATTCTTACTGAAATGACTTTTAAATCATCCGGGCATGGATTTGAGTTACTTTTAATAGAGGTTATGTTTCATAGGTGTTGAGAAATCAGGAAGAAATGCTGAAGGAGATTCATGGTGGGAAACTTGGCAAGAATTGCTTCATCAAGATGAATGGAGGTCTTTATTTCCACATTATTCACCTGATCAGGGAACATTTTAGTTTTGTCAATTGTCATATAGTAACAAATAGGATCTTTCCAGTTTACCACACTTGCAATTTTTCATCAATGCAATCATTACTGCTTGTTTAAAACTGCAGCAATTTAGCAATGATAGAGAAGAGTGCTCAGAAGCAAGCTAAAAAAGGTAGTGAAAATGCTGGTTGGTATGAGAAATGGTGAGTCACATATCAATGCATGAAATTCATGATATTAGATTTTATTCTTATTATGCATTCGTATTATCAATACTTCCTGTCGATGGTAGGTGGGAGAAGTATGATGCTAAAGGGTGGACGGAGAAAGGGGCACATAAGTATGGTAGGCTGAATGAACAGTCATGGTGGGAAAAGTGGGGAGAGCATTATGATGGATATGGATCTGTTCTCAAATGGTAATCTTCAGTTAGCTTATTATGCAGAGCAAATCTGTACTAGCAGACTACTAGATTTTGAATTAATTTAGATGTTCGAGTTCATGGTCTCTTTTGACACAAATTACTATCTTCAGTTAGTCGTACAAGAAAAACAACCATATCATGTCATGTTTTATCTGGAATAATTGTCCTTAGATTGATGGGAATTTCATCAGCCTTTCGTTTTATCTTCTTATAAGACACTGATATTTTGATTATAAACTTTTCTTCTCTTATATTTTCCTACATGGCCTGGCCTTCCCATCCCAAGCGTTTTTCTGTGGTTATATTAAATTTTCTATTTTGATAATAATCAGGACAGACAAATGGGCTGAGACTGAAGTGGGATCTAAATGGGGAGATAAGTGGGAAGAGAAGTTCTTTGAGGGTATTGGTGCACGTCAAGGGGAGACATGGCATATATCTCCGAGTGGTGAACGTATGTATAGTCCTTTCATGTTATATGCTTTGTGATGCATAATTTGACAAAGGTTTTACTCTAATATCTTGTAGAGTTGGATAAGTAGCCACATTGTTTATCTTTATTGGCACATGCCTGGGTACAAGCTTGTTAGCTACTCCTTAAGAAAAAAATAATATAGGTATTTCCCAAAAGTTTGCACTTAGCATGACGACCATAGCTATAGGGCCAAAACCTGTTTCTGCTGCGCAATGAAAATAAATATTTTGGAGCATCTCTCCTGGCACCTGAAACTTTACTTTTAACAGTCAAAGTAAAATGCACAGTTAAATTGGTTTGTTTAAATGTTGAGTTATGACAAGATTTCTAGGAAGACTATTTAGTTTTGCAATGTAACTTGTACATCCATGGGTGAGAGAGGCCGGAAATACAAATATATGTATAGGTATTTAACAAGTGTGTTCTTTTTGTCTTTAATGGGAAGTAAAGGCCTATTGGTTCAATATTGTTCCCTTTCATGTCAATGACAATGATTTGCAACTCTTGGTATTGAAGTGGCCTTAGGGATTTTATTCCTGACTCAATCGTTATGGTATTTCGTATATGCCTTTGTTGCTCATCATCTTTATTCATTTAACTTTTGTAACCAAGACATTCTGGTCTCATAGGCTGGTCAAGGACGTGGGGTGAGGAGCATTTTGGAAGCGGGTATGGAACAGTTACTGAAACCTTTAAACTAACTCTTTCATTTTAGCTTAAAATTTCCATGCTTTTACAGCACATATTTCTTGTGCTAAATTGCATTCTGATTAATAATTGGACCGTGTTTATTTATTTGTTTGTTTATCGTCTTCATGTCTCTTCTCTCCGATGCAATTCGACACGGGAGAAGCTAAAACTCACTTTGTCTGGTAAACAGGAAAGTTCACAAATATGGGAAGAGCACAGCTGGTGAAAGCTGGGATTTAGTTGTTGATGAGGAGTCATATTATGAGTAAGAACATTCGCTTTTGGCCTAGTTAAAAATAGTTCTTCATATATATATGGATCGATATTTGATGATTGATGGCGCATAATTCAATACACTATCAATAAACGAGATGATGATGCCATGTCATTATACATATAATCTATTTCAATGATAGTGCGTAGAATTATACACATATACATAAAATATGAATGTATGTACGTATTTCTTGACAAGTTTTCATATTTTGCTGAAGGGCTGAACCTCATTACGGATGGGCAGATGTGGTGGGCGACTCAAGCCAGTTGTTATCGATCAAACCTCGGGAAAGGCCACCGGGTGTCTTCCCCAAGCTTGATTTTGGGTCATCGCTTCCTCAAGGTGATGACTAGCCTCCCACTTCAAATGGTGGAGTTGGAGGAGGCTGCTTTCTTCTTCTTTTTTTGGCAAACTTTCGTATTTATTTTGGTTTAGGTGGTTTTAAATCAGTTAACTACTATTAGTTGAACTTGAAACTTGTTTAGAGAAACATTTTGGGTTGATTTATAATTCATTCTTTAAAATGGTTAGTCCATCCCACGGTTGCAAAGGCGATACTTGGCGAGTATTAGTGAGGCCATGACCCTCAAAATTCATTTTTTTTCTTAAATTGAGAAAATAGTATATTTTTATTTTAACTCTTTAAAAATATATAATTCATTGCTTGTTTCTAAATTCAAAAATTTTAAATAACTTTCAATAAATAATGTTGAATTCTGACATTGCATATAATGGCTGCATGTAACGATTTTAAAGGTCGCCGCAACCACATTTAAAATCTTAGTTATTTTTGGGAGGAAATTTACTACGCACACAACCGTGACACAGGGACTGCAGTTTAGTACTATGATCACATTAATAGTATCACTTGCGGTTGGAATCTACACCGATCCCACTCGGTTAGCCAAGCCAATTGGATGTTCTTCTGCCTTGGCTAGAAGTATCCTATAGTGTACTAAAGTCTAAACTTTAATTCAGAGTCAATATGGGACCTCACCACCCATCAATGGTGTTCTTCGTCTCATCGTTACTTTAGATGGTGAAGATGTTGTTGACTGTAAACTAATATTAGGTTATTTACACAGAAAAATAGAAAAAATTGCGGAAAACCGAACAATTATACAATATTTGCCTTATGTAAGACATTATGATATTATCTACTGTAAAACAATTACACATATCACATATTTTCATTGAACAACATTATGATATTATCTACTGTACTGGAGCAATCTTAAAGCTTTCATTTGTTCTGATTCTGATAGCATTTGTTGCTCTGTCTACATTCCAATATACCGTTAAAACCTGGATTTAAATATAATTATGGATTATACCCATAACAGAATATCAATTGAGCATGTTCACTGATGTATGTGGAATGTTTCACATCGGG
Source organism: Hibiscus mutabilis (assembly GCA_019671005.1). NCBI lineage: Eukaryota > Viridiplantae > Streptophyta > Magnoliopsida > Malvales > Malvaceae > Hibiscus > Hibiscus mutabilis. The sequence continues at coordinate 34,550,032 of CM033742.1, forward strand.
TATCAAATTAAAATGGAAAAATTTGCTTATTTGACTATATCTTGCTGTAATATATTTTCTAATATGAAGGTTGCAAAAGGGTTTGGAATGGTTTCATATTATGAGCTAGTTTTTCAATCTTAGCTCCAATAATCACTATAAAATTTTGATATTTATTTAAAAATTATTAAAAAAAAAGTTAATAGTGCATAGCGGTGTGGATCACCCGCTCATTCCAAAAACTGTTTTGAAGAAAATTAAACAAACAAAAAATGCTTTACACATCATCCAAACCAAACATGTAAACAGTTTTCGAAAACTTTTAGAAAATATATTCATTGTTCAAAAATTATTTTCAAAATATGTTTCCAATTAAACAAATAAACTCTAACAAAACACTGTGACAATTTACATAAAACTTTTATCAAACCTCAAACACCTAAACTTAGTAACACCTAGATCGGTACGGATGACCCGATCCGATCCGAAAAGTTACACTCGGGTCACATGAGCGACTCAAACATCAAAATCCACATAAATTAAAATTTCATCACACCATTTTAAATTTATAAAACCCAAATCTTAATAAAAATATGTTTATACAAAACACTTACAGTTGACCAAAAGCAGGATCCAGAAAATCAAACAGCGAAACCGAGTTTCAGAAATCAAAGCAAGATTCAAATTCTGATAAAAAATACAAGACGTGATCTACATGCCCCCTAACTACATATATACCGTACTCCGCAAGCAAAGTCGTTGGAACTCCAAGTACTGATGTCGATATCCATAAAATATTCAAACCTATTAACCTGCGAGGATAAATAATAACGTGAGCTTGAGAACCCAGTAATACAGAACTACCTAAAGATGCTATAATAAAACAAGCAAGTATATAGACTAAGCATAAATATCATACGATAAATCATGGCATTAACATGCTCTAAATATACTTCCTAAAATATTTAGGCAAGACAGGATAACCCAACAAAAAATCTCAATAGTTACAATCAACAAGCTTTAACGGGATTAAACTCATAAATCATCATAAGCAAGACATCATTATATACATAGTTCTTATCCAATAACAATTCATGACCACCAATCAAGAAATGTACCTAGCTGTGGTACATAAATCGCGTATATGCATTTAATATTATATATAATATAACAGGATGCATGCATACCTCGATCGATCGGAACAAGATGTCTGTGCTACGACTATATAACAGGATGTCGACACAACTGTGCTACAACGGAGACGTAATCGTCCGAATAACAAAATGACTGTGCTAATGCACTACGACTAAAATGTAGGATGTCGGCGCTGGTGCGCTACGACTAAAAATATAATCATATAAGTACGTATATATAAAAGTCGACACTATTATGCTACGACTAACATCTATAACCATAATGTCCAAATGAGTTACCAAACATCTAAACAAGTAAACAGTGCAAGATTAACAAGTAATACAAAATCTAAATAACTACGCATGTATGGTTACTTACCACGAGTCAACAAGAGTCGTATATACTTACCAAGCATCCAAATTTTATCGAACCGAACATATCTCATTATCAGCTTTACAACCCATGTCGCATTGTGAACAACAATACTCGGCGGTACTTTAGTAATTACAAGAAAAAGGGTACAATGGTCTTTTTCACATTTCAATTAATTATGAACATGAAATTTTATAAGGTGGCTAATAAAAATGGCTTCGCCAAAGCATTTAGGAATTGGGATACAAGATTATTCTGGACATTTTGACAAATTGAGGGTATTCAAATTATTCCAGCATACGAAAAGACATTTTTGATCTTCAATATATTTTTGTAAATTGGCCTCAACGGGTTAAATTGGTAATTTGCATGTTTCAATGCTAATATTTTTGTAAAGTTTACATATACAGTTCCAAACAATTCTAAGGCATTAACGCAGGTTTACGACAACTAAATCCTATGCTATATTTATTTCGAATATTGAAATAAATCAAGAATAATAACATGTCATATACATTTATATCACAACCATCAACCAACCAGTATCGTATAACATACAAAAGGTAGTAAAGTATAATCTCTCATCCAAGCAACAACGACATGCCTCCAACGAGCTTTCACCATATCATATTTAGTGCATTATTCTAGATACTACGATGCTCGGATGAAAATTTTGACTGACAACTACCAAAAACTCTATGCCATACAAATGTTGTCCAAAAATTAACTCGATCGAACTACGAATGGGCATGTGATCGAAGCTTGATCGAACTATCTAAAGCTTGAACAAAACTATTTTTCCCTTCTGCCATGCTTTCCCCTAATCTGCCGCCAATTTCTCTCTTTTCCCATACCTTTGTTTTCATTCCTGCCGTGCCATTACCCAAATAAACCACATATATAGGCTTTAAAAATGGCATAATAAAATAAACATATATAATTAAAGGACAAGCCCTTTAATTTGAAAAGAAATGATGGAATTGGGGTGGTGGAAGACATTATATAATAATAATAATAATATAAAAAATCATATTCATTTTTATTAAAATAACTTTATCAAAAATTTGATTCGAATAAAAATACATATGTACATATAATTTTTGAATTTCAAAATTTGGGTCGTTAAAGAACCCCTGAAATTCAGTAACAACCATAGCTGTATTTCAACCTTCCGTTCCCTCCCATGCCTTGGGATTTTGGTTTGAGGGTCCTTTTTATCTAAAGAGGTGAAAATTCCATCTTTCACCTGCTGTCTATTTGTATGCCTCATTATCAGTAGAATGCTCCCGAAAGCTACAACTCAAACAACAAAAAAAGCATAAAACTAATTATAATTTCAGGGGTTTAATAGACAGGATGATATTTGACATTATCATCAACAAAACTATTAATTTGCCTGCGGCAAAAGGAGGCGACAAGGAATTTCAAGAATGAATTTGTCAGGAACTTATTATGTTTAGTCCGAAAGAATCTCTTCCAACTCACCTGTTCCGTTATACAGGTGCTTCTCTTGAGGCCAAATTTGATCGTCGTCGTCGTCCAGATCAGGCCATTTTGGCTCATCGTTATCATCATAATCATTCTGATCATCACTTACTGTAACCTCTTTTCTCGATGAAGCATCCGATCTCCCATTTTTCTTGTCTCTTAAATCTGCATTTGCCTTTTCCTTGGCCTCTGAATCTTCACATATACAAGCGGATGGATTCTCATGAAACTCGCCCCTGGCCTGACCTCCTTTGGTTCCCCCATAAAGCCTCTCTGAAAAGTACGAACTCTCGAGGCAAATGCTTCCCATGTCATGTTTCTGTTCAAGAATAACCGATATAGCTTTTTAGCGTTTGGACGAATAGTGGGTTTATGTCCAAAATATTTCCTGCCATAAAACAAACAAAGAGAAAAGTTAGCTGGCATTTATAGTTGTGGAATGGAAAGATTGGAAGCGGGCGTGTTTACCTTCTCCCAGCTAATATCCTAGCCATGTTACCATTCGAGAAGAGAATGAGGAGAATGGCGCGAATTCTTCCTTTGTTGAAATGGTATCTTTAGAGTAGAAGTTTGGGAAGAGTGATTTTAAGGGTCTCAAAGTTTCCTCCCCTCCATACACTTCACCAGAAGCCACGTAGATATGAACGTCACTGTCATATCCAAGAGCTCTCAGCATCAGACCAACTTCCTCTGGGGTAAGTGGGCATAATCCCTTGCCTCCTTTGCCGATCAGGAGTGTTTTTCTGTAAACCAATAAAAAGATCCATACAGAATTTGCATTAGATCAGCGGTTGAAGCTAGGGCTGTAAATGAGATGAGACATATCGTGAGCTACTCGAGTCCGACTCGGTCAACACTCTACTCGATTGGACTCGACTCAAGCTCGAACTCAGCTCAAGTTCTTAAGGAGTCGAGTTCAGCACTACTTGGGCTCGACTCGGCCCGTTTACACCCCTAGTTGGAGCTGAATGATGCAAATCAGACTAATACATAGTATTGGATAATTCTAAAGGGCTGCAGTTTCTGTTCTCACAATAGCAGTTGCTTAAAAATTTCCTATGCATCTCTTTTACCCTCTCTTGTTCTTTATGTTTACTTTCCGAATTGCAAGTTCTTTGCCAGTAAAAAGCTAACACTCAGGAAGCATAAAACTATTAAGGTTATGAAACTTGAGCCTTACATGTAAAGTCTTCCACCTCTTTCGTATCGCACCTAGTTCATTCCTTTCCTTTTCACCTCCACCATAATCACATCCTGAGAATGCAAGCATATCAGGCTCAAACCTGTAACAAAAACGTTTTGCTGCATCAATAACCATAAAAGCTATTGCTTGAAAATAATGATGCATATATTCATTGCTGTATGTGGACACATCTATGATGATGATTGAAGGTCTATCTTTAAAACATGCAAAGATATTTTCATTGTAACATCAGATATTTGATCTTTCATCAGACAGTCATGCTGCCATTGTATCCGTATCATTCTTGTATAGTTAGTTAATTCTTGTATCGGTATCATGCATGCAGGTTAAGCAGTTTCAAACCTTAAGGCCTATACAGTCCAGGTGTACTTGTGCACACAGCTAATAAGCATGATAAATATACAGGACCAAATATAAAGAAACATGCCTCAAGTGCAAAGCAATATAGCGCTTGCTCCTCATCCTCATTTGATGAACAAGTGTTTTGCCCATTTCTAGAATAGGGTCAGCAAACTTCAGAGCATGGTAGTTAACTCAGCATCTTAAATTCTGCAGATCAGTATCCAATTTGTTTGCAAGTCTGTAATCAAACTTGTTGAGCTGAACTGCATGCTTCACATAACAAGACAAGTGTCATTAGTGAAACCAACCAATATTAGATAGTTCTAAAGGGCACGAGTAATATCAACTCATCTTAATTTGATTATTAGATAGAATAGTGAAGTAATGGTTGAAACAAATGTCAACAGAAATATAAATGTCATCCAATACTAAATTTAGGATGAAAGGTACTAAGGGGAGAAAAGATATGAATCCAAAATTCAAACAAATTTTCAATAAAACTAATTCGCAATCAGAAAGTTCTGTATGGTTGTTTTTTAGACGCCTTTTGCTTCCAATAATGATAAGACTACTTATAAAGGATCTAGTGAAAGCTCAAGCAGATATGCCACCATGGTTCAAAGGTAATCCAGGAAAGGTTTGTCATTATGGGTGCAAAGGTTTCCATGCATCATCAATTTTTAACCTTTTAGCTACTATTTTTTTAATAACTCAGATTCTATACGACATACTGAAAGATGGACTACTGCACCATAATTCATCAATTGCTATCCACTTCCAGAAACCAGCAAACTGACTTCAGCTTGCAAGCATGGTTAGTATTCAGCAACATATTTTATATTTTTTCCATAGGAAAAGAATAAATAGAATGTGAAGAGGCAAAAGCCACAAGTAAATAAAGAAATCCAAAAATTGACCATGAAAAATATAGAGAATATGGAACTTACATGCCTTTTTAAAATAACTGGCAATACACGATTTTGGTAACATCTTTCACTACATTTCCTTGGAACACGCATGGTGTATGGAGTCCAACTCTTCCCTCCCCTTTTAGGCAGCTGCTTTATGATTTTGACATCTTTTGACAAAGATGATATGAACCAATCAATATCAAGGATCTCTGAGAAGTTACTGGACATGGAGAAGTAGAAATTGTCACATACGACAACTCAACTCGTACATAGCTTCTCTTTAATATCGGAGGCTAAATGATATTACGAATTCAAAATGGCAAATATCTTTCATCCCATTACATACCTGGCATCCTTCCAAAAGGATTTTTGGTCCAACTTTGGAACAACAAGAGTAGCATTCAGAATACGAGCAGCAACAACAGCATCTGTAATCTGCGACATGCATTAATGAGACATTGATGGCGAGTCAGTAACAGAAAGCTCAAACTAGGGTTCTAAAGGACCAATAGCTTTAAGCATGTCCGTAGATCACTAAAGCTTCAATCATCTAGAATCAGCAGAAATCAGTACCCTGAGATTTTGATTGATTCACAGCCCATTACATTGTTTTCTGTTTAAACAGTATATGTTGCCAATTAAGCCAATCATTCAAGCAGGCACATCATCATAAAACTTCATCGCATATATATTAACGTGCAATTAAAAATAAACTAGTACATAATTCCACACTGAACAATCAATAAAATAATAAAAAAAGCATGTATCTTATTTTCTGTTTAAACAGTATATGTTGCCAATTAAGCCAATCATTCAAGCAGACACATCATCATATAACTTCATTCCATAGTTATATATTAACTTGCAATTACAAATAAACAAGCATATAATTCCACACCGACCAATCAAGAAAATAATCAAAAGCGTGTTTTCTTGAGCTGTCTTTGCAAGCTCTATAAGAATTTAGCAAGAGAAACATGCATCTTACTAGGTGGCTTGCAACTTCTCATGGTAATTATGATATCAAACCCAAAATCAAGGCAGTAAAATGCTATAAGACATCATTCCAGCAGACAAAATAACTCTACTGAGAAGTAGCTATCAGAGTTACCCCAGTTCTTTGTTGGTTCAAGCCTCCACTAGTGGCAATAGCCAGATATCGAGTGGGATGCGAAACTGCTTCAGCTTCTGCTATACAATACAATAAATGCATTAATGCTTCTTGTTGCATTAAATATGTCTGCAATTTCATCACTGTCCAAACTCCAAAGCAAGGTAATAAAAACCCTAATCATCTCAATCTTTTTATCAAAATCGCTAGACTAGATTTGACGTTACCCAAATCTACCATCATTGACCCTAAAGTTTCTGCATAAAGATGTACAATTAATCAGTCAAACTAGAGAAAAAAAATGATTATACACACTCGCAAATTTGGCGCTGGCATTACTGCATCCATAAAAGAATTTAGCATTTCTCGAACTCCATATATCACGGTCTAATTTTCCTCCGCTACTCTGATTCTCAAAAACAATATCAGAAATTAGTCAATTGTTAGCATCCAACGAAAATTAAAGTAAAACGCACAATCACTAAAATAGAATTAAAAAAAAAAAGAAAATAATGAAGCCTAACCGGAACATGGAAAACTGACTCTCCACCGGTAGCAAGATCCTCAAAGACTGCGTTAAACTACACCAAAGGAAAACAGATTCAAGTTAAAACAAAAATCAGACATAAATTCAACGCGAACTTGAAACCACGGAGAAAGAGAAAGAGAACGAAGAATTACAGAGCTCTGGTGATGGCGAAGGTGGAAATGCTGCGATTCGTTAGGAGAAGGAGCGAGAAACGAAAGGAAAGCGAATAGGATTAGAATAACACCGGAGATGGCCGATACCAGGTTAACCAGAGATCGGAGGCGACTGTTGTGAGAAAGGTTTCGCCGCCGCCTTTCCAATCTCTTCCTTCCAAGCAAAAACTATAAGCGAAGAGTGTGTGTGAGAAACCGATTGATCACTCTCTCTCTCTCTCTCTCTCTCTCTCTCTCTCTCTCTGCTACTACTCCGCCATAACATGAAAATTCATATAATAATAATAAGACATTGGCCGATAAGGACAAGAAGAAATAATAGAAAACAACAAATAAAGCAGCAGGAGAGATGAAATTAGGAATGGAGAGAAGTAAAAAAAGTATGAGCAAAACCAGCTCAAGACGAAAGGAATCAGTCGGGGGAGGGGAGGGGAGGGTGGATTGAATGACTGGTCTGGCTTTTCCTCACTTTCATTTCCTTTTTTTTCTTAAAGAATTTCTCTTCTTACTTGTCAGTGTTTTACTCATTTACTGTCACACTATTCATTACCAATGGGAAAATAACAGATTATGATTTTATGACACTCTTCAGTCTCTCACGGAAGAGGTTAAAAAAATTGAGTAAATTACTCAAATGACCGCTCAATTTATAAAAATTAGTCTCGATTATTATATTTTTAATTATAATAATTAGACCATATAATTATTTAAGTTGTATCAATCAAACCACCAGATGTTAAAATTTAACGGTAGAGTAACATGGCAGTTAACAAAATATTGTTTAATTATATATTTGGTCCCCACTATTTACACATTCTATTAATTTAGTCTTAAATTTAATTTAATAAAATTAACTAATTATTTAGGTAGTGATACGTGTCATCACCTTATCGAAGGACTTTAGTTATTTATATTTAATTTAATAATTTTATTTTTCTTCTCTAATCAAATTGTGACACGTGTCACTTGATTGGAGGAAGAAAAGGACTTTAGTTATTTATATTTAATTTAATAATTTTATTTTTCTTCTCTAATCAAATTGTGACACGTGTCACTTGATTGGAGGAAGAAAATAAGAGAAAACATATTCTTACCTATAGCAGTATTCAAACCTAAGCAAGCTTGGTGAGAGTGGTGTGTGTTTACTACTAGGTCAACTGCATTTTTATGATTTATGGTATTATATTTAATATATATGTCAATGTTTTATTCATGCCAAGAAAAAGGAAATAAATATAAATTAAGGAACTCGAATATGACACATTTGAGATTCATAAAAATATCTAAACCATCAAAATAAATCTAATAATTAAATTAAAATTGACACACTTGTATTTTTAAACTAAATTTAATATATTTTTTCTTTTTATAATTATTTTTTATAATTTCACATATATAATCATTACATTATTTTTCTAACTTAATTAATAATTTTATTTTTTAAATTAAATTATTATATATGTAAAATTATATTAAAAAATCAAAATTTAAAATTATATTAAAAATGTATTTAATGAATCTAAACTCACGAACATAATTTAAAAGAATTGATATAACTTTAAAATTTTTAATTTTTAATATAATTTCATATATATAATAATTTAATTAAATTTTTTAATAAATATTAAATTATTATTTAAGTTAAAAATTAATTCAATTATTATATATGTGAAATTATAAAAAATGCGGGAAAGAAAAAATATATTAAATTTGGTTTAAAAATACAAAAATGTTAAAACCATTTTTATTTTAAATCATGCATAAACAATAATTTAAAAATATATAAATTATTGTCAACTTTGATTTAATTATTAGATCTATTTCAGTGATTTAGATGTTTTTATGCAGCTCAAGTGTGTCATATTCGAGTTTTTTTAATCCATATTTATTTTTTTGAAATGAACAAAAAGGTAATATATATATATATATATATATATATATATATATATATATATATATTAGACTTTGTACCAAAAATCACAAAAATGCAATTGGCTTGGTAGTAGACACACACCACTCTCATCAGCCTTGCCTAGGTTCAAATCCCACTAGAGGCAATAACTTGTTTGTTTTTATTTTCTTTCTACGGTAATGTGGTGACATGTGTTACCACCTAATTAAATAATTAATTTATTTTATTAAATTAAAATTAGGACCAAATTGATAGAATGTGTAAATAGTGGGGACCAAATGTGTAATTAATCATTATTTTGGTATCTGTCAAGTCACCCCACTGTTAGGGTTTAACGGCAGGTGACTTGATTAAGACCAATTAAATAGTTATGTGGTCTAATTGCCACAATTGAAAATATAGTGGTCAAATCGAGACCAAACCCATAGTTGAGTGGTTATTTGAGTAGTTTACCCTAAAAACATATATTGTTAAGTACATTTTTTTGGACAAATCTTAAATCTAATCGTAATCATACCTAGAGGTGAGGGGAAGAGGATTCTAGAGGAAGAAGAAGGAGACTTTAAAGGAATGAATGGAAGTGCTATTAGTGGGTCTAGAACTTATGGCCTAAGAAAATACGAGAGAACAAAGATGAGCATCTTGACCAACCGGTGAAATGTGACTGCTCTAGTAAAAGTTGAATGGTAAGAGAAATGTTCAAATTATATTTTTAAAAATATATATTTAAAATGTTTTGGTCTATTTAGATTAATTTTAAAAAATTGTAAATTTTTTAATTTCTAAAAAAAACCCTAATCCTTAACCCTAAATTCATATTCTCTGACCGATGATTCAACCACCACTAGTCACCCCTTCTTTGGCCGACCCCCACAGCCTGTAACACGCCTAAAACTGGCCTAGTTGAAAATTGGATTTCGGTGACTGAAAATTTAAATTCCGGCAAGTTAAAATGATCATTGACCATTGACTATGTGGTTAATCTCACATGTATGATAAATAATTAGACATTGTCATTGATATTGGACTATATTACAAATATTGAATTTTAAGGAATATAATTTAATGACAAAATTGCAAGAATTAAAACCTTAGTGACATAAATGAACAGGTCACAAAATTAAGTGATTAACCGTGTAGTTCAACCAGACGTGGGATAGTCACCCAAAACGTGGATGAGGATGAAGAAGTTCCTTCACCCTTGGGTAGTCTTAATTAAAGACAATAATTAAATAAAAAGAAAGAAAAGAGAGAAAGGATGAAGATTTTACCCATCGGTTGAAATATAAAAAGCAAGCACCTCACTTCATCTTCCTCTAAACAACCACCACCATTAGAGCTTGAAGAAAACTTGGTGTTTTCTTTAATTTCTTTAGACAAATTCCATCATTATCTCAAGCAAGGTAAAACCCAATGGTTTTCTATTGATTACCATAAAAAATGTATAGAAAAATTATGATATCAAACTTATTAAAACCCTAACCAATTTCCATGGATTCTTAAGCTTATGCATTGTATTTTGATAATTAAAAATAGCATTGGATATTGTTTATAACCATTGAATCCATAGGAATAAATTTTGATAAACTTTCATGTTTTCTATATAGCTCAATCTATTGGTGGAGAGGATTCACCAACACCTAGCAAGCCTTCTAGCAAGGGAATTGTAATTTAAGAGCCTCAATAGCTTCGAAATCATCGGTGAGTGTAGTTGTGTCATGAGATTGGCTATGTGTCATCCCTTTGCATTATCCATCATGGTGGTAAGCATTGTTCATCATTGTAGTAAGTATTGGTAAGTTAAATACTATAGTCATTATTGATATTGATAATATTGATCAAGGTAAGCATTGATTTACATGAATATTATTGGCTTATATATTGAATCTTTGGATTTGGGTAGACATTGGATACAATTGGCATGCCATAGAATTTATTGAACTCGTGTACGGGTGGACTACGGTCATTGGGTTAAAACACTTATTGGCGATGTTGGCGGGATGTATGTTTATTGGTCATTGGCGATGTTGAGGGATAGACCGTTTATTGAACTATTAGCTTGGCGACGTTGAATAGGAATTCGCATATCTATAGATTACTACGATCCAAAGAATATGAATAATATGAATACAAACTCTATAGTATGCATATACATTGCTAATTATGTTTATCATATGTCTAATACGTTTTAACATAGTTTTACATTAACAAATATAGTATTGGATCCATTGACATGTGTTACCATATAGTTTACCATTGTTGATAACTACCTCACTAGGCTATGTAAGCCTAACATAGTTCATTGCATACATTTTCAGGTTCTAAAGCTTCGTGAAGTGGATCATAGTTAGTCGGTTGCAAGTCACCTCCGAGTCTCTTTTTGTAATGTACATTTACCCTTTGAACTCCTAGAATGGTGGCATATGGTTATGGTATGTTTAAATAGAATTATGGACATGTTTTGAATATGTATGATTAAAGTATGCTTACATGGTATGTTTTGGATTTGGAATGCCTATTAAGATTGTATATATGGTCAAAATGCACTCCATTAGCTCAGATGATGCTAAAAATGTTAAAATGTAACATGAGCATGAACATTAGGTCATATAACTTATTGGAGACCATTGATATTGATCATTGAGTCATTGGACATGTATTAGTTGGGTAAATGGCTTAAAAATCAGCAAAACAATGAATTTGCAAACGGGGGATACCGATACGAGTGGGTGCGTATAGGTACAGGTATGTATATTTGGACCAAACCGTTAAAGGGGTATCAGTATAGACCAGGGTGCATTGGTACAAATTTTTAACACTAGAATTTAAATGTTTGCCGGAGTACCGATACGGATGGGACCCATACCAATCCCCTATTTGTCCTTATCTAGGTACCAATACGACGTGACCCGTACTGATATCGACTTTCGTCACTGAAATTTATAACATTGGTTTGATTATAAAGGGGTACCGATACGAGATGGAACAGTATCGGTACGGCTTCATGAGTACCTGTACATATTACCCTGTATCGATAATGAATTTTGCCACTAGAAAATATTTTGAACATACGTACCGGTACGGCCCCTTGAGTACCGATAACGAGGTTGGTAATTATGTTATTTGTCTGAACTAGTTTAAAAACTTAATAATCTAGCCCTTAAAATTGATTGGATTAATTGAACAAGTTATTGACCTCAAAACTCAGTAAAATTTGGTGTGCTTGTATAATATGACTTTAATTTAGTATTAACACTATTAATTAGTAGTAAAGACTTCAATTTTCTAAGTTTTTCAATTAAGTCCCTAAACACTAATTACATTGCATTTGAATCCACATTGATAAATTGATTTATCAATTGACTACCTCAAAATTATATTTATTATAACATTGTAATATTGGCATTTATTGATCGAATTATAGTACACATAACATTGGTTTTCACTGTATAGTTACTGACATTGATCATCGGCGGTATCTCTGGCTCGATTCTCTACCAAACCTGTAAAGGGGTATTACACAGTCGATAACCTCAACCTTACATCGTCAAAAATTGACGAATGAGTGGTCAAACGAACCACGGACTAGAACATAAAATCTTCAATCGAACGACAAACTACTGTCGTGACCATTTTTAAACCGGGGTAAAAAATAGCTTGACGATTGATCTTTGAGATTAAGGTTTCCCGTTTTAATTTGATTTTGAAAAGACTGGAGTCGCCACCGATCATTTTGGTAGATCGGACACCATAAAAACAACCAAAGATTTGTTTCTTTAAAATTAGGGTTGTGGGGAAGTGTTAGTACCTCCCACAAACGCCCGTTATCGGTAACTTTAATTTTACGTGACATTTTGGCATTTCAAATTATATTTTAAATTTAATTTAACTATTAATTATTAACTGAATTTAAATTCCAAATGGAGATATTCCTTTTATAAGGAAATATGTTTTTATCCGAATATGAGATTGGAAACACCCCAGTACTTTAGGGAACCTATATTCATATTCAAAAAATATATTTCCAACATAAAAGGTTTTTAATGCATGTCCAATTATTGTCTTGTTTATTTTAAGTTCTAACTTAAAAAAGTTATAATTAATTGTTTGTTATTTAATTATACGAATATTATTTAATTTAAAGGCTTACATGAGATAACACCCAATAGCTTGAGCATCATCCTTATTTAAACCCCAAAATTAAATAATACTCCTAATCCAATTAATTAATCTAATTGTTTAAGTTCTTATCCTAATCAAGGCTCTAATTAATTAGATTAGACTATTTGTCAATTTCTAGGTTTTAATGAATATTAAATATTCTACTTTAAAGCCCATGTTGAATACTATCCAATTGCAATGAGACATCATTCAAATTAGAACTTCAAAGCTTTCCATTTAATATTAATTAATTTTCTAAAATTATCTCCCTAATTGAATTATTGAGATCTAATTACAAGCTCCTAATCCTAAGGCTCTAAACAATTAAAAAATTTAAATCTAAGTGAGTTAAGATGTCTAACAAATAATACTACATGCAATTTAAAACATGCATCAATCATATAATTTAGAGTAATTAAATTAAATTAATTAAACATGACTAAATTGAAAGAAAAACAAACTTTTACTAAATTTGAAGGATTACAAAAGTTATGCTTCAATCCGCGAAGATCCAGATAATTGGGCGCGGATCTAAGATCCGGCCCGAATGTAAACGCGCGGGTTGCCCATACCCGGTGCCAAAACGGCACCGTTTAAGCATGGCTATAAAAGCCCATTTCAAACCGAAATCCTCATTTTCTGATATTCCCCTCTCTATTCTCTTTGCCCTTAAACTCAAAAAACCCAAAAACATGCTCAAAAATGGATCAAAACCCATGTTCATCACAAAATCCAACCCAATTATTCACTTTTAACCCGTTCAATCCATAACAACACCATTTCTCCCTTGTTTTTTTTTGTTTTTTAAGATCAAACACCCTAAAATTTATTTGGTGTTAATCCTTGTTCATCATGAACGCGATGAACACCGGCCTAAAGCGCCGCGAGCCTCGTTGTCCAATCTATAAACACCACATTCGGTCGAACTTTGACCTGTTAATCAGTCGTCGGAAGTCGACTTCTATTTTTCTCCCGAAACACCTTAAACTACCAGATCAAATAGAATCTCCACCTTTCCAGTTATCTACCCAAAATGTAGTCCTCTTTGACTTCGCCATATCTAAACACTCCGGCCACCGCAAAGATAAGAACTTTGGACACCTTGCTTTCTAATTTTATTTATGTTTTTTACAAATTATTTTTCTCTTTTTTCTTTGCAGGAAAATGAACAGATCAAGGAAGAATATACCTTCTGGCAGTAGTTTCGCGATTTTGATCGTTGTTTTCGACGAGTTTTCAGCGCTCGTTCGTGCTCTCAGTAGCCTCTTAAGTTCTCGATGTAAGCTCCACTCTCTCTCCTTATTATCATCATCATCATCATTATTATTATTTAATGATTGTTATTAAATGATCTGACAGTTTTCTCTCTCCTATTTATAAGATAATGGAAAATGACGTCATTGTTGATGTCACATGAGTGAGGTCAGCGGCCAATTGTCCCCAACAAAACCACTATCTATGTGAGGTTTTATGGGCCAATAAGACGCTGCCACGTGACACAAATTGACAAAAAAATTAATTTTTTGTGTTTATTGGGTTGTCATGAACTAAATATGAGCTGTATAAATGGAGTCTGGGCTTTGACATGTAATTTGGGCTTTGAATGTAAAAAAGGACATTATGAAGGATTTGAACTTGTGAACTAATTTTTGGGATTTATTTATTTATTTAGTATCTATTTATTTATTATTTACGATTTTATTTATAGCGAAATATTATATATATATCGGTACACCTTGATAAAATTCGGGTATTACAACTACGAACTGAACCTTGCAACTCAAGTATTGAGAGGATGAGACCTCACTGCGACGACAACAATATGATGTAAGATGATGGTAGAGGAGAGATTTAGAGATTTGGACTTTTTAAAAAATACATTAAAGTTATGGGATTTTTATGAAAGAAGTTAATGATTTTTTAATTTTTTAAAACAAAATTAAATAAAGATTAATTAATATACCATGTATCATGCAATAATTAGATGACAAAATCTTTTTAACAATCTTTTACAGGAAAAATCTAATAATAATTAGAATGTAACATTAAATGAAAAATTTTCTAATTTTCTATAAATAAAAATTAAAGAAAATTACAAGAAATAGGTTATGTGTCAGTCTATAATTAGATAACGAGAAAAATTTAACGTTGGTGACGAAGAAAACCTTACAATAATCACAAAATGAAACGTTAAGATACTTTGAGCCCCTAATTTTTTAATGTTGGAGAATAAATAAGGATACAAAAAAGAGGTCGAAGATTTTTGTTCCAAACAATACTCATTTTGATCCAAAACGAAAATATTGATAACTAAAGTGCGTAAAAGTCGAGCCAAAAGTGATTACTTGGTCAAATATTAAAGGTGATTTTTTATATTTAGTAATTACACATTATTATTTTTTTCAATAATAAGATTCAGATACCATAAAAACATTAAATAAGGCTCAACACAAACACTCTCCATTCGCATCAGCTAGCACAATAAGAGTAATACCATCAGGGGTTCCAAGCAAACACAAACTAAATCGAAGTTGAAAGGGCAATGCAGGAAGTAGATAACGGCAATATCATCAATTTCTACTACAAGTTTATTAATGTGTTGATTATGTGTGAGATTAAGGCAATCATATAGTAATAGAATCCGTCTGTCTCTTTTCTGTACATCTTTATATGTCCTTACTAATAATTTTATGTCACGAGTATTATTAACGAATATGAACAATCAATAAAACAATAAAAAAATCATTAATACACATAGCACATAATTATTTATAGATCATATAAAAAGGCACAAAAAATATAAAATTTATTCATCATATAATGTCCAATTACAGGGGCGAATCTTGGCAACACATGTTGAGAGGAGCTATTTAAAATTTTTAAAAATTTAAGACACTTAAATTAAAATGTTTGAAGGATTTAATTTAAATTTTTCTTAAAAATTTAGGGGTTTAAATAAAATTTTCAAAAAATTTGAGCCTTGATAAATTTTAAAATTTTAGGTGGGGATTTAATTAAAAACACTGAAATATAATGATAATTTTAAAATTTTAGGTGGGGATTTAATTAAAAACACTGAAATATAATAATAATTTTTAATTTTTTTGAAGGGCACAAATTAAAATTTTCGAATGACTAAAAATTGATTTACCAGATTTTGGACGCCAAGCCCCTACTGGCTCTAATAACGATTCGCCTTTGTGTCTAAAGCTATAACTTTAGGGGCGGAACCTCTATGGGGCTAGAGGGGCCATGGCCCCCAAAATTAAGAGAAATTCAAATTTTGCTCTAAACTTTTTAAAAATTTTAATTTAGCCCCCTCAAAATTTTTAAAAATTCATATTAAACTTTAAATGTTTGAATATTTTTAATTAAATTCTCTCTTAAAATTTTTAAAAATTATGATTAAATCTCTCAAAATTATTAAAAATTTTAGTTAAACCCTCAAAATTTTTTTAAAAAATCGTTTAAGCCTTTAAATTTTTTTAAAAAATATTGTCCCACTAAACTTATCTAATATAATTTTTATATATTAAATATCTTTTGTGAAATATATGTTAAACATTTTAAATCTCCTTGATATAGTTTCTTATAAAATAAAGAAACAAAAAAAAATGTACATAGACAAAATTATCGCCTACAACTAAAATGAATTTTAAAAACTGTTCTATAAATGCACGAAGTTATTCTAAAATTATTGTATGTACATAGACAATATTTATATATCATAGTAAAATTTAGAATTATTTCATAAAAATAATATAATCTATATAAATTATTGCAAAAAATGATATTGTCTATATGGATTATTGCACAAAATTTAATATTTAAAATTAATTTTAAAATTTCAAACTATCCCATATTAAATTTTATTATATTTACTTCAGTAAAATTTATCATTTTTTGAATGTATAAAAGTTATATTTTTAGCACATGTAAAAGAATAATATTAAAGTTTGAAATAATTTAATATATATATATATATTTATTTATTTAAAAAAATTAAAATATCCTATAAAATATTAAATTTTTTTATATAACTACTTTTATTTGTAAATAAATAAAACTTTAAATTAGTTTTAGTTTTTTTTTGAAAAAAAATCACATTAAAAGTTCTTCATAACTTCATTCGGCCGAAATCAATTCAAGACAACAAAAGGATAAAAAATACCCAATAAATAATATACTCATTTAATTTTAATTATGAGTCCATATAATTTTTAATTAAAAATACCCAATAAATAATATACTCATTTAATTTTAATTATGAGTCCATATAATTTTTAATTAAAAATATTGTTGACGTGTCAACATATTATGATTTCACATTTTTTTGTCCTAATATATAGTTTAGCTTGTTATATGTTTTATGATTATTTGTTTTTATGTAATTTGTTTATAATGTAATTATTAATTATCTTTTTTTATTATGATATATATAAGGAAAATATTTTATGCATTAGCGGTAAAAACAAAAAAAAAATCATAAGTGTCTTATTTTAGGATTTATATATTTAGTTCAGGGTTTAGGTTTAGATGCATATAATTTAAGGATTGTGGTTAGAATTTAGGGTTTAGATGTTTATATAACTGCTTTTTATTTGTAAACAAATAAAATTTTAAATTAGTTTTAGTTTTTTGGAAAAAAATATCTTAAAAGCTCTTCGTAACTTCATTTGGCCGAAATCAATTCAAGACAATAGAAAGAGAAAAGACTGCTCAAAAAATAATATACTCATTTAATTTTAATTATGAGTCCACATAAGTTTTAATTAAAAATATTGTTGACATGTCAACATATTATAATTTCACATAATTTGTCCCAATTTATAGTTTACCTTGTTATATGGTTTATGATTATTTGTTTTTGTGTGATTTATTTATAATATAATTGTTATTTATCTTTGTTTTATTATGATATATAGAAGGAAAATATTTTATGTATTGACGGTGAAAACAAAATTATAAGTGTCTTATTTTAGGATTTAGAGATTCAGTTTAGGGTTTAGGTTTAGATGTTTATAATTTAAGGGTCGTGGTTAGAATTTAGGATTTATATATTTATATAACTACTTTTATTTGCAAATAAATAAAATTTTAAATTAGTTTTGATTTTTTTTGGAAAAAATATTTTAAAATATCTTTATAACTTCATTCGGCCGAAATCAATTCAAGACAGTAGAAGGAAAAAAAGAATGCCCAAAAATAATGTACTCATATAATTTTAATTATGAGTCTATATAATTTTTAATTAAAAATATTGCTGACTTGTTAACATATTATTTTTTTAATAGAAGCCGTTAATTTTATTAAATAAGAAAATACTCAAAATTACAATAACGGTTTACAAATATCATTGTAAACTAAAACATAATTTGAACATTTTCCTAAAACTAGCCACTTTAGATCATACAAGGACCAAACATGAAAAAGGTTAAAAACCCATCCAAATGACAAACGAAAAATAGACACGAACAAAACTGACTGCATCGGCAAACGAACCACAAAAGGGGATTAAGTTATTGAAAGATCATCAAATCAGAGTCGAGCGTCGTAAGAAACTATCCACAAGCACAAACCGCGTATCTAAATTCAATTCGAGGGTCCAGAGCAAGGAAGATCACCATGATTATAAATAAGCGCCATCTTGATCAGTCGTGGCATCGTCAGATCCAACCCTAAAAGAAAATCAAAGCAAAAAAAGAGAAAAGTGTACCAAAAGGCAGAGGAAAACATACCAAAAGGTAGAATAGATCGTGCCACAAGAGCATAATAATTTATTGAAAATTAAAAAATAAAACAACTAAAATGATAGATCCCGACTGTCGGCGAACAATATGAAAATCGGTGTCACCGCCAGCATTAAAAAGAAAAGAAAAAGCAAGAGTGAGCGGCGTCTCTACAGTTGAGAGAAAAATTTTAGGTTATGATATATCAGCGACTTGTCAACATATTATGATTTTACATATTTTGTCCTAATTTATAATTTACCTTGTTATAAGTTTTATGATTATTTGTTTTTATGTAATTTATTTATAATATAATTATTAATTATTATTTTTTATTATGATATATATGGAAAATATTTTATTGTGGTAGAAATAAAAAAATCTATAAGTGTCTTATTTTAGGATTAGAGGGGTTTAAGTTTAGATGTTTATAATTTAAAGGTTGTGGTTAAAATTTAAAAGTTATGATTTATGTTTGGGCCTTACGGTAATATAGTTAACTATTTATTTATTTATTTATTTTCTAAATTGATTTGAATTATTTTCAAATACGTGCCACTCATTTATTTTATTTTTCCTCGGGAGATAATATCACTCATTTGTGGTTTACACCAACTTAACTACTTAACCAAAAACCCGAGAGATTAAACCCGACCCGAAACGACGAACCCGCTCCATTACAGATTATCCCCTGGGTGCTATTCCACGCTCTTCCGGTGAATGAAAAAACATAAAACCAGACTGCAAATTTGGATTTCACACCAACCAACAAGCCCTCATCTTTCGAAACTGCACTTCCCTCTTTTTACTTCATACGTCGTGTTTAATGCCCGCACTGTAAACGAACACAGAACAACTTCAAATTCTTATTGATTGTAGGAGATGAGATGAATTCCTTGACTGTGAAACCCTCTTCCTTTGTTCTGCAATATTCTTTCAATGTTTTCTCATCGTATAATAACACTAAACAATCCCTTCCCTCGGTTCGATTCCCACTGAAGATTAAAAGCGACAGGAGATTGGGTTTGAGAGTTAAAGCTTATGGTTCTTCCAAGAACGATGATGGGTCTAAGCCCAACGGTGATTCCCAGCATCCTAATGGCAGTCTGGTATTTTTCTCTGTTTGTATCTTCCATGGGTGTTTTGTGGATGTGGGTTTCGAGTGTACTTTTTTTTTCTTTTGTTTATGAAGAAAAATCAGCAGCCGAAGACCAGGCGAGAGATTCTATTGGAGTATGTGAAAATGTGCAGCCGGAGTTCATGGAGTTGTTCATGAAACGAGCTCCTCAGCAGGTTTCGTTTTTTTTTTCCGCTAAGGGTTGTAACTTGTAATTTCTTAGGGTCTGGAAATGAAATGAAACTGAAAATTGAGAGGAAAAAAAATCCCAGGTTGTTGAGGCAATGCGGCAAACAGTGACGAACATGATTGGAACACTGCCCCCACAATTCTTTGCTGCGACAGTCACCACTGTAAAAATATTATGATGATAGATGTTATTTGTTTCGATTTTGACTAGGATTGTTAGTGTTATTGAACTATGCAGTTGTTGGTTTAGACAATCCCTGGGAGCTCTTTAATTTCACTTTAGGTTGTATAGGATTGCTAGATATATGTTTTCCGCTTATGCTTTGATCATGTTTATTAGTGTTATAGAACTCGACCGTGTTGGTTTAGACAATCATTTGGATTTCTTCGATTTTCTCCTTTAGGTTGCTGAAAATCTTGCACAACTCATGTCCAGTGTTTTGATGACTGGATATATGTTTAAGAATGCACAATACCGATTGGAATTGCAACAAAGTTTAGAACAGGCTGCTCTTCCTGAGGTGCAAGAGAAAAAGGTACGTGTTTCTCCCCCTTTTGCGTTGCATCTTGAAAGAAACCAAGATGGTAGCTGTTATCTTGAGAGGCTGCCGCTATTGCTTCGCCACGGAATACATACCCAAAAAGTAATGGCTCGCTCATCACATCACCTCGATGGTGGTTTGTTCTGGAACTGTGTATGATGGAGCCTGTTCTGTCAGGGATAAATCTCACATTGATAGATATGAGAAACAGATATAGTTAGATGGCACATAGCATGATGTATTTCATTTTAGTGATATAACTGCATGGGTCAATTTGTGTCTGTTCAAAGCATAGCTGTTGCGATTAATTTCTATTCTTTAAGTCATCGAATCCTATCAAGTTATCTTTGCTGTCTTTTACTCCAGAGAGATATTTTGCTCGGTTTGATGCTAATGTAAGTTAACCTGAGGGCCACTTCTTAGTATAGCTTTGTCTGAAGTGATCAACAACGCATGGTTTGGTAAAGTTTGGTGACAATTACTGATTGAGCTCTTTGATTTCCTGCACACTGCTCTCTATATAATTTTTCACCGTGTTGACTGAACTATTTAATGGCAATGCCATTTATTTCAATGAACTCTTATTTCTTAAATGTCCAAATATTTTTCAATGCTAAAGGGCTTCATCCTTACAGGATGTTCCAGATTATGCACCTGGCACACAAAAGAATGTGTCTGGTGAAGTTATCAGGTGGAATAATGTTTCTGGACCGGAGAAAATAGATGCTAAAAAGTACATTGAGTTACTTGAAGCAGAGATTGAGGAACTAAATCGTCAAGTTGGCAGAAATTCTGCAACTGGTCCAAATGAACTGTTAGAATATCTCAAGTCTCTCGAGCCCCAAAATTTGAAGGTAAATAAAGCTATTTATAGTTTCATTACATTGATTCTAGTTGACAGTTGATTCTATAGTTCTGTTTGCATTTTGATTATGACTAGAACTTAATGAATACTTGTTGCATTACATATCCATTCTAATTGTTCTTTCTACTTGCTTCAAATGAGATTTATCCACATATGCATCAACTCAAATTACATTCTTTGTAGGAGTTGACAAGTAGTGCTGGAGAGGATGTCGTGTTTGCAATGAGTACGTTCATTAAGTGTCTTTTAGCTGTTTCGGAACCTAACCAAATGAAGGTTACCGTTACATTACTTTGATAGTTTTGGCTTCATGGTTTAAATTTTCTTTCCTATGAAGAAATCAGTTGGAGTTCTTCTTCCTCCTTGTTTTGGAGAATGAGAATCCGAATTCCACTTTTTGATTTGGGGGATAAACCTTGTGAAGGAATGTGTAATCCATATTACAATTCATTTGATTTTTGAAAGAGACATCCTTATAACTTACCCATGTTTTGCGTTACAGACAAGTGTAACTGAGACGAGTGCACTGGAACTAAGCAAGCTTCTTTATTGGCTCATGGTGGTTGGATAACATTGAAGTCCGATTTGACATGGAAAGAGTACTTGGCACCCCTCCAAAGTTTGCCGAGTTGCCTCCAGGAGAAGATATTTAGATGCTGGTAAGTCTCAAGTGCTAAATGCTAATATACTCGATAGCAAATCTGGAGCACATTAACATGCTATTATTTATGTGGAGAAGCAGAGGGCTAATTAAGAGTGATTTGCTGCTGGAGAA
This sequence comes from Hibiscus mutabilis, assembly GCA_019671005.1. Lineage (NCBI taxonomy): Eukaryota > Viridiplantae > Streptophyta > Magnoliopsida > Malvales > Malvaceae > Hibiscus > Hibiscus mutabilis. Next base: position 34,572,565 of record CM033742.1, read on the forward strand.
AACATGGAAATTTTGTGCATGCCTTGCATGCTTGGCTTCTATATTATCCAAAACTTATGATGAAACAAAATAGAGCTAAATTTTGGGTTTCAACTGACATGGATACATTGCTGCAAATGGTTCTTCCAAAAGTTTCAATATTTCATCTGTTACAAGTAAAAAAATATCAAATTCAATCACAGGCTTCTATCGAAGTCGAATCTTTAATTTTCTTTTCCCGTAGCTACCATTGGAGACATCTGTTAAAACCCTGGAATGTCTATTACGGTCACAGCATGCAAATTATCCATTACCTTGCAGGGTATTCTTCTGCCTCCAATGATTGCAAGTAATCGAAGCCTTGCAGTCTGCCCCAAAATCATGGCTTCATTGTAAGGTGAGAAGAATCATGCCTTGTCATCTCACGTTCATTGCAAGCACATTTGAAAACTGATTGGATATTCATGTTGCCCTTCTCATTACGGCTGTTAACATGTTCTACCGAGCGGGAACACCATTTTCCAATCTGCAAAACTGTCAACAAACTATTCAAGGAAATCTGCATAAGCTCAGTCCATAAACTCTTTTGAGTTTTTTGGTTGGTACGGTTCTAGTTGAATCATTGTACGATCCTAACTTGGCATTCATCGGTGAAAATCGAGAACTGATGTCAAGAAATTATACAGCAGCAAAAGCACATCTGGAAGGCTATTAGTGTTCAAGAGTAACTATATTTGTCAACCTTATTATCTGCACATGATATCATCACGAAAAATGGACGTACCTAGGGGACAGAAGAGGTAAAATTTAGATAATAATACCCGAGAATATAAAACCCTATCAAAACAAATGAGGTTGCTCAGACATGCTGAAAGAAACTAGAGCATCCTCAAGAAAAAAATGTAGAATTTCCAGATGCTGAAAGAATGATACATAAACAGAAAATAGATAAAACAGTATATTCGACTGCAAAACTTTACATGCTACTCTTTCCAAACATGCATTTGCACATATCTAGAGAGACTGAAGGATAGCTTTTCACTTGGTTCTTTTAAGGAATGTATTATGCAACAACGCATCCTCTGAACATTCTAAACTTTCTTGATTTAGAAGACTTAGCCTCATTTCATAAATATTATGGTCATGGGCGGAGTCATGTAAGCACTTGGAGTGTTGGCAGGAGCGAAGTCAAAAATTAAAAGTTAAATAGGGCGGGAATAAATGTTACGATAAAAGTTATAAAGAAGTTCGAAGAAAAAAATAAGAATAGAAATGTTAATAGTAGGATTTTATCTGTTGACTTTAAAAACTATTTAAAAAATATGTTTACTTTCACTTACATACTATATCGCTAAGGTAAAAATAATTTAATGATATCAGAGTAAATAAAATAAATTATAGTTTAAAATCTTGCATAGGTCAAATTAAAAAATCTAAATTGCAAAATAAAAATATAAACCGTAAGGGTAGGTTGCGAGGTCAGGCCTCTGCATGCCCCTTATGACTACGCTCTTTTAGTCTTGGTTAACATAAAAAATTTGTTAAGAATTATTTCTTATCCTTAAATATATATATATTTAAAATGACATCTCTTAACAAATTTATTGGCACCCTTCAAAAGAATTAACTCCGCTTACATTTAAAAATTTATCGGCACCCATCAAAAGAATTATAGAACTCGTAGAGTGGTTTTAGTGATAAATGATGAAATATTTCATCCAAGTGATCCGAATTCGAACACCATGTATGCACGGTGTGTGCGTTTATAAAAAGCTAAAAAAATTAAACAGATACTACCATATAACCACACCAGTATCTTTAAAAAATATTTTTATAAATCTTATAATAATCCACTAATAACCCCAAAACTTTCACATATACATGCTTAAAATTATATTGTAAAATTTTATTTAAAATATCAAATTCAAGATCAATAGATGAATGATTGTTTGATTACATATGTTGAGAAAGATAATTTTAATAATATCAACAAAGAAAAAATAATTCAACAATTTCAAAATATGAATCATTGTTGACAATTGTAATAAAAATGTACAAATACATATTTAGTCGTTTAGTTATTGTTGTGATAGCTTTGTAGGAATCCTTATTGAGTATTAATGGCATTTATTACTATTTTTTATTAGTTCATATAGATATTTTGATTCTCTACTTAAAATAAAATACTTGGCTCCGCCTTGAATGAGGGTCGAAATAGTTTCCAAACGAACTCTTCTTCAGCACCTCATCACCTTAGGACACAATGCTTTTGACTATGATTGAGAGAAATAAAATCATCAGTACACAAATATAAAGCCTTTTCTTTTTCCCCTAAAAGAATATAAGTTTCCAACAGCAAACATGAAATCGGTATCAAAAATTTTCATGCATCAAGCATTGAGAATGGGGAACCGGTGTTCCGGCCACTTAGGATATGCACGTTTGTATAAACTCATACAAACAGTGTCATGTTGCTGGAGGCCCCCATTGAATATGCATTTCATTGCTCCTGATAAAGAAAAAATTAACAAAATTAGTACTCCAATCTTTTTTATACAAAGACTAGTGCTGGAACACAAGTATATTTGATAAAGATGGACAAATATGTATTATTCGTCAGCAATCACGTACCATGGGTACCAACAGGTTCCTTCACTCGACCATGACGACCGCACTTGGTCCACACTTCTACTGGCTGCAACCACATCCAAATTAAGAATGTGAATTATAATTTAGGTAACAATAACATTTATTTTATCGCTTGTAAAGAATATCTCACCTTAAACCATCTCACATCCTCTGGATTATGGAACATATACCGTACCGTCGCCTTTAACTTGGATACCCGTTGAGGATAACTGCATAAAGATAATAATCAAAATCAACAATTCCAAACTACAAAAAAATCCTGGTACAATATCTTAACAAATTCAAAAAATTTCATCACCAAAAAAAGATCCATACCCAGTTAATATAATCTTCTTTAAAATTATTCTATCAGGGTCAACACTTCTCAAGGAACCAACAGCAGCAACTACAGGTGTACCCACTCCTGCAGCACCCTTGAGAACTATCAAAGGGAGAGGCGGGAAAGAAATAGGGGCGTATATTGATGCTATTGAAAAAAACCCCGCATGAAGAAACCTTTCCATCTTGTGCTTGTCTGAATTAATATTGTCGGTCGAAAATATTGGTCAGAAAATAACCAGATTGAGATTTCAGAATTTTGGTGAAGTGGCTAAAACAGTAGTAAGGTATTAAGAGGCAGCAATTACCTAGCAACAAACTGGCGGAAACCAACATGAAATATGAGTTCTTCCTTAGCTTTAATAGGAGCATCATAACTATCAACCTTCTTTATACTACAAAAAAAAAATTAGAAAAAGGAAAATAAATAAGGTAAATTGTCGTTACTCATCATAACCAGGAAAGTATAAACAGGAACATATTTATGGAAGAAGATACCTGAAATGAAGCACAGACATCTTAGACTCATGTTGCAGGAGACCACATGATATAACGGGTGCTATTCTAGAGTCTGCACACAATTTTAAAGCAACATGAAGAGGTACATCCTTGATATAAAGCCTTGCATATGAACCAGCTGGTGCACAATCATCTCTGCCTTCTTGCTCCACTTTTAAGGCTTTTGCAATAACATGCTTCTGTCTTCTTGCAAAATTATCAAATGCAAAAATTCTGGCATATTCCGGTGGTAGAGATTCCTAACAATAACCGGTTTAAACTTTTAACAACTTCATACATTAACCCAAAACATAGCTTATTAAAATGGTATCAAAATAAATTACTTTGGGGTCCCACGAGGATGTTCTAAAGGACTTGAGGCCTCTATATTTCGCAAATCGCTTTCTAGCAGGAACATCTAGTGGAATATCCACTTCATCTGGAAATTCTGAAATTAAAATGTAAACAACAGTACATTAGCATCAACATTATAAGAGGTGCTCTTACATGGTGATGCTCAGAACAAAAACTCTAGTACAAATAAATACCCTCATCTTCAGCATGCGCCTCTTTTATTTTTTTAATCTCATCCTCTATCTGTTCCCTTGTCATATTCTCCCCTTCCTGCATGTAGAAAAGGAACAATGCCACATGGAGCAAGTATATACAAGAACATATAGCTGGAACTTCCTTATAAATCAAGTAAAAATTAGATCGGGACATAAACATCAAAGATACGCACCATCATCACTGAATCATTTTCAGTTTCTTCATCGGAGTCCCTTAAGTACAAGGAAGCTTGATCTTCCTCAAAGTCTGGATTATTGGTGCCTTCTTGACTAGGAAAGCCACTTTCTCCTCCATCCAATACCATGCCATCATCATCTTCATTCCCATCAACCTCCGGGCCAGAATCCTCTTCATCTGTATCATCTATGATCCAAGCAGCCTGCATGGCAGTAAGTAATCACAAAGAGATCATTATGTATAAATATGTAATGAGAAACAGAAGGGTCAATAAAAATTGTTAGTCCCAGAAACTGGCAAGAAAATCAAACCTGATACTCAGAAGTGCCTTGAGGGAGAGTTCTTTTTCTCATCCTCTTTTGCTTTTGGTTTCTATCAGCCTCAGCCATTCTGCCTCTGTGGGCCATGTCTGTCATAATAAAACAACAGTATAAATAGCACCCAGCATCCCCTGGAAGAATGTGTATGTGTGTGCATACAGCATATTAAGTAATTAAAAAAAAAACAATTAAAAGCTAGTTAAGAGGATAAAAAATTTGTGTGCAGGTTGGATAAAAACTCGGTATATGTTTTTTACCACAAAATTCCTTCCATTCTTTATTACATGTTTGCTGCACGCATGGCAATTACTATTACTCCAAAAAGACCACATTTGACTTCTAGTTGAAAGAAACAGTTAAATGAGATGAAACAATATTAGGAATGTCAGTATTGAACAAGAATTAGGAGGCAAAAGGGGTAACTCTGCTTATCTACATGCCAAAAAGCAAGTACCAAAGCATGACGGAGTAATAATAACAAGTGTTTGTGAACAAGATATTTAAAGCTTGGATATCCAAGTTACCTGTTCTCCAGCAAGTGGATCTGGAACATTCTCAACAAGCAAAGGCTCCAGGCTTAACAGATCAGGAGATAGTGAACGAATGACCTGGAATAAAAAAAAGCAGAAATTAGAAGTTAATTACCCACCTCATTGCTACCCAGTACACAAAATAATGGATTTTCTTGCTTCTGAAATAGAGGTGAATTAACTTAAAACAAAGGTACCTCGACATCTTGAATGTCATCAAAATCCATAGCATTACGATCTTTTCTAGCATTTAAAGGGAAAGGATCCTTCATAATTTCAATTTTACTCAACTGAAAATCGCCCGCACTAGACACATGAACCTAACGTAAAGAGGGAGTAAGAAGCCACCACCAGATAAACACGTGAAGCAAAAGCTTAGAGAGATACAATTACCAGTTGGTTCACTGAGAGGCTGTGGACACGTGTATAACCAGAGAGAAGAAGAGTACACTTTTCTAGACTAAAGTCATCTAGAACCATATCAACCTAAAACATAGAAGTTCGTATGTGGTTAGGTATTTTAGGGTTTAAGCACAAATAAGTAATCTAAAACAAAAATAATGAAATGTAAAAGGATGACAACAACCCATCCCCAAAAGGGTTTGTCCAACCTATTACTCTTTTAGCTTTTTATAGATGAACAATTGAACATCTCCAAGGCCAAGCCTTAGATTGCCAAAATGTCTTTGTTAAAGTTTCCTAATCACCTATGCTACCCTTAACAAGGTATAAATTCAAGAAAAGAAATTACAAGATCTTAGAAGACAGAAGTACCTTTTGTGCAAAGAGATAAGGCCGTTGATTTCTCCAATGAGGAGCTGTGAGCCTTTGCTCCTTGAAAAGCCACATGAACTGCAATCAACATATCAGCGGAGAGTATTAGAAGCGGAAAAGAATGTAAATCTCAACCTAATTAATTCACACATATATTAGCTAAACCCAAAAAGGATAACTCATGGCAGAGAAAATCACCTTGTGCAAGTCATCCTTCGTATCTGCAGGATAAAACTTACAATCCTCTGGAAATTCAGCGGTGAGATTAGAAGTAGCAATCTTTTTTGCATCATTTCGCCTTTTAAGCTGGAAGAAAAGCTCCAACCTCAATACTTTCTTTCTTAGTAAAGTCACAAGCATACAAACCATATAAAGTCATGAACAGAGAACATACACGAATAAAAACGACGGTGCTTGGTAAACCTAGAGACCTGAACACTGAAAGGCAGTGACTTCCAATTGAATCAATATAGTCACATGTGCTTTCTTCAGCAGCTGATGCCACAAAAACAATCAAATCAGCAACCTAAAATTCAAAAGGCGATAACCATTAAAGGGAACAAAATAAAACAAAGAGGAGTGATAAAGGAGTCGATACAAAATATCATGACAATTTTTACCTTGGCCATTTCCATGCACGAAAAAAGATCCCCATGAGGAGCTTGCAGCACCTAAAACAAATAACTTAAAGATTAATAGGTCCGCATGTTTTTGCACTTAGGATCATGGTTTAAAACAGGTAGTTTTTACAAGAACATTACACTAATCCTCAAAAAAGATAAAATGATATCGACCATAAGGTTGACAAATCAAAGAGCCTGAAACCTAATAACTAGCAGCTTTCTTGAACTAATAACATGAAAAGGGTGGTGATGCATACTGTTGCTCGTAGTTTGTACTCTGAAGAAGCTACTGTTGACGACAAAGCTCCACTAACATCTGGGGATAGCAATTTCAATATGTCTTCAGCAAGTGAACTTACATTCACAGATGCAGAAAGAGGGAAAAGAAGCTGTGGAAAAAGAAACCCATAGGATTTTAGGGGGGAAAGATACCTACTCAAATCAACAATATCGGAAGAATTAATTTATACAAAAAGCTTACAATGACACGAGGAGGGCTGGTTGATCCACTTGAAGCCCTTTTCTCTTTCAAAATAGCTGCCTTCTTCTGCTTTCTTAGCTACAAATCAAATAGCAACTTCCAGTGTGAGATAAAAAGCATAACCAATACTCAAATTTATCATCACTCACCATCTTGCTCCTCTGATGCCGAGCAGCTCGGGCTCCCTGCGCTACATTTCGGCACGGTTTTGCAATCCGGTTCTTATCTAAATCACAAAAAGATTCGAATAACTATTCTGAAGAAAGACAAATGCTTAATACGAAAAATAAAATCATAATTAACAAAAAAAGAAACTAATATAATTAGAACCATTGAAGACAAATAGAGAGGAGCAACCTTTTGGGGGGATTTTGTGAATGTTCCGAGAAGATTTAGAGGAAAAACGGGTTTTGTGAGGCTTATTGACTTGAGAACGAGATCCTCCCATGGTGAGCTACCCAGGTTTTCAAATAGCGGTGGTGTAGAGGTGTCGCCGGCCTCTATGAGATGGAGTAGCAAGCAGTAGGATGGAAATCAGAAAATCAAATATAGCAGAGTGATGCAGAGGCAATGAGCATTCCAGTAGAAACCTTCAGTTTTAGGGTTTAAAAATTGGCGTCGGCGCGGATTACGAAGAATGAAGGGTATTTCTAAAGTAAAGAATGGACTGTGCGTTTGGTTCACGGAAACAATAATTATCTCTAAAAATAAGATTATTGGAATGTATCATTACCTAATACATTACTAAAAATATTACATTTCTTGTTTGGTTTATTTGCGATGTGAGATGACAATATTTGGTAGAGAATATAAGATTATTTGAAAGTAAATTTTATCAAATTATTTTTATGATATTTTTTTATAACAAGTTAAACTTGTAATATTAAATTGAAAATATTTGTATTCATAAAATTATTTACATTACATTATCTAAATTTTGCACTTCGGGTTCTTGCCTACTAACAAATCCTATGTATTTGGGGCCCTTGCCTACTAACAAATTATAAAGACTTACACCGATGGAAGTCTTTGTAATTTGTATAACAATTTTTATGCATTTGGGGTCCTTGCCTACTAACAGGTTACAAAGACTTACATGTAAGTCTTTGTAATTGTATTACAAATCCTATGCACTTGGGTCTTTGCCTACTAACATATTACAAATTCTATGCACTTGGGGTCCTTGCCATAAGATCATTGCCTAATAACATATTACAAATCTTATACACTTGGAGTCCTTGCCTATTAACAGATTACACCAGTGCAGTTTTTTGAATGAAACAGTAATGAATGTGGTCAAATTTACACAATTTTTGTACTTTTGAAGTTTAATAGGTACTTAAATGTACCAAAAGAAATAAAGCCATGATTAGTTAGTTAGTTAAATTTTTACTGGTATAAATCTTGCACTCAAGATTTAAAACCTCTTATTCACTTCATGAACGCCATGGATGATTCAAGCTTTACGGTCTTCAGAAAGTAAAAGTACAAGTTGTATATTTAGATTTTTTTACATTATCTATATATTGTCCTATGTTTTAAGTCTGTTTTATTTTAACCATAAATCATTTTCTCAGTTATAATCTAAGAAAGAATTGACATCAAAATCTTAAAATTTTAATTTTAAATTCAAGTTGAATGCCAAAAAAATTCAAGGGCCAGAAGAGTGAGAATGATGGACGACGGGAAAATTTTTCTTTCCAAGTAATTTTATAAACGTTAACACAAACAAACTATAGAAAGAGAAAATAATCTTTTATTTCAGGGGCATTATGGTCCAAAACGACTAGGAATAACACAATACCTAAGGATTGAAAGGGAATGACATTCCCATCCTAAACCCAAAAACACGCTACTGTTGGTAATGTTATATTACTCCCTAATGGGAATCTTTGCAATCCAAACATGGGTATTAGATCCTGGAAAAAAAATTTCCTCAAGTAATCTTCTTTTTCATGATCCAAACAGCACAACTACGCAAATAACCAGCTAGTTATGGGATAATTTCTAATTTAACCAGTGATCTATTAATTTTTTTCAATTAGATCGTTTAACTACGTAAATGATATGTTTAATATAAAAATAAGTGTCTAAATTATACCACTTTTTAATTTTAGGTGCCTAATTTTTTTTGTAAAAATATGTGTCAACGTTTCACTTTGTTATTTTAAGTGTTTGATTGTTAACGGTTGTTTAAAAAATCAGTTATCCAATCAAAACATGACACGTGGTTTTGATTCTTTTCTTGGTTTTTTTATTTCTTTTAACTTAATTTTAAAAGCTCCTAAATTTCTCAAAATTTACAAAATAACTCCCAAATCCCCATATTCGATCTCTATCGTCATTGTAGATCACGCTGTCGTCAATAGAATGAAGCCTCTTCTTTTTGTCGTAAGACCCGCAAGTCGTTTGTCTTTCAGTCGGTTATCGTTCGTCACTAATTGTTCCTTTCGCGAACGACATTCCTTTGACATTAGGCACACCACCAGTCAATTTTTGACGACAGAAGGATGGGTAAATGGTCATGGGGACGACGAAAGTGGTGGGCATACCATCGACGATTGACGACAATTGGAATCAGGATTTTAGACTTAAAGCTTTGAGGATTTAGGGATTTAGGACTATTTTAGGAATTTTTGAAAATTTCTAGATTTTTTTCTAAGAAATAAAATAAAACATGTCACATATCATGTTTCGATTGGTTAAAGGAATTTTTTTAAATAGTCGTTGACGGCCAAGCTCTTAAAATTAACGAAATGAAACGTTAATCACCTATTTTTACCCAAAAATTTAGACACCTAAAGTTAAAAGGAGATATAGTTTAGACACTTATTTATATATTAAGCCTAAATGATATCATAAATTAAAATTATGATCAAAGTGATATATTGTGTAAGTAACAAGAATCATATGTGTAATTATACAATTTTAGGTTAACTGTTACGTACCTTTTCCATCAGGTTTTAACTAGAAATGACAACAGGACATGGCGGAGCGAGTTTTTGATTGCTTCGTTTTGATTCGATCTATTAACTCTTAACCCTGACTTTAATTTAAATATTAATTTACAAGTATTGCCACATATCGCCCCGATGTATCAACACTTAAATTCGATCTAAAAAATTTCAAAAAAAATCTTAACCTTCATCAATGACAAAGGTTAGATTCGGCTTACCCAATATCACAATCAATAGATATGAATTTTAAGAGGCTGTAAACCTATATAAAAAATTAAATAGAACTAATTAAATCACACACGTGAGAAAATTAGCGAAATGAAACATAGTGTTAATGACTTTTTTGTCAAAAAAGTTCGTAACCAAAGTAAAAGCACGGTAATAGCTTAGTGACTAATGTTATAATTTACCCAAAGAAAATAGTTAACCCTAAACTTTGTTTGCCTGTAATTTTCTTCCGTGTTTCTTCGTTATCGTACAAGAGTGGAAGCCGTGACTGCATAACTGATTCTCTGTGCTTTGGTTTTGTTATTTTTCTCCTTCGTGTAGATTTCGATCTTAGTTTTGCCCGGCAGAGTAGACTAAACGTTGTCCAAAATTACAACAATTAAATAAATCCTAAGGTAATACTGCAATGTAAATATAGAATTCAATTTCTTTATTTATTTGCTGTTTAGGTTTTTCGATTTGCACGCTGTTAGGTATTTTAGGGTTTGTTTGATTATTGTGTTGGTTTTTGATTTTTGTATTGGGTTTCAATTGCAGCATTGGAGGCATAGAATACTGCTGGTCTAAAAATGTCATCATTAAGGAACGCCATCAGCAGACGGGCTCACAAGGAACGAGCTCAACCGTGAGTGTCGGCTTTTTTCCTTTATTATAGCCATCATTCTACATAGCTTTCTTCTGCTTTCATATTGATAGAAGCCTCTCCTTACGGTGTATTTCCTTGTTTTGTGTTAGGACCTCGAGGAAAAAATTCGGTCTTCTTGAGAAACACAAGGATTATGTCGTCCGTGCGAAAGCATTCCACAAGAAGGAAGAGACCTTACGGGTAATTTCATTTGTTTATGCACCCAATCACTTTCTTCTTAGATTGTAATAGGAGTGCTTGCTATAACTTCATGATTCTATAATTTCTTCGTTTGTTCTCATTTATGTTGTTTTTGTCTATTTTCTCAGCAGAAACTCAAGGAGAAAGCTGCTTTCCGAAACCCGGATGAATTTTACTTTCAGATGATAAAAACGAGAACTGCGGATGGAGTTAATAAACCATAGTATAATATGGGTTTCATGTTTATATTGTTTTCTATTTGGGCTTGCAAATGTATAAAGATTATTTCTTCTTTTCTTATTTTTCCCAAATTCTTTGTTTGTATAGGAATCAAGCTAACAAATACACTCAAGAAGAACTCATGCTAATGAAGACCCAAGACATAGGATATATATTGCAGAAATTGCAAAGTGAAAGAAAGGTACCGTGAATGATTTTTGGTTTCTAAAGGGCTATATGATGTTTCCTATTATTGATACTATTTGATTCTGCTGCAGAAAGTTGAGAAGCTAACTGCAGTGTTGCATTCTGTTGATAATCATCCATCTAACAGACACATTTACTATGCTGAAGACAGGTTTGATTTCTTAATAACACATTTCGTTCCCCCTTGTCTCTGCTTCTCTAGTTGTTGACTAACAAGAAAATTGTGAGCTGTCGCTGTTCAAGACTAGTCTTAGCTGTTGGCCTTTTAAGTGAATGAGTGATTTACTTTTAGTTTGCTCTCTTTTAAGTTCAACCCTAAAAGTCCCTGCTAATATTCTGTTTTCTGTCGCATTCTTTGAATAGCATCCATCATGACATTTGATTATTTAAGCTCATTGAATCATGTTAGTAAGCTAGTAACATTTATCATATTAATTTGTGAAATCGATGTAATACTATATAGTCAGAAATGTGCATCCACGGTATGATAGATTTGAAGAAAAGTTCTCTTGAATTTTGCATTAATGTTGACAGACATAAGATTTGAAAATTTAATTTGGCTGAGATTTAATGTTAGACTAGATTATGACAACTGAGAAACATGAGATTAAATGATAATTAGCTGGCTGAATTTCAGAATTTAGGACAAGGTAAAGAAAATAGATTAAGGTGGTTTGTAGAACTGAAGAGGGGACAAACACATAACCTTGCATGAAGATGTGAGCAGTGAAGGGTTGATTACTTGAGAAAGAGAGGACGGTGTGGAAATTATTAGCAATACCTTTTTACTGACATTACTAAGAATATGTTCTTATGGGGAAAATTGTGATCCATATTGTTATCCTCAAATTGTGGCATTAAGTCTCTATTTTGTGGTTGTTGT